>BTPG01000001.1:167864598-168383936 GCA_036245525.1 Semisulcospira habei | reverse complement strand
TGTTCATAAGCTTAAAGAAGTCTTTGTCAAATGCAGTGTTGCCGTCCCTTGCACGCAATGTTGTGTTCTTCATTATGTAATCTTTCATGAAAGCACTCTGATCAAATTGAATTCCTCTGTGAACTTTCTTTAGTACTAACCCGTGTCTGATGTAAAACTGTAACAAGCGATAGTGACACACGTAATTGAATTTGTCATTCAGATTTGGTACAAGTTTAGTGTCTTCTTTTTTCCCAGTCAAAGACATTTTCTCAACAGCCAATGGATAATCATTGTGGTAATCGTGTAGATGATGCGGGTACTCTAGATCTACTTCAAAGATCCAACCCTTAGCATCGTTTCGGTCAAGATTCATAATATAGTCTGTTAACCCTGACTGTGCTATGTCATACTGTGACAAATCATACAGACAAAAGTTTTTCAAGGGCAATAACTCACACATTGCAAATCCATAAAGGTTATTAGCATCCAAGTACGTAATGAATGACCTTGACCCAGGGCTTGAGGGGTCAAAGCCGTCCAGATATTTATTATTTGCTCTGGCATAATTGTTCGCTGCAATACTAATGCCTCCCCTCAATCCACGTTCCACCATTTCACCCATCGTACGATCAGACAACAGGTCTATAGATATTTTACTGGATTTCAAAAATGCATCCCATGTCATGCCAGGACTAGTTATGTAGCAGGCTGGGTCAAGACTGTAGTGTAACAAACCCTTTTCACGGTAACTTTCAAATACGTCTGCTAGCAAACAAACGTCAGCTTTCAAGTACTGGTCATGATAGTCACCAATAGTCTGACACCCTAATTTATCCCACGCATCAAGTGCATGCTGGTATTCAGAGTCAGAAATACCTTTACCATTAAGTGTAGAATAAAATTTTTCTTTTGGTGGCAGTCTTGTTTCCTCAAACACAACCCAGTGATCAGTGTACTCATAGGGATACACACCTTTCTTAATCAAGTCTGGCTCAAAATATTTACTTGTTATTGGATACTCAGTCAGACCTTCTGCCAAACTAGCAAGACCTAAAGACAAATGTTGCATAGAGTCATAAAATGCTAATTTGTCTAACCTAAAAGTCAAGTACTTTTCAGTTGTCTGTGCAATACAATTTATGTTTTTGTAAGACTCATCCACAGCCTGCATGATAATGTGTGAATCATATCCTTTGAGATTGTGAAAAAAGATTGGTAACTTATATGTCTTAGGATCAGTTTTTAATAACAAGTTACAATTGTTATGTGCAGCACCTCTGTAACGTCCAGTTATGTGATCATGGTCATGAACTTTATCACCCTGGAGGGGCTGTTCACAAATCCAACACGTCACAGCTGTATCAAATTTCAGTTTGTCTTCTTCTGTCATCACTAAAGGCATCTGACATGTTGTGAGATATTGAACTACCTGACTATACAGATGTCTCATTTCTGTTAAAAACAAACATGCTGCATTTTCTCCCCTGTAGATAACAGGTTCTGAATGCTGTCCGTCTGACCTAACAAGAATATAACCAAAAGAACACACCACTTGGTCACTCAACTTTATAGTCTTTGGTAATGACTCTGGAACAGGACCTTCATATGGTACAACCAGTGATTCAAAATCAGCATACACTACAAACGGCAGCTTTTGTTGATTCCCATAGTTCTTAAAATAAACTTGACTACCAGGATCTGGGTACTTAAGTACTGTTTGTATGTCATCAGCTGACCTACAGTGTAAAACATGTTTATGTGCCACTGCAATAGAGGAGAATCTTTGTAAACATCTTTTACACACTTCCTGTTTCCTACCATATTTTGATACATGATTATGAATTAGACGTGACATACTCCTGATAATTGTGTAGTGGAAGTTATTGTCATCACCAATTAATAACATGTCAACATGTTTATCTTCTGACTGTCCATATGTTGGAGCAAGTGGTGATACTCTAATGGGTTGTAATTTATCAACAGACTCAATATCCCACATATACACATTTACAGATATACCAGGATTTAGTTTTTCAAACAAGTCTATGTCCTCTATTTTAACAGGGAACTCAATGCCACTGAAGTTGAGTTCATTTACAAATTTGGTGTAGTTAGATACACGTTCAGGTTTTGATTTTATAAAGTGCAGTTTAGCAAGCACACACCACATGAAACAATAGTTGTCATTGTTCTGAATATTGACGACAGCCTTTTTGTTTGCAACCTCTGTTGGCAGTGGCAACCATGATTTACCTAATATAGGATGATACCTTGACTGTTTTAATTGTAGTTCATGTACATGTCCTTCGTGCCAACCAGACCCCCTCATTTTTGCACTGTCAATTGCCTGGAGGAAGTCAGGTAATAGTCTGTCTCTAAACACGTTCTCCAATTCCCTTCTTCTGTTAACTGTGTGTTGTCTTGTTGATATATATGATACAATTACTTTACCGTCTACTCTAGTAAATTCTATTTTAGCAACAATCTGAATCTTTACATTGCCTGTAAGAAGATTATCTTGTATGACAGAAAAAGAGTTTTCTATTGATTCATAGACATTATTAGTATTGGATATAGGCAAGTTTGTTGTGTGAAACACATTACGTAGGCTTGATGAGCCTGATGGGCTTTGAGCATTGTCCATCATTTTTATTTGTCCGACAAAATAATAAATGAAAAAATAATACCACTGACACACCATATGTAATACTGTATTATCTGTAGTTATGGTAAACAAGTCAACCACTTCCCTGGTGTTTGACTTGAAGTCTTGTTCTGCAGATGTAATATCACTTTATTGAATGTAACACTTTCAATATAACAATGTAGTTTTCTTAATTGATCAAATATGTCTTCACACAGTACCTCAAACCAACGCAAGTGGCCACTGTTAGCATTATAAACTTTAAAAGCATTTGTCTTAAGATCGACAGTCTCGTAATCATAACGTGGTGATCCATCTGAATATTCCAAAGTAACATTATATGTTGTGTATATTCTTATTGTTGGTGTTGTGAGTTTAAAGCTGGGTTCAAACACACATGATTTTAAGTCAGTAAAGCGCTCAACATCTTTGAAGCATTCTGTAACATCAAACACTTGGGTTTGTCTGTCTGTCATTTTTTATTGGACAAACAAATGTATAAATTAATTCACCAACCCATACCCTGTGGGCTGATCTGTCTTTAAAATGAGCTTTAGATGCTTAGTTGATTTCAGTTTATTTTTCACATCATCACGTTCATGCTTATTTGGGATGACGTCGTTCTCTCTGAGACAGTCTTCAAAGCTGTCACGATCCTTACAGTAAAACAAACAGATGAACTTTAACTGCTCTCGAAAATCTTTCAGTACAGCATTATATTTTTTAGTGAGAATCCAGACACTGATGTTTGCGTGTATGCCACTGAAGGCAAGTTCTGCTAGAGTGTTTCTCTTTTTGACAATGTCTTTCTCTGCAGAACAGTCATCAACAATAAACAAAGTTGGCTGTCCTTCAAATTGCTTGTAAAAATATTGTAGGTAGTCATTCAGTTTTTTCTCAGGGTCGACTAAGTATATGTTGCTGTCAGTCCAAATGAATAAACGGTTGTGATAAGCTTTGTTGTGTTTAATAGTAGGACAAAATATTACAATGTTTTCAAAGTGGTGTATGTATCTTGTTTGTAATAGGTTAAGAACAAATTCAGTTTTACCACACCCTGTGGCACCACAAAACAATCCACAGTGTGGGTCGAGTGTCATCAAGCTCCGGTTCATTTTAATACACAATATAATTTAATACATGACACCCTTTAGTCTGCTCTCTTCTATGCTCAGTTGTGCGTCATATATCAGATACAAATATATATTTATGGCTGCAGCGGATTCAACCTTTTTTTGTATCTGAATTGTAATCCCGTCACTGCCGTTTTCAACCTTTCAACCTGACCCATGAAGATAATCATCATCTGTACTACGAAGGTCTAGCCAAAGAGCATACTTATTTGTAAGGTATTGACCAATCCTTACGTCATACAGATGTAAATCTTTGCACGCAATGTTTGCAGGTTTATCTCTAATCCTTCCACCCGCAAAATACTTTGTGACCTCATCGTAGTGTTGATAAGGTAACAAACCTGAAGCGTACACTTGATTAGGACGGCCTTCGATTGTACAAGACAAATGTGTAATCTTTGGATTATAGAATTTTTCTGAATCTCTTTTGTATGGAGCTGCGGGTTCAACAAACAACATGAGTATACCTTTCAGTGACCTGGCAGGTGTGTTCAAGTTTATGTTCCACATTGGGTCACTCTTGTCTTTGGGTATTAAACTATGTCTAATCACCCTGTCATAATAAATCGGCAGTTTTGTCTTGTACTGATTTTGAATGAGAGTAGCTAAATAATCATGTGTGACAATTTCATATTCCAAAGAAATGTTAGAGATCTTATATGTTGCATTGGGATCAGATGATTTAATAATTTTGGAGTAGTCATTGAAAGTTAGTTCAAAACTCAGACCGTCATTCAGTGCTCCTTGGTAATAAGGCAAATGTGCTGTCAGGATTTCAAACTCAAGTGGAATGTAAAACCTAGTTCCATATGTTTCTGCTATAATAACTTCCTTGGCTACCCCAGTAGTTACCTTATCTCCGGCATCTATTCGAAGTTTACCAACATTATCTGACTGTATGCCTTGGTAAATACGGTCTTCTCGTTCTTCTTGTGTAAGTCAAAGATCTTTGTAACAGTAGAACACATCAGCATAATAATAATAATAATAATAATAATAAGCGCATTAAATAGGCGCTTTATCCCAATTGAAAATCGGCTCAAAGCGCCGCCGCGAACTGAACCCAACAAGCACGCTCACGTGAATCACGCGCATTCACTCACACACTGTACATAAACACAGAACATTCACGTGGTGCTAAACACTTCCTGTCCTTCAAGTTTTACTTTAATAGTTCTAACAATTGCTCTACCAAGATTGTTAACTAGTGTTCTGTTTACATCTGTGTCTGATGATAGTTCAATATTAAATGCAAGGCGTGCAGTGCCAGGAACAATAACATCACTGGGGCCTAGGTTTGGAAACTTGACTGTAAGTGTTTGATTCTGGTCTATGGTACTTGGATTGTTTGTGATGACAATTGATTGTCTAATGCCCTTAACACCAAGAGGCTCACGTAGTTTTCTGTATGGGTCTAACTTTGATCCGTAAGACTGTGTCATTTTTATTATGCACAATAAAAAATAATAAATTAATAAAACAATGGCAGCAGGAGGATTTAATCATGAAGATTTTGAAATGGATGACATGTATGATTTTGGTAATACAACAGATATGACAGATATGACTGGTACAAGAAATATTTACAGTTTACGTCACGAACTTTTAGAAACCAAAGTGAACTCGTTTTATGATCATGTTGGTGGCCGCCCAGACAACGTAGATCCTAATCAGTTTGAACTTGATGGCAAGGGTCATTTATATTTAAATACTGTTGACAAAGGAAAAGTACTATTGACTAACAAAAAAGACCCTGGTAAGTTTAGGGCTTTAAGTACAATCAAAAATGAAGGTGGTGTTGGCGCCTTGCGTCAACTTGGTATTGGTGGGTCTCCTGTCATGCCAAGACTGGTTAGTGCCCTTCATGACACACAAACAAGGTTACCATCAGGGCAAGAAATTGAAATGGCACCAGTAACAAGCCTACCAGAAATAGCAAACACAGTGATACAAGAAACTTCATTTACTGAAGGGCAAATAAATGATGCTATGAAAACAATAGATGATCCACCTTTGTCAATGAGAGAGATTATGGGCTTGGATAAATCATTACAGACAATAAGAGGTGAGATGGTAAATAATGTAGCCAAACTGGGTGAGCTTGATAAACACATAGAACGTGAAAAAGAGAAACTGGCTACAGCAGACAATGGGAATCTTGACACAGAAATGAAAGAAAGAATACAACATAGATTAAATGATTTGCAGATAGAAAGATCAGGAAGGTTAGAAGTGATTAGTATTGGGAGGGAAAAACTGAAATCACAAGTTAATAGGATTAGAGAAACTATTCAGAAAATACTTCACGAAGACACTACTCTGGCTGAGAGATTGAAAACACTTTTCAGAGAACAGGGTATCACAATTGCTAGTTTAATTACAGCTCTTGGGTTTATTATCAGTACTGTTGTGTTAGCTGTCTCCGGGGTTGGTGGCGCAAGCGGTGGTGGGGGTCCAGCACCTCCAGGTCCACCAGCATCTCCAACAGACCCAAAAGATTTACAGTCATGGGTAAAGAAACAACTGTCTCACATATCAGACTTGCTTAAGAAATTGGCTGTGAAAGCAATGGACGCTTTGCCTGGTATAATAGGCACAGTTGTCAGTTGGATGATTAGTACAGCAGCAAAGGTAGTTGGATTTATGGCAGAGCATGTGAGGGTCTTTCTGGTGACAGTAGGAGGGTTGATGGTGGGTTATTTAATGAAACAGATAAAGAAGTAAAACCCCTAATCCTGTTAGGCCTATTACCAATGCAGTTCTCTCTGACTCATGTGTGTCAAGGGTTGACTGTACTGGTTGTATGGGCACCGGTGTTGGGGCCGGGGGTGTTACCGTCTGTAATGGTTTTAATGACTGAACATGTGTGGTTGTGGCCCCCAAGTTTACAGATTGATTAAGACCGAGTTTTTGATCACGACCAGCAACAATGATTTCATTATTATAATTTGTTATTGTCCCCATTTGGAGTTGAAGGTCAGATGGCAACATGTATAACCTGATGCCAACTACAAAGTCAACTTTTGATCTGGCATATCTGAGAACGTCTTGGTAGCGTTGTATGCTTGATGGGAGATCAACCACTGAATTAACTGAATCTTCAAGATTAGCAAGAATTGTTTTTGTGCTTCAAATTTGCCACTCCCGTTTAAAATGTTTGATTTTGTTAGTGATTGTGCTCCTAATATACACCAGACATATGTTCTGATAGACTCATTTACGTGCTCGACTCCTGCTTGAGTAAACCCGTCACTCTTGTCTAAAATAAATGTGGTCCAGGCATTAGACTGTTTCTGTTCAATTGATCCTAACCAGACTTGTGATTTTGATGAGAATGAAGTGTAACCAGGGTAATAATCTTGTGGGTATTGTCTGTGACTCATAGCATAATACAATGTACCCATACCATTGTGATCATCAAGTTTTTGTGTGAAGTCATACCCGGCACGGGGACCAGGGCTGATGTTAAACTCATTACAGATGCGTTCAAATGCTTTCATATCCATGGGGTTGTTAAACCTGTTGAAACTGGATTCAGTGGGCAGTGGTGTATGGAGTTCTGACAAAATACGTCTAAGCTGGTAATAAACATGGAAACGATACACAGACCTAATCAGTTTGTTTGAGTGATTCAAGTGGTCTGTAAATGAAACACCACAGCCTGTAGTAGAACACAGTATAGCAAAGTGAAGTTGATTTTGAAACATCTGTAGTGGACTTGAAGACCACTTTCTTGCAGTAGCATCATCTGTAATTGGAGGGTTTAGGTAATAGTTAAAGGGATTCGGTACTTTCACTTGAAATAGATCTTGTTCGTTTACAGCTACATCAAGCTGATTTAGTTGAATTATTTTCTGTTCATAAGTAGGTGTGACATTGTACTTGGCATCCATGTTAAATTGAAATGCGTTTGTAGTAATGCTTGATGGTGATTTAAATTCCATCCTTCTTTTTTTTATGAGATAATAAAAATGTTTATTACCTTAACAAATCTTGACACAAGCAAACCTGTGTGGTTAACTAATGGGATTGATAATCATGATAATAACAAGACTGTAGCTATCCATGAAATGTTCTACACAGTAAAATGGTTTAATGTAACAGATGATAATTATTATATACATGGGATTCTGCGGAGTATGGAGATTGCAGAGATCATTATCGATTTTAACTTACGGCCTGGGTATTATGACTTTTGTACTATAGCTGACTGGCTACAATATAATTTTAAAATTAAAGCAACTTTAAATCCCACTAAATTACTTGTTACATTGGAATTTCCAAAAGATAATAAGTATTTATTATCAGATATTACTACTTGGTTTTTTAAGCAAAGATGACATATCACTTTTAGAAAATATTTTATTTGAAAACAATGATGAAGATTGGGTATTAGATAAAGAAAGAAAAAAAATTAATAAAATAAACGAAAAACTTTTAAAGCCCAAAAAACTAAAAATAACAGGAAGATACCCTGTTCATTTGTCAGTACACACAGTATTAAATGTTCATTTGAAAGAACTAAACACGACTGAAAATGTTCACAATGGAAAGCCTTCAACTTTGTTGAGATGCTTACCAACTGGAACTGCACCCTATTGTGAAAGTGTGGTTGCTAGATTTCCTAATTTACAGTTTAAAAAATTAGGTTCTAGTTTCTTTGAGTCACTGTGTATATCTGTAACTAATCAGGATAACAAACCAGTCGTAATGCATGATTTTAGTGTTGTGTTGGAAATTAAATAATTTTATTTTTGTTTATAAAAATGAGTGGTGGTCCAAAGCCGAGAATCATACCAGTTGCATGTCCGGTAACAGTGTTGAAAGATTTGGCTGATGTACATTGATTGTACATTGCTTAACGTCCCGACAGCAACAAGGCTTTCTCAGGACGTGCCTGCACTGCTTGTGAAAAAAAACAACCAACTAAACAGAACATTGAATGTATGTCGCCAGCCGGTCAAACACATTAAATAAACCTAACACATGGGGCCTAAATAAAGCTAAGACCATTTAGCAACACACATCCAATATCAAGAGCTACAGGCAGTGCAGACAGTAGGGAGAGTTTAAAAAAGGCAAATACAGGTGAATGGACCTTGGGTAGACAGAAACACATGCCCCAGAATAGAGAGAAAACCCCACCCTGTGGGGCTGACCAGGGTGACCCTGGGAACTAAAAAATACCTAACCCCACCCAAGTCCCCCAGGGCAGACCCGGGTGGGGTGGCTGATGTACAGGATTTTGAGAAGGAGGGAGAAATTGGAGAAGTATATGGTTTTGAACTTGATTCAAATGGCATGTACAAGAGAAAAGTAATCGATGACATGAAAGAAGGAACAGAGAGACCGATTCCTAAACTTGGTCAGCTTCATGATGTTACTGTACCTGTTCCAGTAAATAACGTACCCTACAACTTAATACATGTTGGTAATAAATGGGTTGTTTCACCTGTGCCTACGCCGCCACCGCTTGCGCCCACAATTGATTGGGACATAAAGTTGGAATTTATTAGTCCTTATGTATACACTGATGATGAAGGAGCCTTAGTGTTCAGAAAAGTTGTTAACTCTGGGCCATTGATTGTAAGCCTTGTTCCAAGTTTTGCCTCAGACAACAATAGCAGAGATAAACTGAAAGTTGAAAATTATGAGAAACGGAGGTATCTTCTTATGCACAGGAAGGGCAGGTCTGATGCAAAGGTCATGTTTGCACCAGTAAACTTTCTGATTGCAAGAGAAGCGACAATAGTATTTGAAATTATCATGAGATCTGTAACTTCTGCAAAAGAGGCAAATATTGCACAGGGAATAAAACTTACATGGGATGAAACAGTATCAGAATCAACAAAGGTCTTTATTGCTATTAGAAAAAATGTGGATGTTTTTGAAGTTTTGAGCAGTGTTCCAGCTGTCAAGATATTAGTCGACAAAACAACTTTTGTTCGTCTAAGTTACATAAACCTTGAACACATTGATCTTGTTTCATTTTATTATGCCAGCAAATTGTATACTTTTGATGAGTTGCAAAATGTAATTGCTGATTAAATAAAAAATATTTGACAATAAAAAAAATGGTAAACTTCTATCCGCAACTACCGACGATGCTTGTACCTGAGACTGTGTCGTCGTTTGCGCTTGATCCACATATGCCAATTGCATCAGATAAAACATTACAGGGAGACGCATTCAGATTAAATAATATTACAGAAGCATTTAAATATTTGGAAAGTGAAGAGGCGAGGTACTCCAGATGTAAGAGACGGTATAAGACCGTTTTCAATTCTGTACAAAATACTTCAATGGCTGTTGGTGCAGTTTCAGCTGGTTGTTCTGTGGGGGGTATTGTTCTGTTTGCCACAGGAATTGGAAGTTTAATAGGAATTGCAGTTGATGGTGTTAGCGTTGCTACATGCCTGGCATGCTTTGGTTTGGAAGCCTTAAACAAAAGATTTCATACGAAGTTACAGAAACATGAAGCATTGAGTACGCTGGCTGGTGCAAAGCTGAGCAGTATGAAACTTATTATCAGTAAGGCATTGAATGATAATTTTATTGATGACGATGAATTTAAGCGAGTCCAGGATGATTTAAATAATTACAAAGAACTGAAGTCTGAAATCCAGAATAAAATGCATAGTCAATTTCCCGTGAATGTTGAAGAACTAAAAGCTATTTTTTTAGAGATGGGAAAACAGATCGGAGTTCAGGAAACCACAGAAAAACTACACAATCTTTTAAGCAAATAAAAATCAGATTTGGTAATCAATCAATATTTTTGTCATATGCTTCGCAGAGAGATGACACGTCATTTACACCACTTGTGCCTGATTATTTAGCCCCATCTGCACCACCCCCAGAGTATTATTGAGAAAAAAAGAAGTTTTTTTATTGTCCTTGTATCTTGTAAAATCTGACCGAGTAAGTTGTGACTTAAGTCAAGTTGTTGTAAGAACTTATAAGAACTTACAGTAAGAAATTAATAAGTTCTTATGGTAAGTAATTAATAAGTTCTTATGATAAGTAACTTAAAGGTTACCTCTGCAGGTTCCTAAAAGTTAGTTGTAACTTATTAGTAATGTATAAAGTTCTACTTGAGAAAATCGACTCTGACAGGGGTGTGTGTAAAAAGTTATTAGTCTTTTTAACTGAGTGCACTATCAGGTTTTGGTTCGATTTGAGAGAAACGGCAGTGTGGATGTTAATGACCGTAATTAGTTAATTAATTAAGGTCAACTTAAGACAATGGGTAATTGGGTCATTATTTTACTCGTCAATACAGATGATGATTCTCATGAGTCAGTGTTTGTTTCAAAATATGGTTTTGTTGCCAGTGAGGTGGAAATTATGATAGCGTTGAGGGAGTAGTGAGTGAGAGAGATTAAAAATAAACACTTTTAGAGCATCAGTTTGGCTCCTGAGAATCCTGTGGATAAGTAAAGTACAATCTTTTATCTCTCTGTCACTGCAAGTGACGGCCTTGTGGGTTGTTCAGTGCATATGTATGCTTGTACTGTGATTTTTTTTGCATTTATTGCATTATTATGGGGCATGCTCACTTGTGTCCTGTACTGTTATAGGGCATTTTCACCGGCCACAACACTGAGACATAACACATTCGCGGCCAGCTGCATCCGGATGTGCGGCTTATGCCGCGCATCCGGATGCGGCTGGCCATGAATCAGTCAACTCATTAAACCCTGAGGCTGTTTTTTTTTTTGGCTCACGAGCGAAGCAAAAGTGAGTCCGCTATGTTTTGGGCCAGTGGTCGTCTGTCCGTCGTCGTCCGTGGTAAACTTAAACGTTGGCATTTTCTCGGAGATTATTCAAGCCACATTCTTCAAACTTGGCCCAAGGATAGTTTGTGGTAAGATCTTTCTAAACATACCAATTTGAGCGACCTCTCAAAGGTCAAGGTCACAGGGGATCAGGAAATATGTCAAAAATAGCTATATTTTGACATAATTTATTTTTTCTCAAATACTAATCACAACTTCAAACCCAAACTGGGTACAAAGATACCTGATGGTAAGATCTTTCTATATGTACTAATTTGGTTGAGCCCTCGTAAAGGTCAAGGGTCACAAGAACTCAGGAAATAGGTGAAAAATAGCCATATTTTGACAAAAGATGTTTTTTTTTTTCACAAATACTATTCACAACTTCAAACCCAAACTTGGCACAGAGATACCTGATGGTAAGACCTATCTATGCATACTAATTTGGATGACCCCTCGGAAAGGTCAAGGGTCACAAGGCCTTAGGAAGTAGTTCCAAAATAGCCATATTTTGACAAAAGATGTTTTTTTTTTTCTCAAATATTACAACAACAACAAGAACAATACAACTTTATTGTCTGTTCGAGTCAGGGCACGACAGAAATTTGCCTTTCGGCTCGTCATGAAACAACAATATAAGACATTAACAAAAACTACAGGAGCATATCATGAAAAATTATCATTGCAGCAATCTATCACAAGCAGTCTGTCACAAGATGGGAGGTAATGTTAAGTAGATCATACTTATCGTGGCGTTATAAACGAGAGTTCAAAATCGAGACAGCAGTTGGAATAAAAGACTTCTTAAAAACATTCCTTTTGGCAAGTGGCATGTTGAAACGTCTGCCTGATGGTAGCATTTGAAACTGATCAGATAGTGGGTGACGATCCGAGGATCATTGACAATGCTAGCAGCTATCCTTCGGACAGCTCTATGGTACAGATCATCTACATTATTTACAACTTTAACCCAAACTTGCTACAGAGATAGCTGATGGGAAGACCTTTCTATGCACACTAAGTTGGTTAATCCTCCGAAAGGTCAAGGGTCACGAGAGCTCAGGAAATAGGTCTAAATAGCCATATTTGTTTTACAAAAGATGTCTTTTCTCAAATACTATTCACAACTTAAAACCCAAATGTGGTCCAGAGATACCTGATGGTAAGACCTATCTATGCATACTAATTTAGATGACCCCTTGGAAAGGTCAAGGGTCACAAGAGGCTGGCAAATGTGTGTAAAATGCTGCTTTTTTAAAAATAAAATTGTAGGTATTCCCAAAGTTTTGCAAATTTTTCAACCAAATTTGGTACAAAGATAGCTGATGATAAGACCTTCCTATGCATACTAATTTAGTCGACTCATCACAAAGGTCAAGGGTCACGGGGGTTGACAGATGTGTGAAAAATGCTTGCATTTTCAGAAAACATAGATTTTGCTGCAGCAGAAGCCAGCCCTTGTCACAAAGGTCACACATGTGGATCGGTCATACACGTGAGCCATAAGGGCTTTGCCTTTCTTGTTTTCCTTCAAATTTGTGTATTATCCTATGAAGGCTACATTGCAGAGTAGGAGACCGATCAACCATTGTAGTTCAAGGGTGATTCTGGCACCACCCTTGAACTGTCACGGTCAAATTTATTTCATGCAATGGTGTATCAGGATGGAAATTTGGAACTACACGTGTTCAATGGTGAATGTCATTGATATATCGTCTGCTGTTATGTGAACGCGCCCCTCTATGCCTGTACTTTCAAGGACCGATGTGTCCTGAAATGCCAATTATGGATATTGGAGTCATTGATTGTTATGGCTGCGGCTGTGACATTTTGATGTTGGCTTGTTACACAAGCTTGAATACAGAGGTGATAATGCTGCTTTCAGTTCAAAGTGTGGGTAAAATGCACATATATGCTTTTTTTTTTTTTTCAAGCTCCCCCTGTGGTGACGACGGCTGGTTTTGATTATTGGATTATCGGCCTTATCATCGGCATCCTCATCTTTCTCATTGTTATCATCATCATCATCTGTGTCATCTGTCGATGAAAGATGCAGGAGGGGCAATATCCATGTAAGTACTGCTCAGAAGACTGTACATCGTTTGATACAGGCAGCGGTTTGAAAGCAAGGACAAACATGGCGACGTCATGCGTTTGTCTGGGCTTGCACCCTTTGGCTGTCGGTAGCAGCGTTTGTCAGGAATCATCGCGACAAAAACCACCGCCAACAGCTAAAGGGTCATTCCACTGTGCTCGTCTAAATACAATGTACATGCAGTTTTGACCTACTTCCGATTTCTGACCGCCTGTTCTCTAAGAAGCGATTAACGTCTTCGCTATCATCGTGATGGCCACAGCGGAATGCGTTTCTGAACTCTGTGTTAATTCAACGCTAAAGAGCCCCAGCTGTCTAAAGAATGTTGACACACAGTGGGGTCAGCAAGAGGCATAGATCCTCGTGAGCCCGCACAATTGCGGGGGCTCATGAGGATCTATGCCACTTGCATTTGGATATTTCTTGTTGTGAATCGAAAAGCTTGAACGATGGCTGATACAGATACGTGACGATGTTTACGTTACATTTCAGCGGGCAAGATGAAAAACGGCCGCCGGTCTGGATCCTTAGAAAGACATCAAGGACAGTGGCTTCTATGATTTGTCTTGAGCGTAAGTCACGCCCCTTTCCATCAAAGTATTATCGACTTAGCCCCCTTGTGCACACAGCCACCGGTACCGTGAACGGTGGTGCCTGATGAAGTTTATTTTTGTGAAAAGCGAGCTCTTCTTCAGGTTAACCCATAAATCGCTGACATGCTGCGACAGGATGTGGATCGACCGTGATAGTTCAAGGGTTGCGTCAGAACAGCTTGGCGCCTATAGGCGCCAAGCTGTTCTGACACCACCCTTGACCTATCACAGTCGATCTGTCTCAAAGGATATCTATTTTCAAAAAAAGCAATATCATCCTCAGGATGTAGTGAGATAACATTGAATATAGGATATTTCGTAATTTAAAAAAAATGACATGCTGTCTGTTGCCATCCTATAGCACCAATAGCGGCGTACCTGCGTCTGTTTGCACATAGGGGTTCTTTTTCTAAGGGTAAAAAATAAAATAAAAATGACTACTTTGAATACCAGCACTTCACTGACACAGTTTAATATTCATATGGCTTTTTGTGTGACTTTTGCCTGGATTCGCATGATCCATTCTTGTATCCTGTACACATCGACTGGAAAGAAGTATTGGAGTTTCACTGAACGAAACACAACCAGAAAATCGTGAAAGTTTAATTGTGATTTGTTTTATACAGTGGAACCTGTTTTGACTGACCGCCTGTATGAGAGATCACCTGTCATGGTGGTCTTTTATGACAGGTGACACTTGCTGCCCATCAAGAATTTCTCTGACCTGCCATAGGACACCGATTGTGTTTCTGAAATCTTTGTTAACCCTTTTCATCCTGATACACCCACTGCTTGAAATAAATTTGACTGATAGTTCAAGGGTAGTGCCAGAATAGCTTGGCAACTAAAATGGTTGATCGATCTCCTAATCTGTAATGTAACCTTCATAGGACAATAAGCAAGTTTTACAAAATCATCCTCAGGATGAAATGGGTTAACACACTTTATTCGTCCAAGAACATGCGCACACAGTGAAGTCAGCAAGAGGCATAGATCCTCATGAGCCCCAGCAACTGCAACTGTAATGTTAATTTTCATTCAATTATTATAGAGAGCATTTCACAAGGATTGCGCGTGAAGTAGCGAGTGAGTTTGAACATTTTGCTGACAGCTGGTGTTTGGTTTTCGCTTTGTATATTCCAGCTTTAGACGGCCGTATTCTGTTACATCAGAACCTGTTAAGAGTGACCGCCCTTACAGAGGGATCACCTGTCATTAACCCTGATTATTCGGAATACACCAGTGTGTGAAATAAGTTTGACTAAAATAGTTCAAGGGTAGTGCCAGAATAGCTTGGCGCCTCTAGGCGCCAAGCTATTCTGGCACTACCCTTGAACTAAAGCCATTGGTCTATATCCCTATCTGTAAGTACTGTAATGTAGCTTGCATATTCTCAGTGTACAAAATCAATTGAAGCTTTTAGCCTCAGTATAATATGGGTTAATGACAGGTGACACTTATTGATGCCCTTAAATACTTCGTGAGAGAGAGCGCGTCTTTTTGTGGTCTATTTTGCTCCAGACTGATCTGGGAAAGTGGAAAAACTGCTGAGAAATTCTTCCTACCTGACTATACATTTCTTGTGCCTTTTGTACCAAAAAAATAAATTACTAGTAGATGTTGATAAGCCCGAAGGCGTTTAAAAAAGATAATGTTTCTATGTGTGTTTGATATTTGATTCATTGACTTTAACCCTTTGGATGTCGATAGCGCTTTTTTGTCATCATGATTCCTGCAGGAATCATGGTGACAAACAAAGCTACCAACAGCCAGGCTGTTGGCATCAGTTTGTCACCATAATTCCTGTAGGAACCTGTAGGAATCATGGTGACAGACAGCGCTACCAACAGCCAAAGAGTTAACATACTGTGTTTTACTCATTTCATACTGGACCATGGCATTTACTGCTGCTTTTGTTTGCATGGAAAAGATATTAACCCTCCGGCTGCCAGTTGTGCTTTTTTCCTAGATGTGAAGAATCTATGATTCCTGCAGGAATCACCATAATAAAAAGTGCTACCCACATCCGAAATGTTAACAACTTTAACTTTGTAATAGTGTGCTTTAAAAAAAAAGAAGCAAATGATATAAAACGTAACTGTGACACACTTGAATTAGCATGAGATGAAAAAATGTTTTTCTCAGTATGAAATGAGTTAGCACACATGATGGCCCCATGATCAAAGTCTGCGGATACCTTTCATTTCCTGACCTAATATCATGTTCTTGTTTTCTGTGTGCGGCCTCTTTGTGGATACAATTCTTTCAGATGAAACTGCAGCAGATGTTGAAAAGAAACATGCACACTTTGTGAGAGTTCAGTGCATTGTTATTGAGATGTGAAATGATTGTTCCGACTGGGAAACAAATGATATAAATATTAGTGTTCTGTTGACTACCGTTTCTGCTTTGCGTCTGTTTATGTTTCATACTGATTTGGAAGTGTTTGGTTAGTATGTGTATTTTGCTTGAAAGTGTAGAAAATTCACTGCCGTTTTGTCACAGAGTAATGGTAGGTTATTGTTTGCCTTGGTATGGATTAGTGTGTGAGGATACAAGTTTAACCTCTTTGTTGCCGAGAAAAAGTGAATATGATCTATAGCTGCAAGAGGCATAGATCCTCATGAGCCCCCGCAGTTGCGGGGGCTCATGAGGATCTATGCCTCTTGCTGCCGCTCATTGGGTCTGAATGAACAAAGACTCAGTCTGCGACAACTGGCAGCATAGGGGTTAACCCCCTTGTGCATGCAGCCACCTGTACTGTTTGCACTACTGGTGGCCACATGCACAGGAAGGTTAAACGTTACCATCAAGTCCATACGTTTGAAACCAAAATGATTAGCAACTAGGGTGTCACTACGAAATGGAAAAGTAGAAGTTCAACGCTTTTATCCTTGCGAATGCTGCCAGAGAAACTGAAAACAGTACTGGCAGCCTCATGGGCAGAGGAGATAAGTTTGTGAATAAATGCTTCATTTTTGTGAATAGTAGGTTCATTCTGGCATATTTGGCTTATTTTCCATCTTAGTGAACTTTGCATTCACATCTGCACAAAGTATTAATATAGTACATTTAGCGTTAACCGTCCTGTGCATGCAGCCATCGGTACTGTAAATAGTACTGTGGCTGCACACGTGAGAGTGTTAAGAGACGTGCATCAGACCCTAATGTCACAAACTTGGTGCAAAATATACTAGGGCACGAACTATGTACATAAACCACGATCTTTTATTGACAGTTTATCAAAATGGCTGCACTTGAAGTGTACGTGCTGCTCTGTACCAACTAGGTTTTGTGTTTCATGTTTGGAGGGTTGCCTTTCACCAACTTGTATGATGTAACATTTTTTTCCACATTCTGCGGTTGCAGGATGAAAATTCATTGTCTTGTGTTAATTTTTTTAGCAATAAAATTCGCTTAAAATTACTCTGTGTGTGTGTGTGTGTGTGTGTGTGTGTGTGTGTGTGTGTGTGTGAGGGTGAGACGGTTGGTTTACAGGTTAGCTTTGAAGATGGTAGCTCAAGGGTGGCACTATCTTTAAGCTGTCATAGTCCTACAGACAGAATTAACCCCTTCTCTGTCGGATCTGACAATGAAGGGATTAACTTGTTACATCCTCTGGCTACAATTGCAATTTTTTTTATAGATATGGTTTGAGCTCCATATCACTGTTTTCGAGACAGGTCGACCATTATAGTTCAAGAGTGGTGTTGGAAGAGCTTGGCGCTTAAAGGCTCTTCCAACACTACTCTTGAACTATCATGGTCGATCCACATCCCGTCATAGCATGTAAGGGTTTTACAAGTTAACAGGATACAATGATCAACTCCAAAATGCAAGAGGTGTCGATCCTCATCAGCCCATCGATGCCCTTTGCTGTTCTTGTTCACATCTGTGTGCATCGGACGTTAACACACAATGAATCTGTGATGGTTACAGAAACATTTCCAGACACTGGCAGTACAGGGGTTCAAACCAAAACAATGGACGTATAGACACTGGCAGTACAGGGGTTCAAAACCAAAACAATGGACGTATAGACACTGGCAGTACAGGGGTTCAAACCAAAACAATGGACGTATAGACACTGGCAGTACAGGGGTTCAAAACCAAAACAATGGACCTATAGACACTGGCAGTACAGGGGTTCAAAACCAAAACAATGGACGTATAGACACTGGCAGTACAGGGGTTCAAAACCAAAACAATGGACGTATAGACACTGGCAGTACAGGGGTTCAAAACCAAAACAATGGACGTATAGACACTGGCAGTACAGGGGTTCAAAACCAAAACAATGGACGTATAGACACTGGCAGTACAAGGGTTCAAACCAAAACAATGGACGTATAGACACTGGCAGTACAGGGGTTCAAAACCAAAACAATGGACGTATAGACACTGGCAGTACAGGGGTTCAAACCAAAACAATGGACGTATAGACACTGGCAGTACAGGGTTTCAAAACCAAAACAATGGACGTATAGACACTGGCAGTACAGGGGTTCAAAACCAAAACAATGGACGTATAGACACTGGCAGTACAGGGGTTCAAAACCAAAACAATGGACGTATAGACACTGGCAGTACAGGGGTTCAAAACCAAAACAATGGACGTATAGACACTGGCAGTACAGGGGTTCAAAACCAAAACAATGGACGTATAGACACTGGCAGTACAGGGGTTCAAAACCAAAACAATGGACGTATAGACACTGGCAGTACAAGGGTTCAAAACCAAAACAATGGACGTATAGACACTGGCAGTACAGGGGTTCAAAACCAAAACAATGGACGTATAGACACTGGCAGTACAGGGGTTCAAAACCAAAACAATGGACGTATAGACACTGGCAGTACAGGGGTTCAAAACCAAAACAATGGACGTATAGACACTGGCAGTACAGGGGTTCAAAACCAAAACAATGGACGTATAGACACTGGCAGTACAGGGGTTCAAAACCAAAACAATGGACGTATAGACACTGGCAGTACAGGGGTTCAAAACCAAAACAATGGACGTATAACAAAAAGAATAAAACAAACGAAGCAAAACAACATACAAACACAACAACAAACATCATCCAACTTCACTTGACCCACACTGTAATGCACATTAACCCTTATCATTTGGAATAATGTGTGTGTGTGAAATAAGTTTGACTAAAACAGTTCAACGATAGTGCCAGAATAGCTTGGCGCCTCTAGGCGCAATACTATTCTGGAACCACCCTTGAACTAAAGCCATTGGTCTATATCCTTATCTGTAAGTAGTATAATGTAGCTTGCATGTGGCAGTGTACAAATTTGAAGCTTTTAGCCTCGGTGTGCTATGGGTTAACACAGATTCATTCATACACGATTCTTACATGATTCAAACATAATTATACAGTAAACTTTGACTTTAAAAAATCCCCCGGTTGTTAAATCTAGAGTTTGTTATAAATGAAGTAATTAAACACAATTCATTCATGCATTTTTCATACATTTACAGTCAACTTCGACTTGAATATAGAGAAACACTAAGGAATCCAATTTTGTTGTTAACCCGGATCCCATTTTTTTAATGCAAAGAGTTTAGTTGGGACCAGTGACAAATAAATTTGGATATATTCCACCCTGTTATCAGCAGAGTTTACAGTATACTTTGCATAGAACAAGGTCGAACATACTATAACTATTTTAGAGGAGCTGCCTACCAGCTTCTGGGTAAATTGCTTAACTTGTAACACTTTTAAAAAATGTAACAACGTATTTAGGTCCCCTATCAGTGTGTTGTGGTTGTTTTGAGTGGCCACAGTTATGAGAGATCGCCTGTCATTAAGGACCACCATTCAGGTGGCTGCATCCACTTGAATGATGGTCTTAAGTCAGCAGCTCGGATGGAGTGGACAGGCTGCAGCGCGCACAACTCAGCTTAAAGACAAGAGATCGGTAAGCAAACTGAGGTTGTTCCTTTTCCATTTGCTCGCACCAGTCCTCAAACCTGAGGGTGCTCCATCACAAATCTGCAATTACTTGAAATATGCTTCTTTCAGAACAATGTACGTCACAGCCGCTGTAATTGATGTGCAGTCTGGTTCTGTCCTGGTGTGACACTCTCCGAAACAAGGCGTCAGCCACCCTAGATCAGTCAAACTATTCCGCATGCCGTTAGGACACTTGGCCATCCGCTCCTAGTAGTTAGCCAGGCCCGAAGGAGCCTGAGTGCCGCAAGTTCAATGTACAGTGGCTCTCCCATCGTGACGACATACAGATGGAAATACCCACTGTAATCGGCTGTATCTCTTTTCCGAGGACAAACAAAGCCTGGCTGGCTGGATCAAATTAAAACTGACCGATGCTTGATTGCAACCATGACAACATGCACTTTATGCTCGTTTATTGTCGCTGTGGAGTGTGTATTGCCCAGTAGAATAAACAAAATAAACAGGAGAAGAAACAGTAGAATCATGGCCTTGTCAATAGGCCTGCCCACGATGTTTTGGCGGGAACTATAAAATGCAGGCAAGAATCATCTGGGGGAGTTAGTTCATCTCTGGGGGAGTTAGTTCATCTCTGGGGGAGTTAGTTCATCACAACTGTCTACGTTAGTGTGCTTAAACTATGTTTCACGATGCATGTTTCACTCACGGACAGATTAATTAAGACATCTGACTGGAAGGCTGTTATATTAGATCACCAGCTACTTTATGTTTTGCGCGAGGACCTCAAGTTTGGGAGCTATAAATAGCTTTTACCTCTTTGAGGCTTGGTGTAGTTGAGCAGCGCTACGTTTCAGCGGTAAAACGGACACAAAAGGGATAAATCACGCAGTTATCAACGAAATAACAACCGTAGCCATTCGTTAGGAGGCATTATAACACACTGTATATGTATCAGGTGTTGAAATTCGTCAAACAGTTTTTCTGCAATGTGGAGAATTCTCCGGGAGTGCTTAGGGTCTTTGACACTTCAGCTTCAGCACTCATATTCAGGAACGCAGCGGTGTGTTTCTGGTCTGCTGGCACTAGATGTTCATGACATGGCCGTGGTACACTGATAATTTTCTCCAAGTTCTACAAGTGCAACGTATGTACAAGCCGGAGCTCACATTGATTCTGATTTGTCTTCAGTGTTGCCGATCAGTAGGATGGAACGCCGGTTCACGGCTCTCAGATTCATCCGCCACTGTCTTTGCATAAGAAATATGCCTTTAGCATGACAGTAATCAATTACTATCGTAACACTGGGGTTATAGTCGATGTTGTCTACAGCCCCGAAAGGTGAACTTGCCTTTTTTTCATTTTCGGTAGAACTACCACGTCATCCTCGTGAAACTGTTCGCGTTTTCAGTAAACAAAGACATGCCCATCTTATACGATATCAGTTCCCAGGCTGAGCTGTGAAGCATTTGAAGACGAAGACCTTTTGTGTCTCTGAATGCATCTTTAGACTGAGGCAAACTGCTAAAAATGCCTCTCTCGTAATGAGGCGGTGTGTGAAAGGCTACAGCGTGACTCCTTGAAAATCAGTGCCGGAAATCAAGTAACTAAGTATTGTGAGAACTGACATCCCGTTAATGTTGTGCCCGTTTGTAGTAATTCTCACCTAGGTAGTCCAACAGCTTTGGCCAGGGCGCCTCCTAAAGACAAGAATGTCACAGTACTCTTTTCTTTGCAAAGTTAAAATCAGGTCAGGTCGGAAAATCAAGGCTACAGTGTGACGTCTTCTTGAAAATGCCGCCGGAAATCAAGTAACTAAGTATTGTGAGAACTGACATCCCGTTAATGTTTTGCCTGTTTGTAGTAATTCTCACCTAGGTAGTCCAGCAGCTTTGGCTCCTAAAGACAAGAATGTCACAGTACTCTTTTCTTTGCAAAGGTAAAAACAGATCAGGCCAGGAGTGGCTGCCTGTAACTACTGTCTAGGGCGTCCTGAATTCACTGAGCCGGTTTGAATAAAATGTACACTACAACAAGCATATGCTGAACACTGGCGCGATTGTTTTTTCATCATTAAGGACGACATCCCTTGTCACTGAGTGACTTTGTGTCGTTGCAAAATCTTTATCAACAAAAATACATGATTAAAGTTTGTTATCTAGCTTTACAGCAGTACATTGCTGTTCGAGTGAGAATTACACCCAAGCAGGGCCGGACCTGGGAAAAGTCGATGGGGGGAGGGGGGGGGGTTACAGATTCAGTATAAAGCGAAGGCGCGAAGCGCCGAGCCTTCTAGGGGGGTCCGGGGGCATGCCCCCCCGGAATTTTTTTTTTTCAAGGATGCAAAATGGTGCAATCTGGTGCAATCTGAGCCTTGAAAAAGCCATTTGTGATGGTCTGGGGACTTTGAGCTTTTTGAACAATCGAACTGACAAACTCTGGGGTACAAAAATTATCACCTGCCCCTCCCTTAAAAAAAACACCCACACCCACACCCACACACACACACACAAACATTTATTTATCAACAGAGATGTTTTGTATACTATTATTATTCACTACTTTTCGTTGATCGTTAACGGTATAAAGCTTTACCTTGTAGTTTATGAACATCAGGGCCCTGCTTTCACTTCAGTTCAGTCTTGCTGCACTAGGTTTCTCGGCATTAGTACCATTTGTGAATTGTATCTTCTGGCAAAACAGTTCACTGCCTCTTTGAAGTCAATATCAACATCCCTGTGCACTTTCAGTAAAGCAAGTGCATTGAGTCTCTGTTGCCCCATTGTAGAGCGCAGGTAGTTTTTCAGGTTGCGCAACTGACTGTTTGAACGCTCACACTCGGCAGTAGTGACAGGCAGGGTGCAAAGGTTCTTTAGCATGATGAACAGGTTGGGATAAAAATCCCTGTCACAGTGTTTCAGTGCTTCTGATGCCGTGGATGGGATGATAGCTGTCGCATTCTCAGCAGCACTTCGCCATTTGCAAACCCACCGTTGGTATTCTGCATCAAGGGTAGCGTTGTCTGGTAGGTCAGACTCCCACAACATTGCCAGTGTCTTCACCCCTTCTGGAACCTGCATGAAACCATCCTGGTTGTCTATTAAAGTGCTTGGCACCAGACAGAGACCATCAACTGCTAGGTCAGCATTTTTGAACCTCGAGTCCAATTCGGTTGACAGGTGTTCCAAGAAAGGAATGGCAATGCTAATCTTGAAATATTCTTCTGGAGTGGCCGCAGGTTGGTTGTCACGGAGAGTCTGGCGGGATGCTTGACGAGGAACAACAACATCAGTTGTCAAAGCATTTGCCATTTTGCTGACTTCACCAAACCAGGCAACGAACGCTGTGTCGACATCTCTTCTAATAGAAGACATGCAGTTACTGACCTCTTTGCAAATAATAGGCAATACTTGCAGTAAGCCCCATCCTCGAAAGGAGAATACACAAGCCAGGAGTACTTTTGCAACCACTCATGCTGAAATTTTCGGTTCTTGTTGTTTATCACTGTTGTTGGAAACTGAAAACCAGGTGATGGTCTCCAGTGTTGCCTTAGAAGATGCTCCTTGTCACGGCTTGACAGTGAAACGACTCGCGTGTGTTTCTTGAAAACTTCACCAAAATCGATATTTTTGTTGCTGGTGATCTGAGAGGAGAAATCTGAAGAGTCAGAAAGCAGGCTCACATCAGGCTGGTTGGTCATTGGCATGGCAGAGGATTCAGAAAGCAGGCCCCCGGCAGGCTGATCAATGCTTGAGGAGGAGTCTGAAATACAAATAAAAGTTGGGTCTATGAGAAGTCTGAAATACTAAAACGATTGTGTGTGTACCTGTGAGAGAGAGAGAGAGAGAGAGAGAGAGAGAGAGAGAGAGAGAGAGAGAGAGAGAGAGAGAGAGAGAGAGAGAGAAAGAGAACAATGAACAATGAACAATGAACCTTTATTTTCCAACGGTAGAAGTTATTGGTAACAGGACCAGTTTTCAAACTTGCCGTTGCTACATCTACTACATAAGTGACATAGACATGTAAACATACACATACCACACACTGCTGCATGCACTGCTGCATTCGCTTACGCACGCACGCACGTACCACGCACATACACACACACACATACCCACACACGCACTCAGGTACGCACGCATGCACATCACAACTCGCGCATGCACGCACGCACACACACACACTCATGTACACCGCAATTCAGTACGCATGCACACACGCACGAACACTCACACACACACACACACACACACACACACACTTACACACGCACGCACTCAGGCACATACGCACAAAAACAAACACACGCTCTCGGACACGCACTCCAGACATTCCTACCCGCATACGCGTACGCACAAAAATATAAAATGAGTAAAAATACAAAGTAAAGCAATAAACAAAGAATCATTAAGTACATTAAAGTTCATACAGCAAGGGCAAATATGTATGCAGGTGCTATCTCCCCCCCCCCCTCTCTCTCTCTCTCTCTCACGCCGACACACACACACACACATACACACACACACAGCATGCACGCACGCACACACACACACACACACACACACACACACACACACACACACACACACACACACACACACACACACACACACACAGAGTCACACATACTGAGAGAGAGAGAGAGCCGAGAGAGAGAGAGAGAGAGAGAGAGAGAGAGAGAGAGAGAGAGAGAGAGAGAGAGAGAGAGAGATCAGAGAGGGAGAGAGAGAGAGAGAGAGAGAGAGAGAGAGAGAGAGAGACCTGCAACAAGATAATTACATTTAAAGCATATATATGTCTTCGTTTACACACTTCAGTCAAGCTTAGATATATATTTATGATCTGAAATAACAGCTTTTCTTTTTAGACCCCTCCCCCCAAATGATGGACAAAATCTTTGCTACCTTAGGACTCGTAGAGTCTTCTTAGGCTAATGATAGCCAATGGAACACACCAGTCATTTTGTTTAATATTAATTATTAAATTGAAACACTCAATCACGTATCAATTTCAGGTTGTATTTAATTTAATTTTTTTTTTGAGAGGGGGGGGGGGGGGGGGGGCGGGGCAGTAAATTACTCACCAACACTGCTTTTACTTGTTCCCATGTCACTGTTTCGAACTCCACTGCCAGTGGTCTCACTTTGGGTTGATTTTTGTCTCTTTTGAGGAACTGCATCATCTGCCGTTTAGAAAAACAACTTTTATTATTATTATTATTATTAAAGGTTTTCTTATATAGCGCTTACCTGTAAACAGCTCTAAGCGCTTTACAATTTACTCAACAACAACAAACAAAAAGAAAAAAAACAAAAAAACAAAAACAAAGACATAACATAAAAATTAAAACATGAAATTATCCTAAAAGCAACAACAAAAATGTAAAATAAAATAGAACTGTCTTTTCAACATCTTATATATGATTATGCATTGCAGGTGTTAACACGTCTACTACAATTTTATAATAATAATTTAATATAAAAAAACAGTGGTTTTCTGATTAGTTCTTAGCTTATTTTAAATTTCATCAACAAAAGGCCTAAGGGTGAATAATCTTATTTTGTAGCACGCTGTTCACAGGCATAGGAACTGTTAACAAATTTGCTGATTTTCAGCAGTTGGCAAAATTTCAGCACATTTTTATTTTCCATTTTATTATGTGAAAAAGGCAGTGGTTGGGATGCCGTCATGATGGCTTCTTGTCGTTCCAAAAACCGAAGTCGTCATGACGGTTTCGCACCCGGAAAGGCTATGTTGCCGTCACAATTGATGGCGACGCTGTCAAAGTGGTGTCAGATAGGCTATGGTTTCCATAGTCAGCCATCAAGACGGTTCTGTTCTGCTCTCTGAAGAGATTTACGTCACAATACATAGCTAGTAAGCTGCACTAGTGAAAACGATACCTTATAACTTAGCCCTTGGTTTTGTTATTGAAAACGATATTTTGCCGTCCAAAGATTTTTTTTTTATAAATATAAAAGCAATATTGATCATTGATGCCGATATCTTTATTCTTTAAATTGACATTTTTAAAGTTATATATCATAATACTTTGTGAAATAAATTTTAGGCTAAGCATTACTTTAATTGTTACCTGTTTTGGTATTTTAATAAGTGGGGCTGTTTTATATCTATGATATTCATTATATGCAGCTAGTATCAGCTCCTACAGCATAGGCTACACTCACAGGAAGGAAGTACCGGCGCCATCGCCACGTGCTCATTTGAATCGAATTCGGAATGGGTGAATTTTACCTAGTTCTACTGACTACATTTCTTTTATGAGACAAAATTGGATTTAAAAATGTACCCACCTTCTGAAATGGAGCTTGATGAAAACCAGCATGACAGTCGCCTACTGCCATCAGCATCTGTTTTTTTCAGTTTCGGCATTTTCGAGGAGACAGCAAAAGTGAAGTGTTACCAAAGAAAATAGATCTAGATTTAAACTTCCCCCCACAAACCTTAATGACGTCAGACGTCTTTTCACTGATCTTTCTCGGAAAGACATGCACTGAAGGAAAGCAACTCTTTTGGGTACCTGGTCGATTCAACGGAAATCCATTTCAACGATGTTTTTGGACGATTCAACGATGGTCGTTTCAACGGATGTTCGTTACAATGAATTATCATAATTATCAACTTAGCGTCTTAATTAATCTTTCTAAAAAGTCGTTTTTGGGGGATTAGGGCTGTATCAAGGTGAAGGCGCTGGAAGAGGCTTGTGGCCAGAACAAGAAAATATGGCTGCATTTACTAATTTAGGGTTAGGGGTTGGGTTACTTGGTTGTTTCAACGGGAAAACGTTTTGGACGTTTAAACGGATCCCTTGAAATGGATTTCCGTTGAATTGTCTATAAATAACTCTTTGTGCCTTGGATCAAAAGTGACTAAAAACTGCAATGTTTTAAAAACAATAAAAAAATAATAAAACTTTGGAACTCCCTTTGCATAAAAAAAATTCACTGTTCTTTTTTTTTTTTAGTTGGGAGGGGGGGTTCCGGAACCCAGGTAACCCCCCCCCCTGGGTCCGGCCCTGCCCAAGTATATTTTATTCAGTGGTGTAACGCACGCAGACTTGCCCCCAGTCGTACACACAGACTCTCGCACAACAGACGCATACACCGCCACTGACTCAGACGGGCGCATTCATGCGGTAAAACGCAACACACGGGCTTCCTTTCTAACGGAACTTTTATACAAAATAAACAATATAAACAGAATGCTCACAAATTATCACAACTATATACACCACTCCTTTCCCACTATCACGTCTTAACACCACATCCACGTACACAATATCACTGCCAGGCTAGGTATTAGTCTCTCACTATCCAACCTGTTTGGTGTTCTCGCCTGGTTACGCTCGGTCCTTTCACGTCTAGGCGTGCAAGTCCTTTCTCGTACGCTCCTCGAGTCGTCCTGTCTCTCTTATCGTGGACGTCCTCGTTACTCGTACTGTATCTTCGCTATGACCCAAGTGTCTTGGCACCGGCCGCTCACTCCCCGAGTGAAGAGCTGGAGAGATGACCTCGCATTAGGTCCCTGGTGACTGACGTCTCGGCTTCCGTCGCTCCACTCTTGACAAGCACTCTAAACAACAACAAGGTCCCAAATCGTAACACTTGCTAAACACACAACATATTGGATCATATGAGAAACATTACGTAACCTGGCTGATACAAATAACTCACACGTTCATTCACACACACACGTGCTTCATAACCCGAACTACTTTCGTACCATCCCCATAACTGTACAACTACATTGAAACAGACTATAACCTAACACTCTTGCCATACACTATTCTATACACTGGAAAAGACTATGCTTAACCAACCATGTACTACCTTCATAATGACTTAGGCATACACATCCCATATCTCTTAGTTATCCATCTCGGTAAATAACTATATGCGAAAAACACCAGTTACCTCACTGAGTTCCAAACCAACATAACTGAACCAAACCGGTCAACACTATACAACCAAATTACTCTTACCAACGCATACCGTCTTTAACTAAGCAACTATCAATAATACATATATAGAAACATACCTGAATTCTAGGTTTCAGAGTCTTGGAATACGGGCTAGGTATCTCACACACATCTGTCCAAGCTGACAGTAAAGCCCCGTACTAATGTAACTAGACCTCTGACAGACTGAACTTTCGCCTAGAACTCACTAAAACTCCCCGTGTTAAACGTTCCTTAGAAATTCCACTTTTGTCACGGGCCTCACGGACTATCGGCACAAAACAAACCGTTGACAACTACTGTACCGTATTAACCCTACTGTGTGAACACTATGCAAGAGCATAGAGTTTCATCACAGTGGGGAAAAAAGTGTCAGTTGTGTTACATTACTGGAAAAGTGCACGTACTTGGACACGGATTTACACAGATGTTAAATTAACATCAAATGGATTAACCTGCTCAGTATAGTCCGGCCATTAACTTTATAATATTTGTTAGGCAAGGTCATTAATTAAGTCACTTTTTTAATTCAACGGTGGAAAATAGAAGTATTTAAACATTAATGGGACAGATACCAAAAAAAAAAAAAACCACACCAGTCATACCAACTTGGACGCCGCGAGAAACTATCAAGTAAATTCTATCCATTCTAGCACCGTTGGTTTACCATACATTACCACCGCTAATCACACGCATACCCAGGCAGCAAAATGGCACAGATATTCATAAGCAACAGTTGTACGCAGGGCCTCGTGATGCTCTATGCTTTACGCTAAACTAATGTGCAGCCGTTTCTCGGAGACTGACGAGAGCACTTTGGCGGCCTATTCGAGTTTCCGACATCGCAGCGCACACGGAAACCTGTCTGGGCGAAGAATGTAGGACTACACTGCGAACAACAAATACCTTGCCAGAATAGTGCATTTAAGAGATACCAATGTAACCATGTTTTGGTTGATTTGTGAACTACCTAAAATAAGTTGAAATACCTCTTAAAATGTTTGCTTTATGTGCACTAAAACCCGTCCAATTATAACAGGCATCACGGTTGCCGTATGGCCCGCGCGCGTTTTCGCTGCGCAGGGTATGAAAACCCGTAGTTTAATTAATTATTGCACCTTAATTAAGGGTATGTACACGTGTTTCCCTCGCCAGTATGAATGTAACATATGTGTACACTAAGTCTGTATGCATCTTATGTTTGTACATTCAGCGCAGCGAGAAATATATAAGGGCCCCACTAACCGGAGCACCCTAGGAGTGGTCTTTACATATAGTAATAATTGGACCCCCTACATTGACCAGATCGCGCAGTCGGCCAGGAAAGGGATAAACTTAATGCGTAAAGTTAGCGGCGCGGACTGGGGCACGGACCCCAGATCACTACTAAACTTATACCACGCGTACGTTATGTCCAGGCTACTATACGCGGCCCCCCTCCTCACTAACCTCAACCAAAAGTTAACCAAAAAATTACTGTCAGTTCAAGCCAGCGCTCTAAAAATGGCCCTAGGTGTCCCAAGACCCCCCCCCCCCCCCCCAACATACTAGTGTTAGCAGAGAGAGGACAAAAACATATCAATATCATCATAGCGGAGAGGGCCGCTAAGCACTTCAACAAAATACAGTCCATGCCGAGGGATCACCCGGCCAAGGGAACACTCACAGAGGACCACACACCAAAATTTGAAACCACCCAACAACCCAAACTCAAAGCACTAGTCAGCAAACTAGAGGATACTACTGATAAGCCTCAGATTGCCAGGAAGAACCCCGAGCACAACACTAGGAACCCCCCACCCCCGGAAACTTCCACAGACCTGGACTTAAACAAATTTAGGAAAGAAGTAGACAGGCCAAAAATGAAAGTGGAATTCGACATTAAACGGACCACCACATACCAAAACCACACCATTATCCGTACACAGATGGGTCGCATGACCCACGCACACACGCAACTGGACTAGGTATCTACGTCCCCGGTAAATCGGATAGAGCGATCAAGCTACCAGACCACACACTGAGCGGTTTTTAATTCTGAACTAACAGCCATAGTAGGGGCCATCAAAGTTATTAAACCGGACCTAACGCGGGTAAAGAACATCCTCATAGCGACGGACTCGCTGTCAGCCATCCAAGCCATCCAGAAATATAGACTCAACAAGGGAGACTTGTCATATCTCATAAGGCTCAGATTAGCAGAACTAAGAGACCATGGCCACGTAGTCAAAATTATCTGGATCCCATCCCATATAGGGATCCACGGAAACGAAAGAACAGACAAGATAGCGAAGAAAGGACTCGACCAAGAATCGACCTACTTCAACCTACCACACTCAGCAACAGAAAGGATGAATGCACTCAAACCAGCATTCCAAAAACAATGGGAACAAGAATTTAATCACCAAAAATGTGGCAGGCGCAAAGAGCTCACAAGAACGCTCGACGGCAAACCTACCATATTCTTAGGCAAACGAACAGACCAAGCTAGGCTAGCAAGAATCAGACTAGGTGGGGAACGATACCAAGTTCACTCAAACACAACTATGTGCACCTGCGGACACACACTCACGACTGAACACGTCCTCCTGGACTGCCCCACTACAGATGACACTAGAGCACAAATAACGAACACCCTCCAATCTCCCATAACGCTAGAGAATCTGATCAATCTCCCCCCCCCCACCCCCACCCCGGACTCCTGGCATAGCACACTCACGAAACCGTGAAACTACTATATAGTGACATTATAAATACCGTAATTATTATTATTAATTATTATATAGGCATCTCCAAATTCAGCACATCTAGACCACCGGAGCACCCTGTAAAAATACAGAAACACATATAGGGGGATTAGTAAATTCAAATTCAATAACTTTATTATCACTTAAAGGGCAATTACATTTGTGTAGACGGGGGGAACAATCAAATAAAAATCATTCAATAAAATCACCCCTACCTCAAACCTAGGGACATAAGAGGTGCGACAAAGGTCTTGGACTGAGACCAACACGGGGAGAGGAACAACACAGAACGGAAGGAAAGGCTTGCCCTTTCCCGAGGCGCTGCATTCTGAGGCGCGACTGGACATGATGGACGGAAGGTGTGGGTGATGCGTGAACATCAGTGACAGACAATAAATAAGTCCCCCCCCCCCTCAACCCACCCTCCCCGTCCCCCCCACCCCCTCCCCCACCCCCCAGGACGAAATCAGCGAGAGCTGGAAGTCCTTTCCCTTTTAAATAATCGAATCGAATCACCCTGTAAGAATACAGAAACACATATAAGGGGGGGGGGGGGGGTAAGAGGTGCGGCAAAGGCCTTGGACTGAGACCAACACGGGGAGAGGAACAACACAGAACGGAGAGAAAGGCTTGCCCTTTCCCGAGGCGCTGCATTCTGAGGCGCGACTGGACATGATGGACGGAAGGTGTGGGTGATGCGTGGACATCAGCGACAGACAATAAATAAGTCCCCCTCCCACCCCCCACCCCAGCCCCCAGGACGAAATCAGCGTGAGCTGGAAGTCCTTTCCCTTTTAAATAATCGAATCGAATTGGAAACTCCCACCGGTAGAGGCCGTAGACCTGGACCTAACCAATTTTAACAAAGAAACAGACGGGCACAAAATAAAAATGGAATTCGATATCAAGAGAACTACCACATATAGAAATCACACTATCATCTTCACAGACGGATCGCATGATCCACGCACACACGCAACTGGACTAGGTATCTACGCTCCAAACAAATCGGATACAGCCTTTCAACTGCCTGATCACTTACGGCAGTATTCACAGCGGAATTAGCAGCCATATTTGGAGCCATCAAGGTCATAATGACACAGACTGACTTGGCACAGGAAAAGAATATTCTGATAGCGGCAGATTCACTATCAGCTATCCAAGCCATCCAAAACATAGACTCAGCTAGAGCCTCGGATCTGACATATCTCATCAGACTCAGACTGGCAGAACTAAAAGATCAAGGCCAAGAGGTGGGTCTCATCCCATATCGGAATCCATAGCAACGAAAGAGCCGAATAAAACAGCGAAGAAACTGGGGACTCGACCAAGAATCGACCTACTTCAACCTACCCCTCGATGCAGCAGAGAGACCGCCGTGAGATGGCCTTAGTCGCCTGCTCGGCGTTAAACCCAAATAAGTAACTGCAGCAGAGAGAATGAATGCGCTCCAAACGGCATTCCCAAAAGAAATGGGAAAGAGACTTTAAACAGAAAGGATGTGGCAGACGCAAAGAGCTCACAAGAACGCTCGACTGACGGCAACCCCATCATATACAGAGGCAAGAGGAAAGATCAATCTAGGCTATCTAGAATTAGACTAGGAGGGGAACGATACCTAGTCCACCCAGACACTAGAATGTGCACATGCGGGCACCCTCACCACCGAGCACGTTCTCCTGGACTGTACAATAGTAGACGAATCCAAAATAGATTGAAGAACACCCTCCAGTCCCCCCCTCCCCCCTAACGCCACTGGAGATCCTGGTCACCCCCCCCCCCCCCGCTCCACCAGACTCCTGGCAGGTAACCCTTATGGAGACCGTCAAACTACTAAATAAGCACATCCAAGTACAATACATCTAGACAAACACCCCCACCCCCCCCCCCCACAAAAAAACAAACAAACAAACAAACAACAAACAAACAAAACATACCCCCTCCCATAGCCGCACCGAGGGCCCATGGTCTATGACCATGGCACGAGTTCGGGGGATCAGCTCTCGTCGCCCCCCCCCCCCCCCCACCCCCCGGGCCCGAAGTGCTCAAACATAGACAGGGTCCCGGCTGAGCCTAACAGGAGCGAGAATGGGCGAATGCATGTAATAAGTGAGAGAATGGCAGGCAAATAAAAACTGAGCGCGAAAGAAGTACGACAGACGACGTGACTGAAGGGTCCTCCCACCCATCACCCCCCCCCCCCTAACTACACACACACACACACATCGCTCATGGTCCACCCGCACCCGGCCCCCACCCCGACCCCGGCCCCCGGAATAAAAAAGGTCAACCCCCCCCCCCCCCCGCCCTTCCCCCTCACCGACATACACCCCACCCATCATCAAAACCCTGCCCGGGCTGCTCAGCCGGGGCACTCAAAAGTACATAGAGGTCCGGCCCCCCAAAGGAAGGGGACCGACCACTCAAATAAACTAAGTCCGTCGGGGGTTCTTTCTCTGGGTACTCCGGCTCTTTCCTCCCCCACGAATTTGGTACTAATTTCACTCCACTTAATTAAAATTCAAAAATATAAAAAACGATTTAAATTTCCAAAAATTTCAGTAGCTCGCTTGAGCTTGCCCTTAGCACCACGTGAATGTTCTGTGTTTATGTACAGTGTGTGAGGGAATGCGCTTGATTCACGTGAGCGTGCTTTTTGGGTTCAGTTCGCGGCTATGTCCTGCGCATTGAGTTATATTATAAATATGATAGATGCGCCATATAAATAATATGTATTATTATTATTTAACAAGGGAGGTTAGCATCCTTCGTCTATGCACTCCTCATAAACTAAGCTAACGATTGGCGACCAAAGCGACATGATGAGAGGCGGATGAGCCAAAAGAAGCGCGAGCAACGGCGACAGACAGAAAATAAGACCCAATCCCCCCCCTCCCCCCTCTTCACCCCCCCCCCCCCAGGACGAAATCAGCGAGAGCTGGAAGTCCTTTTCCTTTCAATAATCGCAAATCGCAAAATCGTCTCTGGGTTAGATTTTGAACCCCGCTCGGGTTAGCCACTTTTCCACTCTCGTTAGATCTTGTTGGAATTCACTAAGACTTACCATTTCGGGTCTACCGCCTGTGTGTTTTATTCTGATTGTGCCAAGCAGGGATGTATCATCTGTAAATTGCATTATTTTGTTGTCTCTCACTACATGCTGCAGCCCTGAGAAGATGATGGTAAATAGGATCGGGCTGAGCATTGACCCTTGAGGCACTCCGTTTTCTAGGGTATGTTTCTTAGAAATTTTGTCCCCTATTCTGACGACAATACGTCGGACGGCCAGGAAGGATTTGACTACTTGGTACACTTTGTTTGTTATGCCTAGATCATTCATTCTGCTGAGTAGTTTCTCATGCCATAGCATGTCATATACTTTCTCGGGTGTCCAGGAAGAAGCCTACCAGTTCTAAGGATTTCCTGTGGAGTGGACTGAAAAATTATGGCTGTTTTCCATTTGTCAGGAAATTCCCCTTGAGTGTAGATGTCATGGAAGAGACTTACTATGGCATGTTTCATGGATAGGTGGCTGTTCTGGATCATTTTATAGGTAGTCAGGTCGTTCCCGGGGGCTTTGCCTTTACCCGCGGATCTGAGTGCTTTAGTGAGTTCAAAGATGGATATCACATCGCCTAGCTCATAGTTATCTTTTTACTCTGGTTGTTCGAAGCATTTTGTAATATTATAAGTTATTGGTCTCAGGGGTTTTGCTACACGGACCCTTGTAGGCCCGAGGGAGGTCAAAGGAACCATTGTACCCCGAAAGTCTGAGGGGTACAATGGTTCCTTTGACCTCCCTCAGGCCTACAAGGGTCTGTGCAGCAAGCCCCTGCTACCAATAACGTATTTGTTTTCATTCCTCCAACGTTTTTGTAAAAGAAATCAAAAAGAAATCTTCCGACCTGGATCACGCCATACATGACTGACGACAAGTGAATTACATACAAACCAAGGGGAATCACTCAGCGCAGGACAGACAAACAGTTAGATCCCCTGCCCCCGCCTATCAAGGCCCCGCTACACGAGCCCGGTTTTGAGGCCGATTCCCGATCAGTTTTCGAATCGGTAGGTGATCGGGCCGGATTAAAAAACGTGTGCAGTGCCACACTGACATTTAGTCTCGACTTGTCAAGTTTAGCCGACCGGTTTGAACCGAAGATCAAAGTCGTACCTGTTCTGCAAAATGACTGCTAGTTTTGACAGTGATGATGATGTGCTTGCATTATCAGCAGTTTTGGATCATATTCGGGAAGAGGGGTGCGAAACATCAGCGGCAACGGCGGTAGTACTGATGACAACAGGCGTGTTCGGCCATTTGCTGACATTTGAAACGACATGCTTTGCGAGACGCGCTCTGATTGGTTGAAGCTTACGATCGGGACGGATTCGGATCGGAAATATAGAGCAGGTTCTAGTCAGCCGATTCCCAGCCGATTGGGACCGGATCGGATAATTGACGTCATCCGATCGCAAACGGATCGGAATCGGCTTCAAAATCGGGGCACAACCGGCCCGTGTGGCGGGGCCTTCAGGCACCCATTCGCCAGCCCACAGAGAAATACTCAGGTATAGAACAAGACGATCATCTACATCCCTAAATGAATTACAACATATATTATACATAATAGAATTATGACGTAATTTTAAATCTTTCATGACGTTGCCGTCTCCAGTAGTGAGCCTGTTGTTTCGAACAACACAAAGTAACTTTGTACTTTAGACCGTGTTCGTGATCTTTTATAGAACAAAACTGGCATCCAAGACGCGTCATAAAGAGGGCTACAAAAAGCCGTCGGCCATTTGTCGCTACAAGGGTTTTTGTATCTCGGTCTCATGGTATGCGCTAAAGTTTTGGTCGTGTGACGTAGGGATGAAACAAACTGTTTTAGCTTTTTGAACTCTGGTGTTAGGTTCTCATTTGAGCTGGCCCTGCTGAAGGTGTCTGCTAGTAACTCAGCTTTTTCTTGATCTGTGGCATGTACTCTATCGCCTATTTTGAGGGAAGGCATTGCCGGCGGAGTGTCTGGGACCATTGTTGAGGGCTTTTGTTTTGTCCCAGCTTTCTCTAAGTCCTGAATGTAGCCTACGTTTATAGATTCTGTGAATTTGAGCCTCCTTGATGGTTCTGTCTGCTATTGTTTTAGCCTGCTAGTATTGTATCCTATTCTCGATTGTTTTAATTTTTTTCGGCATATTTTGTAGTTTGCACTTCCTATCTTCTACTTTACTGTCACAGTTCTTGTTCCACATGATTTCCCGCGTTTCCCGCTACCCGATCTGTCACGGGTGCTGTCCTTGACGGATCGGATAATTTGGTCTGTGATCCGCGACGTTTTAGTTTCTACTCTAGCCGCCTCATTCCATTCCGAGCCGATCTGCGTGAGTTATAGTATTTTTCCAAGTTTGTTTTGGTACAAAGACACAAGCCATCATCTTTCAAACCAATAGAGCATGCAGGTATAGAGTGACAACACCCATCCCCCCTCTTAAGATCAATGGGGTAGAGATAGAATATTGTAAACAAATAACGTTCTTTACATACAACATCTGGACCCCATACATAGATCGGATCACGCAGTCTGCTAGGAAAGGAATAAATCTAATGCGTAAAGTTAGCGGAGCAGACTGGGGAACCCACCCCAAATCACTATTAAACCTCTACCACGCATATGTTATGTCCAGGCTACTCTACGCTGCCCCCTCCTCACCCAAACCTAAACAAAACGCAAACCAAGAAACTTATCAGTCCAAGCCAACGCACTGAAATAGCGCTGGGTGTCCCGATCAATACCCCCAACTTACTAGTGACAGCGGAATGTGGCCAGAAATCTATAGATATCACCATAGCAGAAAGAGCCGCCAAATACTACTACAAAACAACATGCGTGCCGAATGACCACCCGACCAAGCTAGTACTCACTAGGGACCACAAACCAGCATTTAAAAAAAAAAAAACACAACCCCAACTTAAGGTGCTGATTAGCAGCCTAAAAGATTCCATATACCTTAAAGTGTCAGACAAAACCCAAAACCCAACATCAGGCACTTCCCCCCCCCCCCCCCCCCCCCCCCCCCCGCCGGAAACTCCCACCGGTAGAGGTAGACCTGGACCTAATGAAATTTAACAAAGAAACAGACGGGCAAAAAATAAAAATGAAATTCGATATCAAAAGCACAACCCGGCATATAGAAATCACACCATCATCTTCACAGACGGATCGCATGATCCACGCACACACTTCACTGGACTAGGTATCTACGTTCAGTCCAAACAAATCGGATAGAGCCATCAAACTGCCCGATCATACGTCATTATCCACAGCAGAACTAACAGCCACATTTGGAGTCATTGAACAGACTTGGCACAGGCAAGAAATATTCTGATAGCGGCAGATTTACTATCATTTATTCAAGCCATCCAAAACCATGGACTCAGGTAGAGAGGATCTGACATACTTCATCAGACTCAGACTGGCAGAACTAAAAGGTCAAGGCCAAGAGGTAAAATTATCTGGGTCTCATCCCACTCATAGGAATCCATGGCAATGAAAGAGCTGATAAAATAGCGAAGAAAGGGCTCGACCAAGAATCGACCTACTTAAACCTACCCCTCTCTGCAGCAGAGAGGATGAATGCACTCAAACCGGCATTCCAAAAGAAATGGGAAAGAGACTTTAAACAGAAAGGATGTGGCAGACGCAAAGAGCTCACAAGAACGCTCGTCTGACGGCAACCCCACCATATACAGAGGCATGTACCGAGCGCAAAAGAAGTACGACAGACGGAGTGACTGAAGGGTCCCCCCACCCATCACACCCCCCACATCGCCGGCTCATGGTCCAGCACCCGCCCCGTCCCCCCCCCCCCCGACCCCCACCCCGACTCCCGGAATAAAAAGATCAACCCCCCTCCCCCTCACCGACATACACCCCACCCATCACTGATCAAAACCCTGCCCGGGCGCTAGGTTAGTTCGGGTTTTAACGTCCACCGCACCGAGGTGATCATGGACGGCCCTGACGGGCGGGTTATGTGGGACAGGGAAATCTATTGCCTATGGAGTACGACCTGAGCACTGATCAACACAGGCGCACTCCAACTGTGCCACTTTGATTTACCAGGACCTTTCAACGGACATTCTATTGAACAAATCCGTTTTTTCCAGCTGGATTGTGCCCGGGCGGCTCAGCCGGGGTGCTTAAAAGGGATAGACCCGTATATAGTAGTCCGGCCACCCAAACCAAGCCATCCAGAACAGGACGGTGCTTGCTCTCACCGGCCCAACCCCGATGCTCCTCATACACTATCCATTCCGGGGACACCCGCCCCCTCACCCCCCCCCCCCCCCAAGGCCGGGGAGAACCCATCACCACCCTCGCCCCTCATCTCATGGCCCCGCACACGCCCACCTCCCCCTGGAATAAAGATATCCTCATCGCCCCCACCCACCCCCCTCTTCTCACAAGCCCACCCCCCCTCCCCCCCTGGAATAAAGATATATCACCTCATCCTCATCGCCCCCACCCACCCCCTTCTTCTCACACACCCACCTCCCCCTGGAATAAAGATATATCTCATCCTCAACGCCCCCACCCACCCCCCTCGGGGTTTTCTCCCATGGGAAAGGCAAGCCGACCCCCCCCCCCCCCCCCCCCCCCCATAGGTCCCGATCCAGGGGGCCTTTTTTTTTTTTTTTTTTTTTTTTTTTTTACCAATTACCCACCCTACCCGGGGGAACGAGGGTTCCCTGTGTTTCCCAGTGGCCGTCACCCAGCACGCCGATAGTGGCGTGAAGGGGATGGGGTGGGGGGTGGGTGGTGGGTGGGTAGGGCGGAAACCGTGGAACGCCTCGAGGAAGGGGGGGGGGAGGGGGCTACCGGTCCCAACGCCCCCCCCCCTCCCCCGGGTCATGCCTGGAAGGACGTGGGGAGGCGGTATACAGGGGGTTTAGGACATCCAGAGCGCAAGTAAACCCGGACGGCTGGAGCCTAGCCTGTAGGAAAGGGACCGACCACTCAAATAAAGTCCAACAAGGGAGGTTAGCATCCTTCGTCTAGCGGCACTCCTTGAACCTAGATAACGATTGGCGACCTAAGCGACTACATGATGAGAGGATGAGCCAAAAGAAGCGCGAGCAACAGCGACAGACAGAAAGATAAGCCCCCCTCCTCACCCCAGCCCCCCACCCCATCCCCCTCCCACTCAAATAAACCAAGTCCAACAAGGGAGGTTAGCATCCTTCGTCTATGCACTCCTTATTAACCTAGCATGGATAACGGTTGGCGACCTAAGCGATATGATGACTGAGAGGACGAGCCAAAAGAAGCGCGAGCAACAGCGACAGACAGAAAGATAAGCCCCTCTTACCCCCCCCCCCCCCCCCCCCCCAAGGACGAAATCGGCGAGAGCTGGAAGTCTTTTCCCTTTCAATAATCGCAATCGTCTCTGGGTGATTGTGAACAATGATCACCACCTCTTCCCCCCCCCCCCCCCCTCGTAAGCGATTGCGAACAGCGATTTCTCACACTCGCCTCCCTTTCCCCCCTTGCGGGCGATTGCGAACTGTGAATGATCTCCTACAAATCCCGGCCCTACCCCACGAGGCGATTGTGGACAATGCCGCGGATTTCCAGTCAAACCACCCCGGTCCTACCCCACGAGGCGATTGGTGACAACTGTGATGATCTCCTCGAACCACCCCGGCCCTACACCATAGGGACAGTGGCTTTTCAGTTCCAATTCACCTAAATAGGTTGGTTGGTTGTACATTGCTTAACGTCCCGACAGCAACAAGATTTTCTCAGGACTACGTGCCTGCACTGCTTGTGGAAAAAATAATAATAATAAAAAAATACTGAAACAAAATATTGAATGTATGTTGCCAGCCGGTCTAATACTATTCAGTCATACGCTAAGTAGTAAACCTAAGACCATTTAGCAACACACATCCAATAACAAGAGCTACAGTCAGCGCAGACAGTAGGGAGAGTTTAAAAAAGGAGAAACAGGTGAATGGGCGAAGGGTAGACAGAAACACATGCCCGCCCAGAATAGAGGAGAAAGCCCACCCTGACTTACTCAAAACTAAGTTGTCAGTTAATCCCATAAGTTCACCCCCCCCCCCCCCCCCCAGACCCGGGTGGGGGACTACTCTAAATAGGGTTTAGGACGTCATGTCATTAGGACAGCGCGTAGGTTTTATTGGGAAGTCAGTTAGGCCTAAGAGCTAGGCTCGCTAGGAGTTAACGTTAAACTGCCGGGTGAGGTGCGGTCAGACATAAAAGCGGCTACTATGATAGGTTTGCTAGGTATCGTATTTGAAGGTATAGGTGTTAGGCCTCAGTATAGGTGTTTAAGGTTATTAGGACTTGCATTGGTTTTTAGACTAACTTTGTCCATGTTGTTTCATCATGAATGCTTTTGCCGCTGGTGTAAATAAATCTTGGAACCTTACGGCTTCCATCTTATGATGCTCAGCCGAGTGAGAGCGAGACCGTGAGACTGTGCATGTGTGACTAATCATGCGAGCGCGTGTTGGTAACAGTAGACTGAACGCTAACAACAACGACAAACACCAAATAGTCCAGTCAAAATTGGATTTTTCTAGATACTGTGGTTAGTCCGCCATTGCGCAGGTAACTCTTGGCTTTCAAGCGCGAGGCAGATAAACATGGCCGATTTGTGCGCATGCGAGACTAAGATGAGAAAAACCCGCCCAGCGCGTGTTTTAAAAAGACTCTACAGGACCCAGCTTGGGCCCTGCCCCTAAGTGGGTCAAATCGGTTCGTAACACAGTTGACGGAGTTGGCAACTGCGTATCCCGAGCTTGCAAAACTCTCGGAAAACGACAGACCACTTCCTGTTGCACGGAAAACATCGCGATTAGCAGATCGGACAACAGCAGACGATTCTGTGACACTTTGAAACTGACCAACAGCCACGGATTTTACGCGTTGGGGACTATGATGGCAGAATGTACGGCTGTACATGCTGTAAGTATGACTCCTGACACTTTGTAGTTGTGAACGAATTTTTTCAACACGTACCTCCAGTCCAATATAGGCTAATATAAATAAATAAAGAAGCATTGTGATGTACAACCAACACAGTAAATTGGATGAGAGAGAGAGAGAGAGAGAGAGAGAGAGAGAGAGAGAGAGAGAGAGAGAGAGAGAGAGAGAGAGAGAGAGAGAGAGAGAGAGAGAGAGAGAGAGAGAGAATCGACTGTTTACATAGATGCCAAAAGATACAAGGCCATGGGTCGAGCTGAATTTTAGTAGCTGCCCTTCGTATGGAGAATTTTTTTCGCTGTAGGCCACTCCAGATGAAAAGATATAATAACAAAGACAAAACGACAAATAACCCCTCCTTCCTCACCCTTCCGATATCGAATAAAGCTTCAGGCTGTGCTGTGTAACTTACGGATAGCTCGGCCTGGTCCATATCCAGTGTGCGTCCAGGCAAGACACAAATGGCCTGCTCTGTCCGTCGGGTGGTCGAGTGTCGTCTGCTACTGTTGCTGTCAGTAGAAATATCGCTGGTTTAGATCAGTCTGAGTGATCGCGGTTCCCACTCCGCGCTGCATACAGGAAGTGGCCTGTCTTTTTCACGGGAGTTTTGCCAGCACGACAAACGCAGTTGAAAACTGAGTCAACTGAGTTCCAAACCGGTTTGCCGAAGTTAGCCGAACGTTCACGACAGGGCCCTCGCTGGGTCCTGCAAAGTTTTTTTAAAACACGTGCGGGGCGGAGTTTTTTGACTGTTTCTCAGCTTTAAATATTACTATCCACAGCCGAAATCTCCAGCCCTTCCATAGACCACAAAAGGGATGCGCCGGACTAAGCCAGTTTACACTTGGGCACTTGAGTAGTGTATTAGATGGGCAGTTTTTGACTCTCTAATAACTATTAAGTCGCCTACTGTCCGGTTACATTACCATACTGCGAGGGGCCTGACGGACGCGTCGTGCTTTGACTAAATGCAAATCCGCTGCGCCACCGCGTCCCCTAGCTCAATTCAGAATACTGACTTGAGCTAGAGGACGCGGTGGCCGCGCGTACGCGGTGGCGCAGCGAAATTTGACTTATTCAAAGCACCACTCGTCAGGCCCCTATGCTTTTTACCCGCTGAGCTGTTTCGGTTGACTTGCACGTCAAAGCCGGATGTGACCCTTCGGCCTTGACTGGTAGCGCTTTTTGTCCAGGTGACCCCGATCGACAGCCAAAGGCTTGATACAGAAAAGACTTGATACAGAAAAAGCGCTACTAGCAGCGGAAGGGTTAACCCAGATTCGCAGACGAACCCGAATCCCTCAAGTAATGCAAGAGACATCAGCCGTAAAGTCTCACAAACCAGACAGTATTATATACTGTCTTTGCACAAACGGACCCATCAGAACTGTGGACAAAAATGGCTGCGAGTTTAACCCATTCAGTGCCAGCTCACAGAATGTGTCTCTGCTGTCATGGTTGATTCAACACAAAACAGCCGTAGCTGTTCCTGGAACATGGATACAGAGGTGTCAGCAAGAGGTATAGATCCTCATGAGCCCCAACAACCGCGGGTGCTCGTGATGATCTATACCTCTTGCAGCTGGGTGGTGTTCGAATTTTCTCGGCACTGGCACGGTCACATTAGTGACCCCATGGTGGCTGTATCCCACCGGTACAGATATGTATTGTCTCGGTGGCTGCATGATGCTGCCGGAACTGAGTGGGTTAAAGCAGAGAGGTCCGCATTGGTAACCACTTTGTTTGGTTAGAGCTCTCGGCATGTATATTTTAATTTTATATTCTCTATCCACTCATCTCGTCTTTGATGATGTAAATCAGGCTTATAACGTTTCCTGTGTGATTTCAGTTTGGATTTCCCAGAGTGACGAGGCCCACACAAGAGTCGGAGAGAAAAAGAGGAAATTTTGTGCCCTCCTTTGGCTAGACTACAAAAGGGGTTTCAGAGAGAGCGTGGACTTAAAAGAAAAGCTGAACTAATACCATGATGTGTCGCCAACTGATGTGCACGTCGGTAGCGCTGTTTTTACTGGCAGTGTGTACTCAGACTCAGGAGCGAGGTAAGGATTGACGGAAAAGATGGACAGACTCTGCCCCAAACTGTGTCTTTATCTCTTATTCAAATTGAGGAGCACTGAAGTACATGGGGCCAGCCACTCAGTAATAGGCATAGAGTCTGCAGAAGCTCATGACGATTTGTGCCTATTTAATTAAAACAACAATACAAATATGGCATGGCCTGGACACAGTCTTATTCAATGGTAGCTGAGACTTTCTCCCTATGTTTTCTGCCGTATTCCTCCTGATTGAACTCTCTGCGTCAGTTTTGGAAACAATTAGGCAAATCGTCTTTCAGCAAGAGACATAGATCCTCATTATGCCCCCGCTTGCGGGGGCTCATGAGGATCTATGTCTCTTGTATAGATAGTTGTGCTTGCAGCGCAGATCCCCAGCAAATCGTCCATCGGTCAGCCCGGTTAGTTTAGATGGCTGGATCTGGGTCAGACGGACAAGCTGTCCATGCCTGTCCTGATGATCTGTTTCTGTGTTGACTTCTGAGTTTTGTTTGATATGCTGTGCAGTTTATTTGATACTCACAAACCAGATATAGGTGAGGCTAGCGCTGGCAGAATTGTACTCAAACCAAGGGGAATCAGAGCAATGCTGGATTCACTTGTTGGTCTCAGTCTTGATGTGGCCAATGATGTTGTTGGTCAAAAATAGCTTGTAGACATCAATGGGTTTGGGGTCATCGCCAAGATCCACCTGTAGTCCTGGTACAGCTGTAAAAACAAAAAGAAAAAAGATCAATGATCAATGTTAATTTACCAACAGATGTGTGTGTACACACACCAGGCATTCACACTCCGTACACACACACACACACATCATGCATTCACACGTCATGCATGCTCGCACACAAACACCATGCATTCACATGCCATGCATGCACACACACACACACACACGTAGTTTCATACTTTTATTTATGACTAAGAAATTTAAACATTATATTTTTCACTATTACAATTTATATATAATCTACACGCGTGCGCGCACGCCTGTGAAGTACACACAATCAAGACACGCCCACTCAAGCAACAACAACAATGCAAGCGCAGATCCCCAGCAAATCGTCCATCGGTCAGCCCGGTTAGTTTAGATGGCTGGATCTGGGTCAGACGGACAAGCTGTCCATGCCTGTCCTGATGATCTGTTTCTGTGTTGACTTCTGAGTTTTGTTTGATATGCTGTGCAGTTTATTTGATACAAACCAGATATAGGTGAGGCTAGCGCTGGCAGAATTGTACTCAAACCAAGGGGAATCACAGCACTGGACAGACAAACAGTTAGATCCCCTGCCCCCGCCTATCAGGCACCCAATCGCCTGGAGGATGGAAATGATCGTCTTGTTCTATACCTGCGTATTTTTCTGTGGGCTGGCGATTGGGTGCCTGATAGGCGGGGGCAGGGGATCTAACTGTTTGTCTGTCCAGCGCTGTTATTCCCCTTGGTTTGAGTACAGTTTATTTGATAGTTGGAAGCTGAAAATCCTGACGGGGATGGATGTTATCAATGTGGACTTGGGGAGGACCATTGTGAGAGGCGGGGTTAAATAGGGTCACATCCCCACCATTGTGAATATCGCCATCCCAGTGCGCAAAAGGCCATCGGGCCGACGTCGGGCGCCGTTGGCCCGCACACGGGCTGACGTCAGCCCGATGGCCTTTTGCACACTGGAATATGCGCGGGCCAGCGGCACCCAACGTCAGCCCGATGGCCTTTTGCATGTGCACTGGGATATGCCTGCTTTCTCTTATGAATGTCACTATATCCCCTCCCTTGCAAACTGCCCTACCATGGCACTAGGCCTTGGCTCATTTGCTGCAGCTTTTAGAAATGTGAATGAGTAAATCATTAAATCTTGTGTATGTGAATTTGAAACTGTAATTAATAAATATTGTGAATGAATATGATATTGGGGGAAAAATGCCTCTCCTAGAGCAACCATTGTGTCAAAAGCTAGCAATATTTACACCTCTAGGCTGCACTTCTTTTTATTGCCCGGTGATTTCTGCAGGAATCATCACAACAAAAAGCGCAATCAACAGCAAAAAGCGTTAACAATTGTGTTGTTTTTCCTTTCCATTTCCCTTCCATTCCTTTCTGTTTAGTTCATTCCATTCATTCATTCACTTTTATTACTACAGGTCGAGAGCCACCATCTATCCAGGAGCCTAGAAAATGGAGTGAGATGCTTGTAAGAAGAAATCAAGATGTGCTTTTGGAATGTAATGCTGTTGGATATCCTGCCATAGAGTGAGTACGCTGTATGTTGTAGTCAAGCTTACCCCTCAGTCAGAAGTAGGTCAAGCATTGCACGCATTTTAACCCCCCATTTGGAGGTGTCACCTATGACTATGTACCAGTTTTAAAACCTCAAGATGCGATAGTGTCAATAGCATCATTGAGGGAAAACTCGAACCAAGTTGGCCTGCCAAGCTGGCGTGCGAGGGAAGGCACCACAATAGGCTGCCCTTGGTGGACTGTGGTGAAGCAAAGGCTTTGGCCTATTAAGACGCAAGATTTTGGTGATGTCCACTTCGCAAAGTAAACTTCAGGGATGTTAACATCGGACACTTCGGGGTATTAATACAGACTCTTAGAAATAAGTGCTATTGCAGTGACTGGCCATTTTCAAAACCTCCCACTGCTACAATGTTTTTGATGCAATTTTAAATTATATGCATCCCTGTATTAGATGGCAGTGTGGTAAGACTATTTGAACTGAATGTTTCCTGATTTTAAGGGTTTGGCTGTGGGTAGCGTTTTTTGTTGCGACGATTCCTGCAGGCATTGTCGCAACAAAAGCAGCTACTGACAGCCAAATGGTTAGTTTGATTATGTAACGCCCTTGTGCATAACACCACTAGTACTGTATACATGCAGTAGCTGCATGCACAAAAGAGTAAATACCCTCCTTTGTATAGAAAATCCTGGCGAAGAATAAACCTGTTTAAAAAGGATTGTGTTGTACTTGTCTTTTCTAAGCATGTTTTCTTTTTGTTTGGGATTTTTCCCTGCATTTAACTCCAAGGCTGCATTTCCTATTTGGAGGTGTCACCTATGTATCAGTTGCAAGAGTGAGATTGACTATGATAATTCAAGAGTAGTGCCAGATTAGCTTGGTGCAAGATGGCACAAGCTAATATGGCACTACCCTTGAATTGTCATGGCTAAATGAGGTAATACTTCTGGCAGTTGCCTTTTTGGTCTGGATTGGTCTGGCCCTTTGTATGCAGTGTGCAAACCTAAGAGTAAGACTGTTTCCTTTTTGTGTAGGTATGAATGGTATTGGAATGACAGCCCCATTCAGAGCACTGTGATCACGTTTGATGCTAACACTGGAACGCTGCAGATCAAAGCAATCACAGAGCGAGAAGAGGGCTTCTTCAACTGCAGAGTGAAGAACACGTACAATGGACAGGAAGCTATTGCAATTTCACCCAAAATCGAAGTCCGCATTGCACGTAAGAGGAACATGCTTATATAATATCAGTTCAAGCAATTCAGGTGCCATCCTTAAATAAAGTCAAAGTTGTCAATGTGATCACCTGTCCAAGGTGAACACCTGCAGTGGCATAGGCGTGAAAATGTGGAGGGGGTCAAAGGGGCACCTGTCTCTCCCTGGGAGAGATTTTTTTGGGTATATACTGGTATATAAAAGAAAAGTTTGTGGAGAACAAAATCATAACTTTGATTTCTTTCTCATCAGGGAGGGGGTTAACATGCCTCCTGAAATGTAATGCAGTTTTATGAGAACTCTTTCACCCTTTGTCTAAAATGTGTTCAACTCTCTGTGTTTGCAATTTGCTTTCAGGTGTGGGCGATTTTCCCCCTCCATCCAGCACTCCCGTGTACACCTTCACAGAGGGAGGATATGCCAAGGTTCCGTGCGATGAAAAATTGCCTGAACACTATGGCCCCACTACCTTCAGATGGTACAAGCCAATCGGGTCCAAACTGGACGAAGTCTTACAGGATGAGCGAATTTTCATCGATCAAGAAGGTGTGAGGCCAGGCTTTTGTGGTCCCATGAGATTGCCAAAATTCAAGTTTGTGTTGGTCTGTAAACAATCGAGAAGTAGGTCAGGCATTGCACAGACTTTAAACATTCAGTGGATGCATCCATCCTGCTTCGTCTGCAGGGGCTCATAAGAATCTATGCCTCCTTGCTTGCAAGGAGTTTCCTCATAGACGTCCGCAGTGTCAGGTACTTAAGGAGTATTAACGATACGATTGCTTCAAGGCAGCATGCCACAGTAATCAAGGCAATCCAGTAAAGCGGTCCCTTTAGTTCTTACTATAAAGGGTTGAAACCTACTATTTAAAATAGAGCGGCTTGGCCTATTTTGTTTGTACTTATGTCGATATAGGAATAATTCTGATGCTTAGAGCATCCAATCCAGGCCAGTCCGATCCAAGTGAAATGCTCATGGCCGTTGCATGCAGAGAAGAAGAAGATGAAAAAGAGGGGTAATTGTTTATTCTGCCATTGTTTGTTGGCAAAAAAGAAACCTCATAAAACCACCACGTGTGGAAAACTCAGGATGGGGCGGGAAAGCTTGTTGCAGCCGTCTTCTTCTTCCATTAGCCCATTAAATCCTGATGCTGAAAATTGTCAAATTTTCTTATGAAGGCTACTTAAGGATTGGGAGATAGATCAACCATTCTAGTTCTAGGATGGTGCCAAAATATCTTGGCGCCTGTAGGCGCCAAGCTATTCTGGCACTACTATTGAGCTATTAGTCAAATTTATACACACAAAAGTGTATCGGGATGAAAAGGGTTAAACGACCAAAATCAACAGGATTATTACTTTGTTGCTGTAATGAGGTTTGCACAAAAAGAGAGATTTCGTTGGTTATTGGGGTTTGATGCCAGGCAGGCGACTAAAGCCATCTCACGGCGGGCAAAGAGAGAGAGATAGAGTGAGGAAAAGCTGGGTTTCCTCGACTGTTGGGATCTGTGACTGGACCAACAATTTTTTCTTGGAGGTACCAGAGGCTGAAGCCTCGGCCAGTACAGCGCCAGTCCTAAAACAAATTAATTATGCACAGACCTTTCTTACTAATTGACAGCTCTTGTTGTTTTGTGTTGCAGGCTCTGTGCACTTTGCCTACATCATGAAGAGTGACGAGAACTTAGCCGGCAACAGGCAATACCAGTGTGCTATGGATAACAGCATTGCAGACACTATCAAGCTGGGACACGGGAGACAGGTGGTCATCAACGCAGTTGGAACGGGAAGTAAGTACACACAGCCATGTAAAAAGCTGTGCGGGCTCATGAGAATCTACAGCTCTTGAAGGTGCTGGAGACAGTTGGAGGTAGATGTGACAACTTCCTCCAGGTAAATGCATTTAACCCCATGGCAGCATTTCCCAAATGTTGGAGGCGACACCTAACGACTGTGTGCCAGTTGCAGATGTATCGGCCATGATAATTCAAGGGTAGTACCAGATTAGCTTGGCGTCATCAGGCGTCAAGCTAATCTGGCACTACCCTTGAATTATCGTGGTCTGTTGTAGTGCGTCAGGGCTAAATAGCTTAACCTTTTAACGACGGAACGCATATATGTGTGCGCGAGGCAAGGCTCCGTTTCTGACGGGGCGCAGACATGTGTGCCGGCTTCGTTTACCGTGGCCGACGAAGCACACACATATAGGTGTTCTCCAATGACAGTTTAGCTAGCAATACCTGAAGTACGGTGTAAGGGAAGCAACCTACCATAATATGTCAAGCACTCATTCTGTACTGGTAGAGTGACTTGTCTTCTTTGTATGCACTAAAACGAACAAATCAGAAGCTCTCAAACAAAACGACCAAGCAAGTTCAAAAAATGGCGAATTTGCGGCGGCATGGTCGATGTATTCCAATTGCTGAAGTACTTGAGCAAGTCCTCCAGGATGGTTCTGATGAGGAAGGAGAGCCTTTGCATGATGAATCAGAAGAAAGAGACGATATTTTTAGTGATTTGGAGGACCAGGAAGACAAGGATTATGAATCTGAACCTGAAGATTATGAAGAAGACAATAAGGTTGACGAAGAAGAGATGGTGGCTGAAGACGGCAGCTCATCATCTTCAAAAGACAAAGATTTACCCAGGAATGTCCAAGAAATCAACATAAATCCCTTTGACATGGAGACAGACATTGATGATGCAGATGAAGGTGCCGTTTAGGTTCGAATCCTGAATAACTTTCTTCACATTCCTGCATACACAGGTGAGAAGCCACATGCTTGCATTGTTGTTGTTGCTTGAGTGGGCGTGTCTTGATTGTGTGTACTTCACAGGCGTGCGCGCACGCGTGTAGATTATATATAAATTGTAATAGTGAAAAATATAATGTTTAAATTTCTTAGTCATAAATAAAAGTATGAAACTACGTGTGTGTGTGTGTGTGTGTGTGTGTGTGTGTGTGTGTGTGTGTGTGTGTGTGTGTGTGTGTGTGCATGCATGGCATGTGAATGCATGGTGTTTGTGTGCGAGCATGCATGACGTGTGAATGCATGATGTGTGTGTGTGTGTGTATGGAGTGTGAATGCCTGGTGTGTGTACACACACATCTGTTGGTAAATTAACATTGATCTTTTTTCTTTTTGTTTTTACAGCTGTACCAGGACTACAGGTGGATCTTGGCGATGACCCCAAACCCATTGATGTCTACAAGCTATTTTTGACCGACAACATCATTGGCCACATCAAGACTGAGACCAACAAGTGAATCCAGCATTGCTCTGAAAAGGCAAGAGGGACCCCTGCCACCCAGGAGCATCTTCTCCACATGGAAGAAAGTGACCAGGGATGACATCAGAAAATTCCTGGCCATTTGCATGCACATGGGGCTTGTGCAGAAGCCGACAGTGGCCGACTACTGGACCATACACCCCGGGGCACACACCTCCTATGCAGCTGAGTTGATGACCAGAGAAAAATTCACATCCATTCTGGCCTTTCTCCACCTCAATGACAATAAGACATACATTCCATTCAATGAGGAGGGGCATGACCCAATCCACAAGATACGCCCTTTTCTTATGCATTTGCAGGATCGCTTTGCAGCACTGTACATGCCTAATCGAGAGATCTGTGTGGATGAGGCAATGTGCCCTTTCAAAGGTCGTTCACCTTTTCGGGTTTACATGCGTGACAAACCCACCAAATGGGGATTTAAGTTTATGAACTATGTGAAAGCAAGAGTGCTTACGTGTACCGCCTTGAAATGTTTTGTGCAGATCGACGACTCAGCAACAAGCCATATGATGTTGTTATGCGTCTGATGGAACCACTGCTGAACAAAGGTTACCACCTTTTCATAGATAATTATTACCGTGAGCCCAAGATATGTGCTACCCTTTCAGGTCATGTAAATGGTCACAGGAACTGTGAGAAGCAACCGCCAGCAGATGCCTACAGACTTGGTGCCCCGTCTACAGCGAGGAGAACTTGATTACATGCGATGGGGACAGGTGGTTTGTGTGAAGTGGAAAGACAAAAAAGATGTTTTCATGCTTTCCACTGTACATATGCCTGTCCTTGAAAGAGTCCAGTGCGGGACACAGGAGAAAATGAAACCAAAAGCCGTCAACAGCTATGTGGCTAATATGGCGGGTGTTGACAACAGCGATCAGCTGATCAGTTATTTCCCAATGAGAAGGAAGAATCTGAAGTGGTGGAAGAAACCGTTTTACATCTTCTCACTCTCTGCACCATCCAGACCAAGATCTGCTCAACATGCACAGAGTGAGCAGAGGTAGGAAGAAGCTCAAGTTGGACCAGGTCATTAAGCCTTGTTGTTGGATCTTCCGCCATGTCAGGTACAGCCGCCGGCCGCACCTGCTGATGGACCCAAGCTGGGCTTGTGGAGGCTCAAGGGTCATCAAAGGCAGAAAGAACTGCTATGTCTGCTACCAGAAGCAGGTTGCACGTGGCGCATCAAAGCAGGAGCTGAAGAACAAGCAGAAGGCGACACATTACCAGTGTTCATCCTGCATGGTTGCATTGTGTGTGACTTCTACTTTTGAGCCGTTTCACACAAGGAAAGACTTTATGCATTAGCCCAGTGTTGTGTATTAGCTAGTGTTCTGTATTTTGAGTGAAACAGTTGACACAAAGAACATGCACTTTCACATCACTTGACTTCAAAAGTGTCCCCAGTGAAACTGTGGAGTGTGGTATTGTGGAGTTTTGAAGTGTGGTATTAAAATTGTGTTTATTTGTGAAGAAACTCTTCTGTTGTGCCTTTCTTTCTGGATTATTTACTGAGGACACACTGGACTATATTCTGGAATGCAATGTAAGTGGTAATTTTCACACTTTGGATAACTAATACACTAAAAGCATGTGTTTGCATAACCCAATGCAAATCTGACTGTTTTTGCTTTTTAGCTTCTTTAGTTCTTACCCTACCTTCTTTATATACCTCTAAAGTCTTAAAAATACAAAAGATTTGCTTCAGCATAGTGTCTATGTATTCACCTTGAATTTCTCTTTCAATTGATAACAAATATATTGGGGTATGATAAGATTTGTTTCTTCAAAAACATTACCGATGACATTACTATAAGGAAGATACTTTTAGTTTATCGATTTCAGCCTAAAAGTTTGTTGTGCGTTGCTACACAACCAGGGAAGCAACTCTCCCTGTCCCCTGAGTAGCCTCCCTTCCTCATGATGTGGCGCCTTCCCATATTCTTACTCTTAGCTTCCGGTACAACGGTTGTATTGTTTTCAGTCTCCTCACATTCCTTCAGGATTCCCCTTCATTTTCCTTGGATTTTGGTCCATTTTCTTACGCTATGTCGAGGTAAGGCCTCAGTTAATGCCCGCAGCTAGCGCAATTCGTTTCTGGCTCTGGCATTTTCTGTAACATTGAATTTGACTTGGGAGTCGGTCTCAACGGACATGGACCATTCATTTATTTGTTTCCTCAAAAACATTACCGATGCCATTACTACAATGGAACAACCTATAGCTTGCGTAATTTTAGCCCAAAAACTTACGATATGTACCTTTAGGGCCAGGGGAGGCCACCAGGGGTGCCGTGACCTGGTACCCGGGTAGCCTCCCTTCCCACCCCATACGGGTAACTGCCAGAGCGGCCAAGCCAAACCAGTTCTTTCCTTTAGCTTGCAGCATGTAGACGTGTTAGCTTAGCCTTCTGCTGTGCTTCCTACGGCTGTGTATGGTTCAAGCACGTGGACTTTTTCGGAAAGTGGACTTCGTTCCCGGCCTGTGCTTTCGCCTTGTCTTGGAACTTTCTTGCTCTTGTGTGCCTGTCTAGGAAGGGAGTGTCACTTGTGCTTCTGTGAGACTTCATTGCCGGAAAGACTTTCGGTTAATAAAAAAAGAAGCCCGGTCTCTCGGCCCGTGGAGCCGGCCTTCGCCCCACGTGGGGGCTCTGTGCTGCACCGGTTTTCCGGCCTTGAGACTTTTGCGGCTTGTGTGGTGCCTCTCGGAGCTCTGCCTGACGTCCGGTGTGCTCCTGCTTCGGCCTCCCCGGTCAGGTTCGCCGGTTGGACTGCCGGGACCCTCGTCGAGGACCCAGCCTTCTCCCCTGTTTCGTCTGGGCCTCAGCCGCGTGGGCGCTGCTTCTTCTTTTTGGCCTACAGGTGCTACCTTCCCCTGCCCCCTGCGAGATGTCCAGGTAAGGTCTCAGTGTTTGCCAGCGCCCGCGCCTCTGGCAGCGTGTGCCAGCATCCCTTGCCTTATCGTTGCTTGTTCGATATTACTCGGCAGGATAGTGGGGAACGGTGAGGAGTGGTGCGCGGTTCTCATCTCGTGGTCTTTTGCTACGACCAGTCGCCTTGTAGTTTCGCTCTATGTTGCAGTTGTTAAGTCCTCACCAGCGAATGATGTGGTGACTTCCAGTGGCCGAGTGACAAGCATGCGGTCTGCCTCCCCTGCGCTGGTTGTGCTTCAGGCCACACCTGTGATGTATGCGCTCTCTGGGTGGAGGACCAATGGGCCCAGCTGTGGAATTTTTATCGGAGTGACAGAGGACCGCCTCCCGCCTGCAGCCACGAGCATGCATCGGCCCCGGGAACCAACAAGATGCACCTATGCTGCCGTTGGGGTACGGCATACAAAGGCTCCCGCCTTGCGCGCACCCACTCTCTCGAGTCAGGCCTGCAGCGAGTTCGCTCGCCCCGCTCTGCGGAAAACAAACAACCCCAACTCTCGACTTTGGGGGACGCCTTTTTCCCCCCTTGCGCACCAGCTCGCTCGAGCCAGGTCTGAAGCGAGCTAGCTTGCCCCGCCTTGCGGAACCCAAGCCTCACAAGACCACCGACAAAAGTGGACGCCGCTTCTCCCCAACGCCGGACCCTCGGCTTCAGCGTACGACCCCCGATGTGCGGCCCCGGGTTCGCGACCGCCGGGACCCAGCTTCTCGCCCCTCGGAGACCCGTTCGCGCTGCAGCCCTCGCCCGCCCCCTCGGACTGAGGCTTTCCGCCCGTGGACCCGCAGCCCTGCGACTTCGGCCCGCGCCTCCCGCCGCAAGCACTCTTCCGTCTCTGCTCGCTCTTCGCGCCCGGCTTCTCCCGCCGCTTCAGCTTTGCGGACGTCTTGCCCTCCTCGGCGGTCTTCCCCTCAGGCCTCGGAGGTTCCTTCTTCCAGTCGGCGCTCTTCCCGGTCGGTGTCCTCTTCGGTCATCCGTGCTGCTCCTCGTTCCCGGCCTTTGTCTTCTCCCCCCCCCTCCCCGGCGTCCCTCCCCCCGCCTTCCCCGCTCCCCTTCCCCTTCGCACCATCGACCATGCGCTCGCCGCTCTCCTTCGCACGGACGCTCCACTCATCGGTCTCGCCGCTCCCGCTCACGCTGTCACAGCCACTCGCCCCGGTCTTGCTCCTCCTCGCGGCGGCGCCCGCCTCCCCAGCCCCTGGTGTGTCGGCCTCCTGCGCCGCCCGTCGATGTGGACTCCCTCAGCATCGCCTCAGAGGATTCTGCCTCGGCGCTCTTCAACCGTTCGACCTCCTCTCCTCTCGCCGTCGGCTCCCTCATCGCTTACGTTGCGGACGACCAGGGCGGAGACCCTTGCCTTGCTCGACGAGGCCGCGCTTCTGATTGCCTCGTGTCTTCCCCCGGATGCTTGTCCCCCGTCGCCGCCCCCCAAGAGGAAGCTCTCAGCCTTCGTGAACGCTGATCGCCCCTCCAAGAGGTTTAAGTCCCTGCCGCAGCCCCTGGGGTTTCAAGGACTTCGTGGCGCCTTCTCCGCCCTCCTGCAGCAGGGTTCAGGCTCCGACGCGGCTTTCTTCTTCTCTGACGCCCACTGGCCGGCAGACTTTGACATCGCCTTTCAGCACAGCTGGTATGCCGGACACTCACAGACTTCTGCTTCTGCCCTTCCCCCCGGTGGATCCTGCCGCTCAGCAGCAAGCTGGTGGACTTTGCGCTTCCCGCCGTTGCATCCCTCCCGGCCTGGAGCGGACGGCGATCCTCATCCGCAACACCCTCGCCTGTGCTGGATTCCTCGACCTGGCCACGCAAGCAGTCGTCAACCTCCTGGAACGGAACTAGCACTTCTCGATCTCACCGCTGTTAGGGGACCTCCTCGCTCTGGCCACGGCCGCCATCCGAGTGGCGTACCACGCTTATGTCAACTCGATGGTCACGAACTGCGACCTGGGATGCCGTGCTTGCCGTCTGCCCCAACCTCCCGCAGGACCTACGGAGACAGCTGCGACAGGCCCCGCTCGGCGATCCCCTCCTCTTCGGTCCTACCTGGCAGTCGGTGAAGGACGTGAATAAGGACCTTTGCCCTGCCCGCGCCACCTCCTCCCACTTTCAAGCCGCCCGCAAGGCCCTGGGTCGCGCTCTGCGGACCGCCAGACCCGCCCAGCAACTGCCCTCCCGGCGTCGCCGCCTTCCTCCGCGTGTCGCCGCGCCCGCCCGCCCCCTGACCCCGCTTCCGCCCCCGCATGGCCCAAACCCGCCCGGCACGGGCCCGGTGACTCCCGCCCTCCTGCGCCCCCATCCAGTCAGCGGGAGGCTTGCCACCTGCAGCGCCGTGTGGTGGTCGCTGTTCCCGGACGACCCATGGATCTGGTCCACCGTCTCCGAGGGCCATCTGCTCTCCTTTCGGACCCCCCTGCCCCGCCGCCCCCCCCCCCCCCCCCCCCCCCCCGCCCCTGCGGCGCAGCCCCGTTTGGATGTCCACCCCTTCAGATCACCTCAAGGCTGCTGTGCTCCGAGAAGAGATTTCCGCCCTGCTGCGGAAGAACGCCATGGAGGTGGTGTCGCGTCACGACTCGCCCGCCTTCTACAGTCGCCTCTTCCTCGTCCCCAAGCCTGGCAACAGGTGGCGTCCGATCATCGACCTTTCAGCGCTGAATGGGTTCATCGCAGCGCCGTCTTTCCGCATGGAGACCGCCCAAGCCCTTCGCGCCGCGATTCAACCCATGGACTTCGCCGTCAGCCTGGATCTAGCGGACGCTTACCTACACATGCCCGTGCATCCGGCTTCCAGACGCTATCTGCGCTTCACGTTCGATGGCGTCGTTTACCAGTTCCGCGCCCTTCCCTTCGGCCTCAACCTCAGCCCCTGGGTGTTCACCCGTCTCATGGACGGCGTCATCGCCAAGGCCAGGCGGACTTCGTCGAGTCCCTCCTCAAACTACCTCGACGATCTGCTCCTGCGCAACCAGTCAGCACCCGCCCTGGAGAAGGACCGAGATGCCTTGCTGGCCCTCCTCGACAGCCTCGGCTTCATAGTCAACTTAGTCAAGTTGGATCTCACCCCGTCCCGCCGCTTCATCCACCTTGGCATGTAGTTCCTTACGGACCTCAATCTGGTGCGACTCCCGGAACCACGGATCCAGCAGTTGGCGAACCTGGCTCGTCTAGTTTCACAAGAGGAGACGGTCTCTGCCAGAGTCTGGTTGCAGCTCTTAGGCCTGATGAGTGCGGTGGCGGATCTCCTTCCCCTGGGTCGGCTCTACTCACGCCCGCTTCAACTTCATCTACTCCTTCACTGGCGTCCTTCGACCGGCGACATCGAGACTCCCGTTCCGGTACCTCCCTCGCTCGTCCCACACCTCCTCTGCTGGGCAGACCCTGTCTGGCTCGCGACCGGAGTCCCTCTCCTTAAGCTTCCCCCCCAGTTGTCCCTTTGCGTCGACGCCAGCCGCTCCGGCTGGGGTGCACACCTGCTGCCGACGTTTGCCACGGCTTCCGGGCAGCTGGCCACCAGACTTTGCGGTCAAGCATATCAACTGGTTGGAGCTACAGGCAGTGTGGCAAGCTCTCCTCGCTTGGGAACCGACTCTCGGACGCCAGGAGCTGCTCGTCCTTTCCGACAACTCCACTGTCGTGTCCTACATACAGAAGCAGGGCGGGACCCGCTCCCCTTCCTTTTGCATTCTTCTTTACCGGCTCTTCCGTTGGTGCGAGGATCGCCGCATCTCTCTCCGAGCGAGACACATCCCCTGCCACCTGAATGTCCTCTCGGAATTCACTCTCCCGCCGCGGTCAGCTCTCCACACCGAGTGGGCGCTTCACCCGGACATCTTCCGGATGATCTGCACCACGTGGGAGACCCCCCTTATCGATCTCTTCACGACAAGGTGGAACCGCCAGCTCCCCCTCTTTGTCTCGCCCATCCCGGACCCCCTAGCCTGGGCGGTCAATGCGCTCTCCATTCCCTGGGACGGCCTCTGCGCTTACGCTTACCCTCCCTCAGTCCTTGTTCCCAAGGTGCTTCTCAAGCTCAAGGGATGCAACGCGATCCTGTTGCTAGTGGCGCCGTTCTGCTGGACCAAATCTTGGACCACCGACCTCCTGAACCTCGCCACGGGCCCTCCACTGCGGCTTCCAACTCCTCGCATGATGTTCAAGCAGCCGTGCCAGGCGCTCTACCATCCGTGCCCCGAGCGACTCCTGCTCCACGCTTGGAGATTGTGCGGCAAGCCCTCGCCGCTAGAGGTTTCTCGAGTGAGGCAGTGGCAGCTATTGCTTCAGGCCGCAGACCCTCGACCCTGCATGTCTATGAGGGAAAGTGGAGAGTACTTGGAGCCTGGTGCGACCTCCGTCGCCTCTCCCATACCAATCTGACTTCCCCACAACTGGCCAAGTTCTTCCTCTGGCTCTTCGCCAAACAGCACTTGGCACCGATCACCATCAGGGGCTACCTCGCTATGATTGCTGACACTTACCGGCACCTGGGCCGAGCGGACCCCGGCAAGTGTAAGGACCTCGCTGACCTTATGGCCCACTTCAGCATACAGCGACCTGCCCTCCGCTCCCTGATCCCACGCTGGGACTTACCCTGGGTACTCACCTGGCTAAACTCTAAGCGTTTCGAGACGCTTCCCCTAGCAAGCCTGGCCGACGTTACGCGAAAGACCTGATTTCTGCTCGCCTTAGCCACAGCCTCCAGAGTGAGTGAGCTGCACGCGCTCTCCGCGCGCCCCGCCTGCCTGCAGTTCAGGTCGGATGGTTCCGTGCAGCTACTAACGGACCCGGCCTTCTTGGCCAAGAACCAGTCCCCGTTGGCAGCCCCCCAGGTGATCACTGTACAATCACTGAAGCCAATCGACCCCAACAAGGAAGTCAGACAACAGGACCCGGTGAGAGCCTTACGCGTGTACCTACGCCGAACCAAGCCGCTCCGCCGGGGACGCACCCACCTCTTTCTCCCTCTGACCCCAGGTAGACAAGACATTTCAGCCCAGACGATCTCTTCCTGGCTAAGATGGGTGATACGCTCTGCCTACCAAGACCTCTGCCCCGACGCTGCCAAGCGACTACACATCCGGGCCCACGAGGTCAGAGCCATGGCTGCTAGCGTTGCATTCGACCGCAACTGCGCTGTCCGAGACATTGTGGCTGCCGTAGGCTGGCGGACCGAGTCGACCTTCACCTGGTTCTACCTCCGAAACCTGGCTGGCCAGCGACACAACCTGGCTCTGGTGGGGGACATCGCGGCGACGCAACACTCCCTCCCGGCACCTTTGGTGCCGTAGGTAATCCTTTAGCTAAAATTACCGGGAGCTTGCACCGGGGAGGACGGGTCTTGCTAGCTCGGTCGGTCACTGGGTTACGCGGCACCCTCCTCCTCTTCGCTATTCTCCATTGTAGTAATGGCATCGGTAATGTTTTTGAGGAAACAAATGAATTTTTCTCTAAAATGTATTTTTTCGAAAATACTTACCGATGCCATTACTCGGACGGCCCTCCCACCTGCCCCGCTCGCCGCTAGCCAGCTAAACGAAAGAACTGGTTTGGCTTGGCCGCTCTGGCAGTTACCCGTATGGGGTGGGAAGGGAGGCTACCCGGGTACCAGGTCACGGCACCCCTGGTGGCCTCCCCTGGCCCTAAAGGTACACATCGTAATTTTCTGGGCTAAAATTACGCAAGCTATAGGTTGTTCCATTGTAGTAATGGCATCGGTAAGTATTTTTCAAAAAAATACATTTTAGAGAAAAGTTCATTTCGTGGCATCGGTGCCGCGTTCGGTTGGCTTTCACGTTCTGTCCGGCCTCAGTTACTGCCCTCAGCCGGTGCGATTCGACTTCTGGCTTTGGCATTTTCTGTGGCACTGAATTCAACTTGGGATCCGTCCCAATGGACATTGACCGATCATATATTACGTGGCATCGGTGCCGCATTCGGTTGTCTTTCACGTTTCTGCTTTCTGTTCCAGTATGCAGGTACGGACTTGCACCAAGTGCGGCAACTTTCAGTGGCCAAGTGATACCCACACCTTACGCTAGCCGTGTTCAGGTTGTTCATCTGAACAGACTTGTGTTACGTGCACTTCCTGGGAGGAGGAACGTTGGTCTCAGCTGTGGGGCTTTTACCGGCGTGAGCGTCCTAGCGGGTCGACGGGTCCACCCCCACCCCTAGCGTCGCATCTGACTCCTCCGTTACTGCCTTTAAGTGGTCACCACAGTGTTCCCGAGACCACACCCACCCGCTCTGCAGAGCATGACTTAAAGTTACAACCCTCCCGCTCTGCAGAGCTTGAGTTACAGTCTGTGCCCACACGATCTGCAGACAGAGGTTGACAACGGCAGAGGGCCTCAAGCCATATAGTCCGACCCACTACGACCGTGCACCCTCGTTTAGAGGTACAGGTCAGCCAGTCTCGGGCTAAATATTATGAGCCGCGTAAACGTTGGACACGCTCGTCCCGCTCTGCGGAGCGTTCGCGTGATTCTGGGCCCACTCGCTCTGCGGAGCGTACATGTTATGTCAATATACCAAGTTATGGGCCTCACTGCTCTGCAGATCGTGAACATCGTGTGGCGAGTCATACTGATACTGGGTCATTGCGCTCTGCGGAGCGTAGACTGCGTGTTGACCACAGCCGATCTGGGGATAATTTACGTTATACGGAGACACAACGTGTTATTTGGCCCAGCTCAGCGGAGCACTCTCGATCGGCGAAGTATGATCCTGTTACTAGGCCCTCCCGCTCTGTGGAGCATAGAAGATGTTCCGGCCTCTCCAGCTCTGCGGAGCATACACGCTTGGAAGAGGAGAGCTGGCGGACAGGGCACTGCCACTCTGCGGAGCGTGATACTCTGTTGGTGCACACCCGCTCTGCGGAGCATGACAGACGGCTCTGGCAGTCTCCAGACGTTGCGGCGTCTTCCATCCGTGCTTGTCTTCCACCTGACCTCTCAGATCCACCCTGCCGGCGGTGGCAGGATCCTTCTGACCCTTTTGCATCACGGGGACACTCGACAAGACGTACGAAAGACCGCGACTACCGTCCTTACAGCCGTTCACCCGTCCTTCGGCCAGATACTCAAAGGCATGGCAGTCTTCATCATTCCCAAATTTGTCTCAGTCCCTGCCAATACACACCTGCTAACGCGACAGAGGACGCTCTCAGTCTTCATCACAAAAATATTACCTCCAGAGGTTTGCCCCCAGGCACCACCTCTCAAGAGGAAGGCCTCTGCTTCGGTGGACGCTCCGCATCAGGCAAAGCGATTACGGTCACTACCTCAACCACCCGAGTTCCGGGACCTTTCAGACGCGTTCTCCGCTCAGCTGCAGGGACCTTGGACGGGCTCTGGCTTCTTCGCTGACAACAAATGGCCGGATGGCATTGACATAAAGTTCCGCCAACACTGATATGCCGGACACTCCCAATCCTTCGCCTGCCCCCTCCCTCCGATCGATGTCGTGGCTGAAACACAAGCTGGCGGACGTAAGGCGCTACAACTTCGGATGCCTCGTGGTTTGGACAAGACAGCCACCTTAATCCGCAACTCTCTGGCCTGTGCTGGGTTCCTTGACTTGAATACGCAAGCCATCATTTGCCAACTGGAGGACTCATGCGACCTGGATTCTTCTCCCCAGCTTCGTGATGTACACTCCTTGGCGGTGGTGGCGAATTGGGCGGCTTACCATTCTTCAGTCAACGCCATGGCTGCAGTGGCCAACTGCGACCTGATGCGGCGTGACGTTGTTCTTGCTGGCTGCCCGCGGTGTTACTGAAGTCCCAGTTGCGTCAAGCCCTGCTCGGCGGCTCTCTCCTCTTCCGCCCTACCTGGCAGTCGGCTAAAGAAGCCAACAAGGACCTATGACCCAGTCCCGTGGGTCCACCTTTCACTCACTTTCATGCTACCTGCAAGGCCGTGGGTCGCGCCCTGCGGATGTACAGACCCATTTCCCGTCCTTCCAGAGGTTTCCGTGGCTCCGCTCGCCCCCTCCCGGTCGGTCGCTCCCGCTCCTTCCCGGCCGGTCGTTCCCGCTCCTACCCGGGCCTGGCCCTCAACCCCACTTGGCCCCAGACTGCCCGGAGACCCGGGCAGGGTAGGGCTCACTGACTCTCCACCCATTTTGCCCTCGCCGACCACTGTAGGGTCTCCCGTCAGCGGGAGGCTGGCGCTACACAGCAACGTGTAGCGCGCACTGTTCCCGGACGACCTATGGATCCTGTCTACCATCACCGAGGGTCTACAGATCTCCTTTCGGTCCCCTCCTCCGCTACGACGCTTCCCTCTGTGGACCCAGATTCCGGGCAATATGGTCAAGGCTCATGCTCTACAAGAAGAGGTGGACTCGCTGCTTCTGAAGGCTGCCACGGAAGTAGTCACGCGTTCCGACTCGCTGGGTTTCTTCAGTCGTCTCTTTGTGATGCCAAAGCCGGACGGCGGGTGATAGATCTTTCGGCGCTGAACAAGTTCATTACCGCACCAACCTTTCGGATGGCAACCACCAGAGCCTTGAGAGCGGCGATCCAGTCCATGCATCCCGCAGCTCGGCGGTACCTACGCTTCGCCTACCATGGGGTGGTTTACCAGTTCTGAGCCCTACCTTTTGGTCTCAACCTCAGCCCCTGGGCCTTCACTCGGATTATCGATGCGGTCGTCTTCGAGTCCAACCTCCAACTATCTCGACGACCTGCTCCTCCGGAACCAGGATGCAGCCGCTCTGTTGAGCGACAGGGATGCCTTACTCTCCCTTCTATACCACCTTAGCTTTCTGGTCAACTTGGGAAAGTCGGACCTCACGCCCTCCCAACGATTAACACATCTCGGCATGGAGTTCTTGACAGATCTCAACACAGTGAGACTTCCCGAGGCGCGTGTCCAGAAGTTGGCGGGACTAGCCCTACAGGTGTCCCGCTCCGATGCGGTCCCGGCCAGAGTTTGGCTTCAATTCCTAGGGCTCATCAGCGCCGCGGTGGACCTTTTGCCTCTAGGCTGGCTCTACTCACGGCCTCTCCAGCTACATCTCTTGCTTCATTGGCGCCCGTTCTCGGACGACCTTGCGGCTTTGGTTCCCATGTCGCAGCTAGTCTGCCCACATCTCCAGAGATGGACGGACCCACCCAGAGTGGCTTGTTACGGGAGTTCCCCTATCCTCTCCCCTTCCCCGCCTGTCCCTCTGCTCGGACATGAGCCTCTCAGGCTGGGGCGCTCACCTCCTCCCGGATTTCTGCACTGTAGCTGGCCAGTGGCCGCCGGACCTGGTCGGGCGACATATCAACTGGCTAGAATTGAATGCGGTGTGGCTCTCTCTCGTCACATGGGAAACTCGCCTCAGACATCAGGCGGTTTTGATTCTCTCTGACAACTCGACGGTGGTCTCCTACATCCAAAAGCAGGGAGGGACTCGTTCGGCTTTGCTCTGCATCCTCCTTTATCACATGTTAGTGTGGTGCAGGGACTGTGGCATTTCGCTTTGCGCGCGACACATTCCAGGCCACTTGAACGTCCTAGCGGACCCCCTCTCGAGGCGGGGCCAACTACTGCACACCAAGTGGACCCTCCGCCCCGACCTTTTCCGGATGATCTGCACACGGAGACACCCATGATCGACCTGTTCGTGACGAGGTGGAACACGCAGCTTCCCTCTTTTTGTTTCGCCAGTACCCGATCCAATTGCTTGGGCGGTGGACGCCCTCTCCATCCCCTGGGACAGCCCCCTGGCTTATGCATATCCGCCAGCCGTGCTGGTACCCAAGGTCCTCCAAAAACTGCCCCACCCGGGTCTGCCCTGGGGGACTTGGGTGGGGTTAGGTATTTTTTAGTTCCCAGGGTCACCCTGGTCAGCCCCACAGGGTGGGTTTTTTTCTCTATTCTGGGGCATGTGTTTCTGTCTACCCTTTGTCCATTCACCTGTATTTGCCTTTTTAAAACTCTCCCTACTGTCTGCACTGCCTGTAGCGCTTGATATTGGATGTGTGTTGCTAAATGGTCTTAGCTTTATTTAGGCCCCATGTGTTAGGTTTATTTAACGTATTTGACCGGCTGGTGACATACATTCAATGTTCTGTTTAGTTTTTTGTTTTTTTTCACAAGCAGTGCAGGCACGTCCTGAGAAAGCCTTGTTGCTGTCGGGACGTTAAGCAATGTACAATCAATCAATCAATCCTCCAAAAACTCAAGGGATGCCAAACAGTGCTATTTCTGGTGGCCTCGTTCAATTGGAACCGGAGCTGGACCACCGATCTTCTACAACTCGCCACGGACCCTCCCCTGAGACTCCCCACACCATACAAGATGCTGAAACAGCCACGGCAGGATCTCTTTCACGCATGGAGATTGTGTGGAGAGCCCTCGCCATAGAGGCTTCTCGGGTGCGGCGGTGGAGGCTATCGCTACAGCACGCAGACCTTCGACCCTGAAAGTCTACGAGGGAAAGTGGAGGGTCTTGCAGTCCTGGTGCAGTGGCAAGCACCTCTCTCCCACAGATTTGATGATGCCCCAGCTCGCCGAGTTCTTTCTGTGGCTCTTTGCGAAACAGCACTTGGCACCTATCACCATCCGGGGCTACCTGTCTATGGTCATTGGTGGCTGACACTTACCGGCACTTGGGCCGGACGGACCCAGGAACTTGTAAGGATCTAGCCGACCTAATGGCGCATTTCGATGTTCAATGACCAGTGTCTCGCTCGCTGCTCCCAAAATGGGATTTACCATGGGTCTTAACTTCCCTAAACTCTGACCGTTTTGAACTTCTGCCCTTGGCACGGTTCGCAGATTTGACTCGGAAGACGTCCTTCCTGTTGGCCCTCGCCACAGCGTCACGAGTGAGTGAGCTGCTTGCCCTCTCTGTGCATCCCTCCTGTCGGCAGCTCCGGGCCGATGGCTCAGTTCAACTTCTCACCAGCCCAACGTTTTTGGCCAAAAATAGAACCCCCTCAGCGGTCACTATTCGTCCTCTCAGAGGCCGTGACCAGTCCCGGGAATCCCGACAGCAGGACCCGGTAAGAGCTTTGAAAATCTACCTTCACCGGTCAAAGCCCCATCGGAGGGGACGTTCTCGCCTATTTCTGTCCTTGACACCGAGCCGGGAAGACATTTCCGCCCAGACTATATCCGTCTGGTTCCGAGGAGCCATACGTTTCGCATATGTGAAGACCTCTCCCTGCGGGGTGATATGAGGCTACAGATAAAGGCACATGAGGTCAGAGCCGTTGCCGCCAGCGTTGCCTTCGAACGCAACTGTGCTGTCAAGGACATTGTGGCAGCCATGGGCTGGCAGACAGAATCTACCTTTGCACGGTTCTACTTCTGAGACCTCTCTGGCCAACGAGCGAACCTGGCACTAGTGGGGGACATTGCTGTGGCGCAACACTCCCTGCCGGCGCCGAAGGCACCATAGGTAGTAACCCTTAGCTGAAATCGTCGGGAGTTTGCGCCTAAGGGGCATTGGCTAAGCGGTGTTACTGCTGGGGTAGGCAATAGGGGCGGCACCCTCCTCCTCTTCGCTATTCTTCCTTATAGTAATGCCATCGGTAATGTTTTTGAAAAAACAAATGTATTTTTCTTTAAAATGAATTTTTTCGAAAAATACTTATCAATGGCATTACTCAAAGCTCCCTCCCACCTACCCCGCTTGCCACCAGTCGCTAATCGTAAGAATGATGGAAAGGTGCCACGTCGTGAGGAAGGGAGGCTACTCAGGGGACAGGGAGAGTTGCTTCCCTGGTTGTGTAGCAACTCACAACAAACTTGTAGGTTGAAATCGATAAACTAAGAGTATCTTCCTTATAGTAATGCCATCGTAAGTATTTTTCGAAAATATTCATTTTAAAGAAAAATACATATTTACTACACACAAGGCCAATGAAAATGTCCAAATTACTACTCCACCAATGAAAATGTCCAAATTACTACGCCACCAGGGAAGTGAGTCAAAGTAAGGCGTACGCTCCCGGGGAAAATCCTAGCTGTCAGACTATGGTGGCAAAGAGTTTGCTGTGATGTCTACCTCCAGCTTTTCTGTTTACCACCTCTAAGAGGCTTAGATCAGGGGGCTCACTGGTATTTTCAGTTTTGCATGCATGTACTTAAAATTGCAATTATTTCATCTTGGAAACTGTGAAAAGCAGCTGACTGCAAGTGTTGGACATCAGCTTTTACTTTAATAAAGATGCTGAAATAAAATAAACCCATTGTGCTGAAAAATAACAGTTTGTATTTTCACCCAAAGCAGAATAGAACTGATAAATTTAAAAAGAAAAAAAGAAAAAGTTTCCTTGTCTTATTCTATGAGCATTTTTCAGTGGGCTGTTGATTGGGTGCCGTGCGGAAGGGGTGAGGGGATCTGCTTGTTTGTCGAGCACTGAGTGATTTCCCTCAGCATTGTAACAGAACTGAGATTGTGAATGTATTTTTTCAGTTTCTGAGAAGAAGCCTGTATTGGAGTATAGCACACAAGGGACACTGCTGACTGTGCAACGTAATGCCAATGCCCAACTGGAATGCTTCTTTAGTGGATAGTATGTATCATATGGTGTAAAGAGCTGTGTGACGATGTAGGAGGATGAAATTATCCATTTTTTTTAAAGATTTCCTTTGATGTCAGTATCACAGTCTTTAGATGAATCGGCCGTGATAGTTCAAGGGCGGTGTCGGAATAGCTTGGCACCTATCATGGTCGATCCACATTCTATGATAGGATGTCAAGGCTTTATGGACTAACAGATGTATTTTGGAAATCGGAGATAGGTTAGAATTGCCATTTTGATGAAAACAGTATTTTCTGCTTGATTTCAAAGCGTATAAATAAATGACTATATTCATGGGTCACTATGTTTGTTACAGTGACCGTTTTAATTACCACATTTTTAAATAGTAAAACAGTATTTTTGAACTTTTTTTTTACAGTGAGAATGCTGCAACTAATGCACGGAAGGTGCCAAAAGTGACTTGGTACGATAACCAAAACAACAAGATTACCACAGGTGGACGATACCAGCTTGACAGCGACGGGCGTGTTCTCATCATCAAAAATGTCGTTGAACAGGATGAGAAAACCTTCACTTGTGAGGGCACCAATAATCTTGGTACCACACGAGGACAGCTAATTTTAAATGTTACATGTAAGTGTCAAAGAAAGGCGGGCAACTGCGAGTGCTAGTATCCATAATAAAGTAAGAAACTCACATTGAGTTTTACAGGAGTTACTGCCACAGTGCCACGTGACAATTCAAGGATGGTGTCAGAATAGCTTGGCGCCTACAGGCGCCAAGGTATTCTGACACCACCCTTGAATTATCATGGTCCAACCTGTTACACCAGCCACCTGACGAAAATGTGACTGCCAAGTGTGTAAAATGCGGAGAACATCTCACCAAAGAAAGAAACACATTTAGAAAAGACAGTTACAACACAACTGTGTTGTAACTGTCTATTCTACTAGGTCTGTTTCTTTCTTTCTTGCTATGTTCTCTACAAAATGACCCTGTATAAAATGACCACCTGGTTATAGTGGCTCATCTGTCTTGTCCCTTAGGTGGCTGTTTGACTGTAGCCTGGATACATGTAACATATTTTCCACTGCCTTTTGAGCATAATGAAAGGAACTCTCCTGTGTACAAAAGAGGAAAAGAGCAGAAAAGCGTTTCATTATACAGCATTCACACTTCATAATTGAAGTCAAACCTTTTGTCCAGCATTATTGTAAGACATACTAAGAACGACGCGATCTGTTAACTCCTTACTGCCTGGAGTGACTTAAAGTCGCTTTATAGATTGTTTTTAAAAAAATGAAATAAACGTTTTTTTCCAAGCCCTGCCCCCTCCCTCCTCGAACCCTTTTGCTATAAGTAATGCTTTTTGTCACTGGTCTTGCAGAGATCGTCATGAAAGAAAGTGCCACTGACAGACAAAGGGAACTCATTGACCCTGAATCACAAAGGTCACCATCCCCAAATTTGGCAATTGTTCTCTGGAAGCAACATTACAGTTCAGGAGACAGATTGCCATGATAGTTCAAGGGTGATGCCAGAACGGCTTGGTGCCTACAGGCGCCAAGCTATTCTGGCACTGCCCTTGAACTGTCATGGGTGGTCCACATCCTGTGGTAGAGTTCCACAGGTGTTCGGGTAAAGAGATAAATCATTTGTGACCTAACGGTTTTCCTTTTCAGCCACCCCTATCTGGGTAGACCCATTGAAGTCCATGACAGCCGTGCAGGGAACCGATGCCATCTTCCATTGTTTTTCCCGATCTGCAATCTATGAGCTACCCCCAGGACCCCCAGAATGGTACAGAAATGGAAACCGAATGGGGAGTAGCACCGGTATGTTGACCTATGGATCCTACAGCAGCACATAAATCCACAATGACAGTTCAAGGGTGTTGCCTGCAGAGCTTGGCGCCTCCAGGCACTAAGTTATGCTGGTGCCACTCTTGAACTATCATGGTGTAGAGGTGCCATTAAATATTAAACTGCCATGGCCGATGTACAGTAAACTTAGCTTCTTATACAAAATTTTATATTGACTTTGTCGTGGAATTTTGGCAAAATTTGTTCATCTTTATGTAGATGTAACAAAAGCGATGGATATAGAAAATATTTTTTCGGAGTTTCAAACTTTTTTCGTGGGTGGTAACATGTAAATTTACTCTTCATGTGAGAAATGCTGGATATATTACAATAAATTTATGACACTAGGAAATTCAGAAAATTTCAGTAAATTGTTTGGGATTTCATTAAAGTACAGCAACAACTATTATAACAAAAGTGAGGGTCCTTTGGCATGTTGTGGTATCGTAAAGCTCACTATGTATTGAAGTTTATTGATTTATGAAATCCAGACCAAAAAAGTGGCTGCCAAATGTGTAAAATGCAAAGAAATTTCCCATAAAGAAAAACACGCTAAGATAAGACAATTATGATGCAATTATTATTGTGTTGCAATGGTCTTTTTTAACTCCTTCAGCCCGGACGCACCACAGCAGAAGATGGATCAACCATGATAATTCAAGGGTAGTGCCAGATTAGCTTGATGCCAAGCTAATCTGGCACTACCCTTAAATTATCATGGTGGATCCATCTCCTGCAGCTGGTGCATAGTCGTTAGATGACGCCTCCAAAGTTTGGGGAATACGGGCTTGGGGTTGAATGAGTTAAGTGTTTTGCTTTTGTCGTTGGAATTGTGTTGATTTAGTTGTGAGATTTATGCCTCCTTTAGGTTTGCGTGGTAAATCAATCAAGACGTCTTTTGCCTTGTTGCATATGACATGCTAATCGGTCACAGTTGTTACACTATAAGTGTATACGACCAATATCACGGTCGGGTAATTTTATAATTTCCCTTGATATGAAAATAACGAGGGGATACTTAGTACCACGGGCTCACGTGGAGTTGACAAGTGGCCGGCCCTACTAAGCTGGGACTAATGAGAGTCAGTAATAGGTTACTGGTCAGCTAAGATCAGAGGACGCTGGCCACCATAATAGATGTGGGATAATTAGGAGAGACAGTAATAGGTCCCTGGTCAGCGAGGATCAGAGGACGCCGACCACCATAATAGATGTGGAATAATTAGGAGAGACAGTAATGAGTTCCTGGTCAGCTAAGATCAGAGGACGCTGACCACCATAATAGATGTGGAATAATTATGAGAAACAGTAATGGGTTCCTTTGATAGCTAGGATCAGAGGACGCTGACCAGCATAATAGATGTGGAATAATTATGAGAGACAGTAATGGGTCCCTGGTCAGCTAGGATCAGAGGGCGCTATCCACCAGAGCAGATGGGGGATAGATTATGGGCGACAGTAATAGCTCCTTTGACAGATAGGGTCAGGGGACGCTGACCACCCTGATAGATGTGGAATAATATGGGTGACAGTAATAGCCCCTTTTGACTGGTTGAGACAAAGGGGCGATGCCCTCGGCCAGAACGGGTATATATAGTGAGGGGAGCTCACAACGAAGGGAACGAGATAGAAAGAGAGCTCACAACGAAGGGAACGAGATAGAGAGGGAGTTCGCACAATGAAGAGAACGAGATAGATAGAGAGCACACAACGAAGAGAGAGAGAGAGAGATAGATAGAGGGAGCTGAGAAGCGAGAGACCGAGCTCCGGTATTTTCGCCATTTTAGTATGCCATGCTAGTAGGTTGGTTGTGCCCAACCTATTAGACCCACGATGACCAAGAAATATAAGACTCTTCTGGAAACACTCTTGTCTGGCTGCGTCTTCCATCTACAACACCTTGCGTGTGGCTGCGGTAGTGTAACACTACCTTATCTTCTTATTTGGTGCCGTGACCAGGATCTCGGAACGGGAAGAAACAGAGGAACGAAGAAACAGAAAAACTAGACTATCAGCACCAAATCGACAGCCAACGACGCAAGGGGGGAAGAGCAGACCAGAAAGAGAAGAGAAGAGTGCAAGCCAACAACCCGAAGAGAAGAGAAGAGTTCGAGCCCACTTCAAGAAAAGCAGAGTTCGAGCCCACTTCAAGAAAAGCAGAGTTCGAGCCCACGTCAAGGAAAAGCAGAGTTCGAGCCCACGTCAAGGAAAAGCAGAGTTCGAGCCCACGTCAAGGAAAAGCAGAGTTCGAGCCCACTTCAAGAAAAGCAGAGTTCGAGCCCACTTCAAGGAAAGCAGAGTTCGAGCCCACGTCAAGGAAAAAATGCATTTTTCTTTAAAAGGTATTTTTTCGAAAAATACTTACCGATGACATGACCTTATGGGAGTGTCTACTACTTACTCAATTCTAGCCTAAGTACTCGTTGTGTTAACACACAACCCGGGAGGCACTCGGGGAACCCCGAGGGGGCCAAGAGTTGTCTCCCGATACTCCCCATCCGGAACAGAGTACCCATAATTCCTCAGTCAGGATACTTAGCTTACCAGCGGCAAGCGGGGCCGGTGGGAGGGTCGTCCGAGTCATGTCATCGGTAAGTATTTTTCGAAAAAATACCTTTTAAAGAAAAATGCATTTATTTCATCAAAAACATTACCGATGACATGACCTTATGGGAGAATCACGAATAGGAGGAGGGTGCCGCGCACTAGCACACCTTGGGGCCCCAAGGGCCGTCCTCCCAAACGCAAATTCCCGACGACCCTGGGGAGGTGTAACCTACGGCGCTGAAGCGCCAGGAGGAAGAGGAGCCCCGGAGCAGTTCCCCCACCAGAGCGAGTAGCCCCGCTGGACTGGGAAACTGTGAGCGAGAGAACATGCCCGCGAGCCCTACAGTAGCCACGAAGTGGAAGACAGCACAGTTCCTGACGCCTGTGACGTTCGTGGCCCTGTACGTAGCTGATAGGACTTAATTAGCCTCTAAGCTCGCTGCGGGAGGGATCCTGGAATCGGATCGCATGACTGAGCGTCGTCAGGAAGATCATCTGACTTGTAGCTTCAGGGCTGTTATTCCTAGTGACGAGGAGAAGCTCGATCCTTGTTACGCTCGCGAGGGAGCGCGAGGGTGGCGGTCCGACTTCGAGCGAAGAGAGGATCCCGAAACGTGTCGTGACGTGGTGTGCGTGTGAGAATGTCTCCGCGAGCCGGACTCTGTGGCGAGGCGGGTTCGCAGCGGCCGAGGAGGATCCAAGGCCTTCCTAGGAGACGAGTGGGGACCGGTTGACCATGGAGGCGCGAAGCACGCCTCTCCGAACCGAGCTCTGTAGCGAGATGGGTTCTCTGCCTGGCATAAGGCTTGGTCCAAGCGCGGTCCCTCCTGGGAACCCGCGCCTCGAACTCCCGACTCCGCACACTACCTTGCTGTGTCCAACGTTGAGGCCTGCCGCCACCGACGAAGGCGAAGGAGTAGGGGCCCCATCAAAGCGAAACAGCGAGCGTCGCGGCTGCAGGAGCACCTTGCAGAAGCGGGAAGCAGTAGCGGGGGTCCGCGGCGAGGAGAGGTGTAAGAGGTACAGGACCGGAACCCAGTAACGGGGTGACGAACAGGAAGAGCGGAGCAACCGTCCCAGGCTAGGCCAGAGCGTCGATGTCTCGTCCAGGCGGGCGAATCCACAAAGGCAGGGCGAATCCTCAAGGACGGGGCACGCCAGTGAACCCACCTAGTGTCGAACAGGTCCGTGAAGCCATCTCGCCAGTGCGCCGGTCCTCCGAAGGCATCCTGGTGCAAACTGCGTGTAGCAACTGGATCCATCGGGGAAACAGGTTGGCGCAGCCGTCCCACGAGAAGGTGACCTACTAGTCTGCGTCAGCTCCAAGCCGTTCGCGCTCTTGACCGCGAGGTCCGAAGGCCAGGCTGGAGTTGGAGAAGAACCACGGTAGTAGGAGGCATAGCAGAAGCAGCCGGGCTTAGAGACGACCAAAGGAGAGGAGATCCGACTTCCGAGGGAAGTGGATTCCCAGTCGTGCCGCCTCTTCCTGCCCATACGACAGGGCAAGACTGATATCCCAGCCCAGACGACCTCCTCCTTGGCTGCGCTGGGTAATACGAACTGCATACATGGATCTCTCCCGACGGGTAGCGCAGAGACTGAAGATCCGCGCAGATGAAGTACGCGCCATGGCCACGAGCATCGCATACGACCGGAACTGCGCTGTCAAGGACATCGTGGCCGCTGTGGGCTGGCGAGCAGAATCTACCGTCGCTCGTTTCTACCGTCGGGAACTGGCGGGACAGCGTGACTCTGCAACCCGGGCACTGTATCGAGGTGGGTCTCCGCCTGACCGCAGGCTATGTCCAGGTGCGTACCCTCCTGTAACGCCCGCGTCGAGAACCCCTCTCCGCGCAGTAACTGAAGCGGTCCGCGTAGCCATCCCTCCACAAGATCGTCAAGGACTCGGGCGGTAAGGAACGGAGACAGGCACCTCCGCCCTGCTGGCTGGCCACCAACAGTACCCTGCAACCACTAGCAGCCGGCCCGAGTTCGATCGAAGAGCAGATCCCGAACAAGTCGAGACGTGGTGTGCATGTGAGATTGTCTCCGCGAGCCGGACTCTATGTCGAGGCGGGTTCGCAGCGGCCGAGGAGGATCCAAGGCCTTCCTAGGAGACGAGTGGGGATCGGTTGACCATGGACGGCACGAAGCACGTCTCTCCGAACCGAACTCTGTAGCGAGAAGGGTTCTCTGCCTGGCATAAGGCTTGGTCCAAGCGTGTTCCCTCCTGGGAATCAACGCCTCGAGCTCCCGACTCCGCACACTACCAAGCCGTGTCCGACGTGTTGATCCCCCGATGCTAGGGCCGTCGGAACTTGAGAGGCTGGAGAACCGGAACAGCTGGTACTTCCTCAGGTCTGGAACAGTCACCGGTGTCAGGCGTTCGCGCCGGAAACCCCAAGTTGGTACCAGTGTACTCTGTAGGGAGGCCGGTTGTCTGTCAGAAGGCTTTTTTCCAAGCGCACTTCCTCCTGCACACTATACTGACGCGTCCGGCATGGTGATCTCACAGTCCACTCGTCGGAACTCGAGCAGTCGGAGTACCGGGAATATCCGCCGGTATCTCAGCAGGGCTGTAACCAGTCACAGGCGTCGGGCGCTCTCGCCGATAGAAGCTCCAAGGTGAGCCCAGCGCCGTCCAGGTCATGTGGCGCAGGCGTCACACCAAGGTTCGGAGGCACATGGTAGACAGACCTTGTATGAGTCCGACGGTCACTGTAATGTCCGCGTTGTGTGCAGGTCATCTAAGGCCCCTGCAACATACCAAATCCGAAGGCACGCGGGCGTGGGCCTGAGGGACCCTGTCCTGGTAAGGTGAACTTCCGCAAGACAACGGTACAACCAGCGAGGAACCACCTGTCAGCAAGCGCGCGGACCTGCAATACATCCCCGCAAGGTAGAGAGTGCAGCCAGTAGGGTCCCGGTTAACCCCAGGTAAGCACCCCACCTGTGTGACCTACGTTCTGCGAAGAAGAGGAGTCGCGGCTAACGGCACTGTCTGTCCATCCTGCCACGGCAACTCCCCCAACCACCAAGGTGTGTACCTGTCTTCCCAGCGTATACGTCCTACGCCGGGCACCTCCCGGCCCCTACAGGTGTGGAAGCCACCCTTGGTCTGGGAGGACCGCCAGGCTAAGTTGAGCCTACAACACATCCTGCACAACAAACTCAAGCATGTCATGACAAGTATAAGCCTGAAGCAAGCGGCAGGCCCAGAACCTTGGTCGGAGCGGAGCCCCCGCGACACACCGGAGCTGTACTATAGCGACGGCCTCCAGGTGCAGCTTTGATCATTGTCTTAAGTTGCCAGCAGGCAATTACCTTTCAACCGTAAAACGTTACTGTCGTTCATGTTAACTTGTATTCTTATGCATGTTGTTCATGTTAACTGGTAGTCACATGCCCAAGTAGGAATATAACCAAAGAGCAGAAACCAGTGCGTCCAGGAGACATAGGGCTGTCTGAGCACTGGTTTTTTTTTTTTTTTTTTTTTTTTTTTTTTTTTTTTCCCAGGGAGGTTCGGGCCGGGAGACGGTCACTGGCGCCTGCCATGAGATGTGTTGGCGACGGGCTCACCCGTACCAATCACCGTCCATCTGCAGCCTGTCACTGTAATATGTGGAATGAGCAAGTGAGGGTATGTGAGTAGCACCTGTGGTGGCAAGAGAAGTTATTGCAGCTTATGACCTTCCCCCATGACAGCAACAATAAGTCATCTAGGTGCCGTCAGTGTCCCCTCAACTGACGAATACTCTGCATCTCCCATGTATCTAATACGCCCCCGTATGTGGTAAACAGGTCTGCAGTATGCATAACAAAACAGGCACGACGGGACCGACTCAGTACCGAAGTAAGCGTCGGTTCTCGCCACATTCGCCAACGTAATGCGTCAAGGGATGGCTGGAGCATACATTCCCCGAACCCAACCAGGGACAAGAGCATAGGTGAGGAAAAAGTGAGTAGGTAAGCGCCAGAAATAAGGTTAGACTTAGCTTCACCGATCTTGCACACCATTCCCCTTCCAGTAAAGGTTTTAACCGTGAGGAACACGGAGCTCTGCATCGTTAGACGCCATCTTGGAAAACGAAGCTGACCACCTGCGGATCTGTTCCCCCACCCGGGTCTGCCCTGGGGGACTTGGGTGGGGTTAGGTATTTTTTAGTTCCCAGGGTCACCCTGGTCAGCCCCACAGGGTGGGTTTTTCTCTCTATTCTGGGGCATGCGTTTCTGTCTACCCTTTGTCCATTCACCTGTATTTGCCTTTTTAAAACTCTCCCTACTGTCTGCACTGCCTGTAGCTCTTGATATTGGATGTGTGTTGCTAAATGGTCTTAGCTTTATTTAGGCCCCATGTTGTAGGTTTATTTAACGTATTTGGCCGGCTGGCGACATACATTCAATTTTCTGTTTAGTTTTTTTTTTTTCACAAGCAGTGCAGGCACGTCCTGAGAAAGCCTTGTTGCTGTCGGGACGTTAAGCAATGTACAATCAATCAATAAAACCTGCGGATCTGCGCCGTTTAAAAATGACCGTTCCAGACTACAACGTCTCATTTCTTCCCTCACGCGTAAATGCCTTCCGTTAAAGCGCGGAACTTTCAACAACCACGCTGCTAACCACAGCGAAAAAAGGGAGACTTGACCCTGTCAATAACAATACCACACCAACGCGGAAGGAGAGGGGGAACGGGCGCGAGACCCGCCAAGAAAAAGTCAAGAATCTTGGCGCAAGCAACAACGCAAATGAAGACCGCGTTCGCGCCTGCTCAACCAGTGCCCAGCCCGGGAACCAGCCGAGGGCCAACCCAGTCACCTTACCTTTTCCCGGAGCGGGACCGGGGAAGGGGAGGGGGGGGAGAATCCAAACCAAGGCACGCGCGGCGAAGTCCCAGCGAAGTTCACAGCGTAGCCCAGGCACTTCAGGGAGCCAAGCGAGCAGCTGCCAACGAAGAAGGGATACCAGAGCCACCCGGTACAGGGGGGCCCGACGAAGAACAAGTCAAGAGAAGAACTAAGTCCGTCGAAGACCGGAGAACCGGTCGAAATCCCCAAAATCCGTAGGCTAGAGCAACACGTCTGAACAGCGTAAGCCTAAGTAGACTGACTGAGGAATTATGGGTACTCTGTTCCGGATGGGGAGTATCGGGAGACAACTCTTGGCCCCCTCGGGGTTCCCCGAGTGCCTCCCGGGTTGTGTGTTAACACAACGAGTACTTAGGCTAGAATTGAGTAAGTAGTAGACACTCCCATAAGGTCATGTCATCGGTAATGTTTTTGATGAAATAAACAGAGTTCGAGCCCACGAGACGTCTGCGACTCATTCAAGACCAACAGCCGAAAGGATCACGGGGTAAGTGACTTTTTTCGTTTAACCCTTGTTGAGTCTTATATAGGAGCCAGACCAGTTAGCTAGGGTTGTGTTGTTGTTACATTTAAAAAGAAACAAAAATGGCAGAGGAAGTGTTTAGGATTTTAGGCGAAAAAGTAGAGGAAATGAGTCAGGCGATTAACGCCCAGAGTATAGGGCAGATGGTGGGAACGTTTGACGGAAAGCCTACCAAATTTAGGGAGTGGATAAAAGAAATTGACAAATATGCAGTGCTAAATAAAGCCCTCAACAGGCGCCCCGTCATTGCTTATCAAGCAAGCTCGGGGGTGGTGAGTGATTTTATCCATCGATTCTTACAAACGGAAGCGGCAGGAGATTGGGATGAACTGAAAAGGCAGCTAACCGTAAGGTTCGGCGAAATCGCCGATGAAAATCATGCTTTTGCGTTGCTACAGCGGGTGAAACAAAACCCGAGGGAAAGTGTGCCTCTGTACGCAGAGCGACTAATGACTCTGGCCGGCGAAGCCTTCCCGAGTCAGATGGGCGCTGCTGTGGTACAACGGCAACTAACAAATTTCTTTGTTGACGGATTGGCGCACGACTTTCTTAAGATGAAAGTCCTGCGGGATAACTCAAGTACATTAGATAGGGCCGTGCAGGTGGCCATGCAAGAGGAAAATCTTCGCCATAGGTTTGAGCTACGCACGATAAACAATCGGCCAGTTAGTCAGCCGAGAGGGACAGCTAGGGGTGGAGAAGAGGCTATGGAAGTAGACCATGCTCGTCACCGTAATTGTTTTAAATGCGGGAGAGTAGGGCACCAGGCAAGAAATTGCCGAGTGATAGGGGCGGTTGGTCAGCAAACAATGCGTCCCCCGATTCAATGCTGGAAGTGTGGGGAACGAGGTCACATTCAGCGGGAATGTAGAAAGGCCGGAAACAGACGGCCACAAGGTCAAAGAAGGTTTCCGCCGAGGCAGGAAAACTAGAAGGTTCTGTGGCACACGAAGCCGTTACGCAGGACCGGAAAAGTAGAAAGAGTCAGTTGTTTAGCATTAATGTAGCGGGTAGCCCTAAGTGCATAGTGTTCAAAATTGGGAAGCAACGATTTCGTAGCTTGATCGATACGGGAGCAGAGGTGTCTTTGATTAGCAAGGGGGCTTACGATAAACTCAGTCATAAGCCAAAGTTAGAAAAGGGAGATGTGTCGTTACAGTCAGTTAGTGGAGAAGCTTTACACGTATTGGGGAGTTCAGAATTAGAATTTACGGTAGCGGGGCAAAAGTTTAAACATAAGTTCTACGTGGTATCAGGGCTCAACAGGAACTTTATTATGGGAAATGACTGGTTAGACAAAAACGGGGTGAGGATTTATTTTGACTTGAAGAAACTCAGAATCGGAAGTGTTTATGTGCCATATGAACAGGACATCCACATTTCGTCTTTGGTCAGAGTGACTAAGACGAAAGTGATAAAACCTCAGACGGCAGAAGTACTCCAGGTACGGACGAAGAATGCTCCGTATTTTGCAAGAGAGACACTCTTAGAGATTTCGGAAACAGACAAGGGATTTATAGCACAAGAACCGGGACTGTTAGTGACAAGCATGGTAGTCAGGCAAAATAAGCACCAGACGTACCCCATACTTATAGTAAACAACACAAACAAGACGTATAGAGTTAGAAGGGGTTGTGTTGTAGGGAAGGTAACAGCAGTTCAGAAAGTACATGAAGTACAGATAGGGTCGGTTGATCGGCAGGTATCGGCAGTCGACTTGACGGAAGTCACTGCGCCGGAGAAGATGAAAGGTGTAGTGTCAGAGCTTATTACGAACAATCAAGACTTGTTCGCGAATAGCGACCTTGATTTAGGGGCTACTGACACTGTCACGATGAAACTAGATACCGGCGATCATCCTCCCATTAGGATAAAACCGTATAGAATCCCGCTTCAAGATAGGGAAATTGTTGACAAGGCTCTAGAAGAGATGTTACAGGCAGGTGTGATAAGACGTTCTCAGTCCCCATGGTCTTTTAGTTTAGTGATTGTATCCAAGAAGGATGGGTCGAAACGTTTATGTGTTGACTTTAGAAAACTGAATGAGGTTACAAAGAAAACATCGTACCCACTACCGCTGATAGATGACATTTTGTCACTGCTTGGAAAGGCCAAGTATTTTACCAGTCTGGACCTTAAGTCGGGATACTGGCAGGTCAAGATGGCGGATCAGGAGTGTAGGGATAGAGTAGCATTTGCATGCCACAAGGGATTATTCGAATTCACGAAAATGCCTTTTGGTTTGGTGGGAGCACCGGGATTGTTCATGATGCTTATGAATATCGTGCTAGCCGGTTTAGAAGGTTTTGCCTGTGCCTATCTCGATGACATTTTGATCTTCTCAGAAACAATAGAAGACCATCTGTGTCATCTTCAGACAGTCTTTGATCGATTGAGACAGCATGACCTGAAGCTGAAACTCAAGAAGTGTCAGTTCTTTGCGGAAGAAACCAAATACTTAGGGTTTGTCATTAGTAGCCAGGGGATAAAACCGGATGAGGAAAAGGTAAAAGTCATTAGGGCTATGGCGGCTCCGACCTGTGTCAGAGAGTGCCGTTCGTTCATTGGTATGATTGGGTTTTACAGGAAAATGATTCCTAATTTCTCCCAGATGGCTGAACCAATCATAACACTGACACGAAAGTATGCGAGATTCAGTTGGACAGAGGAATGCCAGAAAGCGTTTGATTTGATGAAGGAGACGTTAGCCATAGCACCAGTGTTAGCCTATCCAGATACACGGCGTCCGTACATCCTTTACACGGATGCCAGCGACACATGCGTGGGGGCATGTCTCGCGCAAAAATGCGATGAGGATTCAGACATTTCCCCAGGCTCAGAGGTAGAAAGACCTATTTACTTTCTATCCCATAAACTTAGTACCAGTCAGAGGAAATGGTCGACAATAGAGAAAGAGGCTTTTGCGATCCATTATGCGCTTCAAAAGCTAAATCACTACTTGCATAATGCGGAGTTTGTAATCCGCACGGATCACATGCCTCTTAAGTATTTGCTTAATTCACCAATGCAGAATAAGAAGGTGCAGATGTGGGCCCTAGGCATTTCAGGATATAATTGTACGATTGAATATATCCCAGGTCCCCAAAATGTTTTGGCAGACTTACTGTCCAGAATGCCGAGTGGTACTCACATGCCAGAGCATGAGGAAGAAGTAGAGGTAACCAGAGAGGTCAATGACAATGCTTTTGTCATAGGAGTCATAAACTCCAACCAATTCACACCCAAGCAGTTCGCTAGTTGTACAGTAAGGGCAGGGTGTGACGAGAAGCTGGAAAAAGTTGATCTTCCAGGGTTTGATATTATTGAGGAACAGGAGAAGGATTCTGAAATAGTGCGCTTAAAGGACTTATTGATTAGTGAACAAGGAACTATGACAGGCAATAGGAGATACATGCTGATAGAGGATGTTCTATATTTCTTGTCTCATCCTGATGATGAACCAGTAGCCAGATTGTATGTTCCGTCTCACTTGGTAGAGTACGTAGTCAGACAGTACCATGACGAAAATGGTCACTTAGGAATAGACAAGACGCATGACACAGTCAGTAGAAAGTATTACTGGCCTAACATGTACAAACAACTGTATGAATATGTTAGTGGGTGTGTCATCTGTCAGTCTAGAGTGTTACAAAAGAAAAGGGCCCCCGTACAGGAAATGGACATTCCTCCATACCCATTCGCTAAGTTGTCATTGGACTTGGCAGGTCCGTTTGACCGCTCTCTTAGCGGGAATCGCTATGTCATAGCATTCATCTGTCATCTGACAGGTTGGGTAGAGGCGTTCCCTGTACCAGATAAAACGCCGCAGTCAGTGGTACAGCTGCTCGTAGAAGAAATTCTACCCAGACATGGCTGTCCATTGCAGATAGTATCAGACAATGGATCTGAGAATGTGAATAGGGTTATGGCAGAAACGCTGGCAGAACTGAACATAGACCATGTCACGACCAGTCTTTATCATCCACAGTCCAATGCTAAGGTCGAACGTTTCCATAGAACTTTTAACGACATTCTGTCCAAAAAGATACAAGAGGATTTTTCGACATGGGACGTGCATATTAACCAGGTACTAGCAGCTTATAGGGTTTGTGTTTCGGAAACTACGCAGGAATCTCCTTTCTTTTTACTGTACGGTCGCGATCCAGTGCTACCGTTAGATAACATCCTTAGACCCCGAAGAAAATACGCTGGTGAAGATTTTCACAAGATAGCGCTTGAGCAGCAACACAAGGCCTTCACCCAGGTGTATCGGCGAATTAAGAAAGCACAGAAGAAGGGGGCTAAGTATGCTAATAGAGGTGTACAGCCTGTCGAGATTAAGGTCGGTGATCCAGTGTACCTTCGTAATCACCGTAGACACAATAAGTTAGACAGTAAGTGGAGGTCGCACTATAGAGTGGTGGAACAATTGTCACCTGTCACATTCAGGGTGCGACATCAACTAGATGGCACTGAGGTCAGTTCACACGCTGAACACTTGCGGATAGCCAAAATTAGCGAGTGGCCTATTCCAAAAGCCAGGGGGAGAACATTACGTAAAGCCACACAGGTTGTAGCTCCAGAATCATCTGATAGCGACAGTGACGATGCAGTAGGGCAAGAGAACGCACGAGACAGACTGACTAGGGGGGTGCGAAAAGAGCGTGAGAATTCTTCATCCGAGGAGGACGTGCCGTTAATGGAGTTAAGAAAGCGCCTAAAGACAAGAGAGAAAAGATCTCTCTCAGCAGTAAACGTTAGTTGTAGCAAGGGCACATCAGACAGTTCTGATGATGGGGAGATCGACGACAATCGTTCGATTCAGCCTAGTTTACAGACTAATGGGGTTAGGGAAATTCTTGAAGCGATACTGACTCTTCTACCAAAGAAGGCTTCAAATTAGAAATGCGACTCTCAGACGGTATCTGGGAGAGGGCTATTGTAATGTGTAAATCATGAAGCATGATTTGAGTTTTGTCAGAGACAGTGGTATAAGTCTCTGGTGATATCTCGTATGTTGCAGACAACAACAAGATGAAGTTTTTTTTTTTTTTAGTCTGATAGTATTGGGGCTAGCGCAGGGTTTAAATATTAATCACAATGTCGTATTTCAAAAACTTGATGAAGTTACCACTAGTAACTGGAGATTCAGGTCGGCCTGCGCCAGAATCAATGACGGCTCAGTATGACTTAGAATCCACAACAATAGCAGTAGACGCGCAACGTACGCGGTTCGCGCTCCTTACGGAAGCTGAACTTGAAGCTTGTTCCAAACCCTTGATAGGATTCTGTGCGATTCGAAGTGCAATATATCCTATGAACATTAATCAGTTTTGTGTTACGGCGCTGTTTTTAAACAATTCAGACGAAATTGCAACACACGGCCAAACAAAGGTCAAGTTGGGTACAGTGTTACCTATGGCACGGTATATAATGGATGGGCTATGGGTCATTAGTAATCATAGTCCACTAAAGATGAGTATTAGTTGTCACGGTAAAGGGGTCACGTACCAACAAATCAACCCACCATTATCGCTAATCCGCCTCAATGAATCATGTACGGCTATTAGTGATAGATTGATGTTAACCCCTTACTACCAACAAGAGAGCCAGTATCAGGTGGAAGACAAATTGATAGGATGGATGGAAAACTATGCATTTTCCAATATAACGTTCTGGAAACCATTTCATAGCGCTTTACCAGACTACGATCCCATCTCTTTGCCCAAAGAGTTAGATGAAATTAAGGAAATGCCAATGGATCATCTAATTGCTCGACTTCAGAGCGATTCGTTAAGCCAAAACAAGAATGGGCGATATGGAAACAGATCATCATTGGTTCTATCATAGGGACAGTTGTAGTGATCATAATTCGGGTAGGGTGTATACGATATAAGAAGAAAACTAGCGCATGGTTTGGCTCCATACTATCACGACTCAGGAAGGGTGAACGTGAGGTCACTGTGCCTACGTTGATTTCGGCGGCTGTGCAATCAGCAGACGTGAATGACGTCGCAAGAGCGAAGGACTCTAGGCCGATGATGGAGGGAGGAGTGCAGTTACTCCCCGCCTCGAACGTTGTCAAGTTTTACCCGTCGTTGGGGTAACCAAGGATCAACGCTGTTGCGATCCAGGAAGGATCGTGAAGAATAACGAACACATGTGCAAAGACATAACTGAGTCGACGATTTTGATGTGAACATTTATGGGCGTGATTACGCCGGACAATAATAATTTTTAATAAGGAGTGACCGATTTAAATAAGCTGTCATTCCGAAAATGATGTATTTTGTGGATAACATGTTTAATTGTTTGAAATGATTTTGTGGTCTGAATATTGTGTAATGAAAAAAAAAACGAATCTTGTGAATTAAGATTCCTTTTTTTTTCGGGTAGGTTTGGGAGGAGATGTTACACTATAAGTGTATACGACCAATATCACGGTCGGGTAATTTTATAATTTCCCTTGATATGAAAATAACGAGGGGATACTTAGTACCACGGGCTCACGTGGAGTTGACAAGTGGCCGGCCCTACTAAGCTGGGACTAATGAGAGTCAGTAATAGGTTACTGGTCAGCTAAGATCAGAGGACGCTGGCCACCATAATAGATGTGGGATAATTAGGAGAGACAGTAATAGGTCCCTGGTCAGCGAGGATCAGAGGACGCCGACCACCATAATAGATGTGGAATAATTAGGAGAGACAGTAATGAGTTCCTGGTCAGCTAAGATCAGAGGACGCTGACCACCATAATAGATGTGGAATAATTATGAGAAACAGTAATGGGTTCCTTTGATAGCTAGGATCAGAGGACGCTGACCAGCATAATAGATGTGGAATAATTATGAGAGACAGTAATGGGTCCCTGGTCAGCTAGGATCAGAGGGCGCTATCCACCAGAGCAGATGGGGGATAGATTATGGGCGACAGTAATAGCTCCTTTGACAGATAGGGTCAGGGGACGCTGACCACCCTGATAGATGTGGAATAATATGGGTGACAGTAATAGCCCCTTTTGACTGGTTGAGACAAAGGGGCGATGCCCTCGGCCAGAACGGGTATATATAGTGAGGGGAGCTCACAACGAAGGGAACGAGATAGAAAGAGAGCTCACAACGAAGGGAACGAGATAGAGAGGGAGTTCGCACAATGAAGAGAACGAGATAGATAGAGAGCACACAACGAAGAGAGAGAGAGAGAGATAGATAGAGGGAGCTGAGAAGCGAGAGACCGAGCTCCGGTATTTTCGCCATTTTAGTATGCCATGCTAGTAGGTTGGTTGTGCCCAACCTATTAGACCCACGATGACCAAGAAATAAAAGACTCTTCTGGAAACACTCTTGTCTGGCTGCGTCTTCCATCTACAACACCTTGCGTGTGGCTGCGGTAGTGTAACACAGTTAGTCCTGAATATTTGGCCATATGTACATCGTCATGTTATCTTTCAAGTGCTTTGAAATTTTTGTCCTGTTTTCATTTTGCATGGTTGTCAGTCACTTTTTTTTTCACTGCATATTTTGTAATAGGACCATCATCCTTTGATCTTTCAGACCCAACCAAGTATTCGTGGTCAGATCGGAATACAAAAATGACAGTGAAGTATGTAACCAAAGACAGAGACATCGCCTGCTTCCAGTGTTACGTGCAAAACAGCGTGGGAGTTGAGTTCAGCGATGGCTGTCTCAACGTCATTCGTAAGCTTTTTACTTTGTTTTTAACCCTTATGGTTCGGAATACACCAGTGGTTGAAATAAGTTTGACTAAAATAATTCAAGGGTAGTGCCAGAATAGCTTGGCGCCTAGTTATTCTGGCACCACCCTTGAACTAAAGCCATTGGTCTATATCCTTATCTGTAAGTACTGTAATGTAGCTTGCATATATGGCAGTGTACAAATTTGTAGCTTTTAGACTGAGTATGATATGGGTTAAACTAAGTGTGAACAGTATTACATAAGACGTGATGGAACATCACAAAGTCTGTCTTATTCTAGCTCACAAGTATTTTGATTTTCAAACTTTTCCACTTGAAAGCTTGAGGCTATCCCAAGTATCAGAAGTATAGGTCGTTTGACATCGGAGCATACGTTTTTTGCAGATATCTTCGCAAAGACTACTTTTCTATACCAATCCTAGAACAAATATCAGTTCAGTGCCAGTTGACCTAATTACGATTTACTTTCAAGAAACTCAACGTATCCAGTTTTGTTGTACAGTTGTCAAAATTCTGAATTTTTTCATGAAATGAGCGATTTTACGTCCCTACATGTGCCCCAGATATATTCAGCCCATTAATAGAAAGATCTGTTTTCACGTGAATGAGTAAGTTGACCAAGTTTTCAAACCTGACACAGCGAAGGCATAAATGAAGTCTTCATGCTTGACCTGGATATTTAAATTGGGCTGTTTCCCGCCCATTGCTCTATTAGAGTATTGAAAATGGCTTGTTCTTGTCTTTTCACCAAATTTTTACAACTGTACAGCAAAATGAACAAATCGTAGGAGCTGAGTAAATGTAGCCCATGTTAGGCCAATTGGCACTAAATGATGTTTGCTCTTTACACTGGTACAAAAATGTGTTTCTTTGTGCGCTCTGATGTCAGTAAGAGATGGCATTTTTTTCAGACTTCTCAATGAAAACCTACATTCAAATATGGCATGAGTGGACACAAGAGGAATAGATCCCACGAGCCCCAGCATTGGCATGGGCTCAAGAGGATCAATACCTCTGCTGACACCACTGTAGTATCCATGTTGCTTGAGCGGCTGTGGTTCTTTGGGGGTTTACTTAACCCTGTACATCATGAGGCTGATTTTGTGAAATTTGCTTTTTGTCTTGTGAAGACTGTATCACAGATCAGGAGATAGATCAACTGTTTTAGTTCAAGGGTGGTGCCAGAATAGCTGGGCGCCTTTGGTGCCATGCTATTCTGGCACCACCCTTAAACTATCAGTCAAATTTATTTCAAGCAATGGGTGTATCAGGACGAAAAGGGTTAAACCACAACTTCACAAACACAGTCTGTGGACTTTTCCCCCAGTTCCTTCAATTTTGGGGTATTGTCTTTGCTAATTAGGACACAGGTAGCCAATGAGTTGACATTTCAATTTTGGGGATTATTAATTGTCTCTGCGCTAAACTGGACATGGTAACCTCAGATTTTGTTTCCGCAAAATACATTACCGATGGCATTACTGTATGGAAGATACACTTAGCTTAACGATTTCATCCTAAAAATCGTTGTGTATACATACACAACCAGGGAGGTGCCTCCTGGGGCCATTACCAGCGCCCCGAGTAGCCTCCCTTCCCTCCTCATCCGGGCACAACTGCCGGTGCGACGCCAGTTGAACGCTTACGGTTTAGTTGTGTTAAGTTGTGTCTACCAACGTGCTCAGCCTACTTCGTTTACCCTTGGATTTATTCTTGGATTTTCTTGGATATTATTCTGTATCTTCCCCTGAACCTTGTGCGCGTCTGTGTTCCTTGCTTTCCTTGGTGCCTTGCACTTCGCTTGGACTTTTGTGTAATCAGTGTGACGGCGTGCCTTCGTTCTTGTGAGACCACGTGGCGCCATTTGCTTCTGCGCAGACTACCGGTGGCCGTTGGTGTATCGTTTCTGAAAGCTTCCTTTCTTACCTTCCGTCGCTTGAGATATGGCCAGATAAGGTCTCCGGGCATGCTTCGGCCCGTCAGGTATCGGACCGGCCGGCGCACTCGTCGTACTCGGCTCGTTCATTCACAATAAGACTCGTTACGGCAAACCGGTCGTGAGTTCGCGCACGTGGCCCTATCCTCGATTGGGTCTCGTGCCATTCTCTCGTGCATTTTCTTTTCTGTTCCAGCACACAGCTTGCCGTACCTGCCGGCGATGTAAAGCGTTTCAGTGGCCCTCAGATAATCACGCCTTATGTCTTCCTTGCTCAGGCTGCTCCTCGACACGGCCTTGCGAAAGATGCGCTTCGTGGAAGGAGGATAGGTGGTCCTTGTTGTGGGACTTCTACCGTCGTGACCGCCTGTCTGCCTCCTGGGAGCCCCTGCTTCCTCCGGCTTCCTTCCCTAGGCGACCAACGTCTCTGTGGCGCAATCGGTTAGCGCGTTTGGCTGTTAACCGAAAGTTTGGTGGTTCATTTACGTTTATAAAAAAAGGCGACTTCGGATATCGTGGGACTCGCTTCTCGCCACGTGCGGCCTGCAGCACCTTTAGCCCCCTCGATCTTACCTCCTTCGAAAAGCCGGGCTACGGAAAAGTTACTCGATGGCCGTTCGGACCTCCGGCTGTCGGTTCGTTCCACGGTTCACTCGATTAGACGCTCTCGCTAACCGTCGGTTTCGGTGTCTCGTTCCCCGGTACATTTGAATAAAAAAAAAAACCAGCACCGGGCGGTGGCTCGAGACTCTTCGCACCCAGTCCGCCTTCCGGACCCTTTGCGCTACGAGACGGATGCCAGAGTTAAACGGGACCCACTTCGGCTTCTGCACAGTTCGGTGCCCCGTGACCGAGAGCGGCCTGCCGGTCTTCAGACAGGTTAGTGGATGACGAGCGACGGGACTTGACTGTGTTTCAGCACAGTAATTCGTCCCGTGATGGGCGGCGCTCCACCGTGCTTCAGCGCGGTGCCGCCGCCAATGACCAACGACGGGACTCGGCTGTGCTTCAGCACAGACCTTCGTCCAGTGTCGTGCGACGTTACGCCGTGCTTCAGCGCGGTACCGCCGCCAGCGACCAGCAACGGGACCCGGCTGTGCTTCAGCACAGACCTTCCCGTGATGTCCGGTGCTCCTCCGTGCTTCAGCGCGGTGCCGCCGCCAGCGATCAGAGGGAACACCGCAGCCTTCAGGACACTTCCTTGTTCCCCGTTCATCACCCTTCAGGGCTTCGCCGCATTGTCCGCCGGGATTGGACCCCCTCCGACCCTCCTCTGCGCTTCCCCCTAGCCTCCGAGGCTGCTAATGACACCCTTAGCCTCCACCCGGAGGACTCTGCCTCTGCTCTCCTCCCTCCCTCCCACTCGGACCGTTCGTTGTCTCCGGTTTCCCGTGGCAGCGTCCAGTCTCTTGCCTCCTCGCCTGATTTTTCCCCTGCGCCCCCCCCCCCCCCCCCCCCCCCCCGGCGGGCTCGAAGACTTCACGCGCCCTCGATGTGGCCTCTTCCCCCACCCGGGTCTGCCCTGGGGGACTTGGGTGGGGTTAACTACTTTTTAGTTCCCAGGGTCATCCTGGTCAGCCCCACAGGGTGGGTTTTCCTCTCTTTTTTGGGGCATGTGTTTCTGTTTACCCTTGGTCCATTCATCTGTATTTGCCTTTTTTAAACTCTCCCTACTGTTTGCGCTGCCTGTAGCTCTTGATATTGGATGTGTGTTGCTAAATGGTCTTAGCTTTATTTAGGCCCCAAGTCGTAGGTTTATTTAACGTATTGGACCGGCTGGTGACATACATTCAATATTCTGTTTAGTTGTTTTTTCACACGCAGTGCAGGCACGTCCTGAGAAAGCCTTGTTGATGTCGGGACGTTAAGCAATGTACAATCAATCAATCAATCGATGTGGCCTCTTGTCTCATCCCCCCCACCCGGGTCTGCCCTGGGGGACTTGGGTGGGGTTAGGTATTTTTTAGTTCCCTGGGTCACCCTGGTCAGCCCCACAGGGTGGGTTTTTCTCTCTATTCTGGGGCATGTGTTTCTGTCTACCCGAGGTCCATTCATCTGTATTTGCCTTTTTAAAACTCTCCCTACTGTCTGCACTGCCTGTAGCTCTTGATATTGGATGCGTGTTGCTAAATGGTCTTAGCTTTATTTATGCCCCATGTTGTAGGTTTATTTAATGTATTTGACCGGCTGGCGACATACATTCAATTTTCTGTTTAGTTTTTTTTTCACAAGCAGTGCAGGCACGTCATGAGAAAGCCTTGTTGCTGTCGGGACGTTAAGCAATGTACAATCAATCAATCAATCTCTTGTCTCATCGCCCGTTTTCTGCCTCTGGACCTCTGTCCATCGTCTCCACCGTTGAAAAGGATGGCTTCCGCCCTTGTGGACGCGCCGCATTTAACCAAGAAGTTCAAGTCCCTTCCTCAACCCTCCAGATTTCGGGATTTGACGGACGCATTCAACTCTCAGCTTCAGCAGGGTTGGCACTCGGACGTCCGCTGGCGGGCATTAATATTCGCTTCCGACAACATTGGTATGCGGGCCACTCACAGTCGTTTTCCTGTCCCCTGCCACCGGTGGATCCAGCCGCATAGACGCTGCTTGCTTCCCGAAAGGTCCTTCGGCGCTGCATCCTCAGCGGACTCTACAACACAGCGACGTTGGTCCGTAACTCCCTCGCCTGCTCGGGGTTTCTGGAGTTAGCTACGCAGGCCATGCTCTACTGCGTCGAGGAGCCCGTGGACCACCTGCATATAGATCCCAGACAGGACATCCAGGACTTGGCGGTCACGGCTAACCGGGCGGCCTACCATGCTTCTGCCAACGCTCTCGCCGCGGCCATGAACTGTGACCTCATGCGCCGCGATGCCGTGTTGGATCTGTGCCCGCTTCTTCCGGCGGCCGCCTGTACCCACCTACGTCAGGCTCCTCTCGGGGGCCCCTTCCTCTTTGGACCCACTTTGCAGTCTGTACAGGAGACCTTTAAGGACTCCTGGCCCTCCATTCCCCGGGCTGCTTCGGCTCACTTTCCGGCTCCCCGTAGGGCAGTGGGTCGCGCCCTGCGGTCCTTCAGACCCTATCCTCGGCCTTTTATTTTTGGACTTCGGCCGGACCCTCCGGCCGTCCTTCCTTCCCCCCCCCCCCCTCCTCGAGCTCCCACCTCTGCTGCCCCCGCCTGGTTGGCCCGCCCGCAGAACTGGGCGGGTCAGGGCCCGTTGGCTCTCTCCTATCCCCGCCCCCAGTCGGCGGGCGGCTCGCCCTGCACAGCGACAAGTGGCAGTTGCTGTTGCCGAACGATCCTTGGGTGCTCGCCACCGTGATGGAGGGCCTTCGGCTTTCTTTCCAGTGCTCCCCTCCCCTCCGCCGGATCCCTGTTTGGACACGCTTTCCGGGCGACCAAATCAAGGCTTGCGCATTGCGGGACGAGATCGCGGCCTTGCTTCACAAGTCCACAATAGAGGTCGTCTTGCAGCGCGATTCCCCGTCCTTTTACAGCCGCCTCTTTGTGGTTCCGAAGCCGGGCGGCCGCTGGCGCCCTATCATCGACCTGTCCGCCCTCAACAGTTTTATCTCCGCTCCCTCTTTTCGGATGGAGATGGGCGCGGGCCCTAAAGGCCTCCGTGCGCCCTTGATTTCGCTGTCAGCCTCCATCTAGCAGACGCCTATCTTTATGTCCTTGTGCACCCAGCCTCCAGGCGGTTCCTATGCTTCGGCTATTGTGGGACGGTCTATCAGTTCCGGTCTCTCCCCTTCGGCCTCAACATCAACCTGTGGGTGTTCACCCGGATCGTGAATGCAGTAGTCGCCAAGGCTCGCCAGACCTCCTCCAGCCCCACTTCCAATTATTTGGACGATCTCCTTCTCCGGAAACAGGACGCCGCCTCCCTCACCACGGATCGGGACGCGTTTGTCAGGCTTCCTGGTCAACGGCGGAAAGTCCAATCTATCTCCGTTGAGCCACTTCATGCATCTGGGCATGGAGTTCTGGACCGACTGCAACCTCGTGCGACTGCCGGAGGCGCGTGCCACGAAGTTGATGGATTTTGCTCGCAGGGTCTCCAGCGCGGATTTAGTCCTGGCATGGGTTTGGTTACAATTACTGGGCCTCTTGAACGCGGCCGTGGACCTGTTGCCCCATGGGGCGGTTCTACTCGCGCCCTCTTCAACTACACCTCCTTGCTCATTGGCATCCGTCCTTCCGCGACATCGCGGCCCTGATCCCTGTCCTCCCGCTCGTCCTAACCCACCTCCAGCGGTGGGTGGATCCCTGCTGGCTTCATTCGGGGGTACCCCTGTCCTCCCCCTACTCCCCCCCCCCCCCCCCCCCCCCCGCCGCGACTCTCTCTCTGCACCGACGCCAGCCGCTCCGGCTGGGGAGCACACCTTCTGTCAGATTTCTCCGCCGCCTCGGGCCTGTGGCCTCTGGAGTTTTAGGACAGACACATCAATTGGCTGGAGTTGAAGGCGGTTTGGTCGGCCCTCGACCATTAGCAGTCTCGACTTCGCCGGCAACAAGTCCCCATCATGTCCAACAATGCCACGGTCGTCGCATACATCCAGAAGCGGGGGGGGGGGGGGGGGGGGGGCACCTGCTCCCCGACCCTCAGCATGCTCTTTTACCAGCTGCTCCTGTGGTGCAGGGACCGCGACATCTCGCTCCAGGCTCGTCACATTCCGGGCCGTCTGAACGTTCTCGGCGACTCCCTTTCACGGAAGGACCAGCTCCTGCATACCGAGTGGTCGCTGAGTTCGAAGATTTTCCGCTTGATTTGCCAGCACTGGGAGACCCCGATGATCGACTGTTCCAAGCAGCTCCCCATCTTCGTCTCCCCCTTCCCTGACCCTCTAGCGTGGGCGGTGGACGCCCTCTTCGTGGAGTGGGAGGGTCTGTTCGCCTATGCGTACCCTCCATCAGTGCTGGTGCCCAGAGTTCTACAGAAACTCCGGGGATGCAATGCGATCCTTCTCCTGGTCGCTCCCTTCAACTGGAACAGGAGTTGGATCACCTATCTCCTCAGCCTCGGCACATCCCCCGCTACCCTTGCCCAGCCCCCGCACGATGCTGAAACAGCCCTGGCAGCCACTCTTCCACCCGTGCCCGGAACGGCTCCTCTTACACGCCTGGCGGTTATGCGACAAGCCCTCGCCTCCAGAGGTTTCTCGCGTGCGGCGATGGAGGCTATCGCTACGGCCCGCAGATCTTCCACCCTCCGTGTGTATGAAACGAAGTGGCGAGTCTTCTGGGATTGGTGCGTCACAGAACGACTTTCCCCCACAGCGCTGACGTCGCTCCAACTTGCAGAATTCTTTCTGTGGCTGTTTCGAGAGAGGAATCTGGCTCCCATTACCATTAGAGGAGACCTCTCCATGATTGCGGACACTTACCGCCATTTGGGCCTCCCAGATCCTGGGACCTGCTCAGACCTTTCGGACCTTATGCGGAATTTCGAGTTGCAGCGACCAGTGCCAGACTCTCTGATTCCTCGCTGGGACCTTGCTTGGGTCCTGACCTAGCTAAATTCCAACAAGTTCGAGCCACTGCCCTTGGCTAGCATCGCGAATCTCACCTGGAAGACCTGCTTCCTACTAGCGCTTGCCATGGCGTCCAGAGTTAGTGTTTTACACGCGCTCTCTATGGACCAGAACTGTCTTCAGCTTCGGGCCGACGGCTCTGTCCACCTCCTCACGAATCCCGCCTTCTTGGCGAAGAATCGACTCCCTTCGGCCAGGGCTCCATTCATCACACTGCGTCCCCTCAGGGATCCTGATCAGACTCAGGACTCTGTCCGGGCGCTACGAGTATACTTGCGCAGGACAAAACCTATCCGACGGGGGCCTACCCGGCACCGGCCTCCACGTGGCGTAGGTGGGTAGTCCGCTCAGTCCCTGACTGAGTGGGCTAGCGGACGGGTGCCATCTTTGTCCAGGATTAGAACTTGATGTCAGCAGATATGTTGTTCAGCCTTTTCACTGGTCCGGTTTTTAAGGAGCTGTGCTAACCTAGGTCGTACCATGTTGGATTGGTCCTTAAAAATACTCGTGACTTTTTGGTCCTTTGGATCCCAAGTGTTTGCCGTGCTTGGAGACCCGTGTCGGGGGAGAAGAGGATCCTGGTGGCTGAGGTTCCCTTTGGGCTGCGGCTCACTGGTGCCAACACTCCACTTCGGCCTTGACTTCTACCTAAACGGGAGGCTAGTCGTACCGGCCTAGTCAATCGGCTCTTGTCACGTTGAGCCCTATCCCACTGTTGACATGCGGGTTGCTATACGGAGCACCATGCTATAGCTTCTGCAGCTGATTAGGTGCTTTACGCCAGTATTCCCCTGCATTCAACGGTGTGATAGAAGGCGGTGGCTCAAACGGTTCAATCGGGCTTACCCCCTTGAGTATATCTTTCGGGCAGTCTCCATTGTGCGTCGGCTGGAGACCCGCCGACAGTTGCACTTTCCCTTGTTGGGCTCGGTGGCGGGCGGGGACCCCCGGGGGATGAATATCTCTACTAATATAATATGGATACAACCAAAAAACCAAAACTAGCACAGAAACGGCGCATAGACACCGACATTGCACATGACAGTGATTCAGACTGTGAGGAAGCGACGCCTCAGGCGTCGGCCGTATGGCCTCGCTTCCTCATTGTCCATAGCAAGGTGAAGGAGAAACCAGTTACCAAGCTGCATCCTTTTCTGGTGGGGGAGACCCTCAGGAGCCGTGTTGGCAGGCCTGACGCCCAGCGCCTCAGGTCTGGTGACTTGCTGGTGGAGTGCCGTACTCGGGCACACTCCAGCGGGCTACTGGGGCTCTCTTCCATCGGAGACACTCCTGTGGAAGTCACACCCCACAAAACTATGAATTCGTCAAGAGGCGTAATCAAAGATCAAGCTTTGGCAGAACTGTCAGAAGATGAACTTGTAAGGAACCTTAAGTCTCAGGGGGTGACTTGCGTCAGGCGCTTCGCTTCCAAGCGAGGTGGTGGGGAGATCCGTCTCCCTACCATCATCCTGACGTTTGGCACCCCCACCCCTCCTACTACCATCTGGGGAGGTTACTACTCCCTGAGAGTGAAAAAGTACGTCCCTCTTCCCCTCCGGTGCTTTAAGTGCCAAAAGTATGGCCATGGGCAGAAGACATGCCGTCAGGCAGAGGCTTCATGCGCCCGTTGCACTAGGCCCGGACACTCTGCTGAGTCCTGCACAGCCACCCCCCTGTGTGTGAATTGCCAGGGGGCGCATATGGCTTCGGATAAGAAATGCCCTCGTTGGATATCCGAGTGCAAGATTCAGCAGGTGCGTGTGGAGAAGGGGCTGTCCTTTCTGGATGCCAAAAAACTGGTTGAAGGCCCTGGTGCAGCTGCGGCTGCCCCAACCTCTAACACCTCAGTGTATACTTTTAGTGCAGCGGTGGCAGGCAAGCGCCCCACCAAAGACTTTTCATGTCAGACCCCAACTTCTTGGTTGGGGGCGGAGCCTCGGCTCATCTCGCCCCTGGAGAGTAACCCTCCTCCGGTGGTGACAAGGAGCCAGGGAACGCAGAAGGCGGACACTGCCGGTCCGGTTGTGCCGCCTTCTGTTGCCCCTAAGCCTCAGCCCCCACCCAAACCTGTTAGTCAACTCCAAAGGCTTCTGGCTCTGGTCAGCCTTCTAAGGCCGCTAACTCTAGCGGCAGGAACGCTGCCCAGGACCAGAAGTCTAAGAAATCTATGGGACCGCTGTGCGCACGGGCCCAGAAGGGGAACACAGATGTGCCCCTTCAAAACAAATATGCTGCACTGGAGGAGCGGATGGAGGGAGTGGAAGTTGTTGTTGCTGATGCTGCGGCAGCTCCACCCCCTTCCTCTCCGAAGAACCAGAGGAGGCCCGGGAGCCGGCCCCCCTCTGTTTCTTCAACTCCTTCCAAGGTAAAGGAAAAAGGGGGGAAAAACTCCTTACCCCCAGATCAGACTTAATCATGGACTCTTTGCTTCAGTGGAATTGTCGTGGTTTTCGAGCTAACTTTGAGGAATTACGTCTTTTAGTCAAGTTCTATAACCCCTCAGTCATATCTCTTCAGGAGACTTACCTGAAGACTTCTGACCCTGTGTCTTTTAATGGTTTTAATGTTATACATAAAGGCTCTGATTCGGAGAGGCGCTCGGGTGGAGCGGCTCTTCTCATTAGTAGCCAAATTTTATGTAGCCCCGTTAGCATCGACACCTGTCTTCAGGCTGTCGCTGCTCGGGTTACCTTAAAAAAGACCATAACCATATGCAGTATTTACCTGCCACCATCACTGCGGGTCTGTAGCAATGATATTTTTCACTTAGTAGATCAACTGCCCCCTCCCTTTATTCTCATGGGGGATTTTAACGGTCATGCTCACCTTTGGGGTAGTGACCACTATGATGGCAGAGGTCAGATGTTAGAAGATGTTTTTTCTCAACTTAACCTATGTGTCTTTAACGATGGCTCACCTACATACTCTAACTCAGGTTCCGGATCTAGTTCTGTTCTAGACCTCACTGTGTGTGATCCTTCTCTCATGCTGGACTTTGACTGGAAGGTTCACGACGACCTGTGTGGTAGTGACCACTTCCCAGTAGTCCTGTCATCGGTCAGCTGTGAGGAGGATTCGCCGGTGGGGCGCTGGAATCTCAAGAAAGCTAACTGGTCTCTGTTTGCCTCTCTCTGTCAGTCTCGTCTTACAGAGGAGGTGGTCATGTCAGCTGAAGAACCTGTTTCTTGTTTTACTTCTATTTTGTTGGAGGTTGCAGGTGAAACCATCCCTAGAACTTCCACATCACTCCCTCGGAAGCCGAGAGTACCATGGTTCAATGAAGAGTGCCGCAAGGCCCAAACAATGCGCAAATCTGCTCAGCGACGTGCATTTCGTAATCCGTCGCAAGCAAATATTTTAACCTTTAAAAGACAGCGGGCGAAAGCCCGTTATATTTTTAAACGTGAACGCCGTGCTTCCTGGAGACGCTTCGTCTCATCTTTATCTTCTAGGACTCCGTCCCAAAAAGTCTGGAAGGCTGTTCGAAGAATTAGGGGCAGGGGTGGCTCGGCTTCTGTCGGCCATCTTAGGGATGGTGCCAGTTTGGTCACAGATAAAAAGGCTGTGGCCAATTTGCTTGCCTCCACCATTGCCCATAATTCTTCAACAGAGCATTATTTACCTTTCTTCCAGAGAGAGAAGGAGAAGCGAGAATCTTGTGCTTGTGATTTTATATCGGATAACTTGGAAGACTATAATGCCCCTTTTACGTTTTCAGAATTGCAGCAAGCCATGCAGAAATGTACTGACTCTGCTGCTGGATTAGATACCATCCATTATCAGCTCATAACACATCTGCCTGAGGATTCACTCCTTGTACTTCTCAAGGCCTTTAACCATATCTGGATAACCGGTCATTTTCCGCCATCTTGGCGCCAGGCTGTGGTTGTGCCAATTCCCAAGCCGGGTAAGGATCCTTCCGACCCGGGCAACTACCGGCCAATAGCTTTGACATCATGTTTATGTAAAACTATGGAACGCTTGGTCAACGCCCGACTGGTGTGGCATCTTGAGTCACAGGGTCTCATCACAGACCTCCAGTGCGGTTTCCGGCGCTTCCGTAGTACAACTGACCATCTAGTCCGCTTTGAGTCTTTTATCCGAGATGCTTTTGTCAACAAGCAGCATGTCTATGCAATTTTCTTTGATCTTGAAAAGGCATATGACACTACCTGGAAGCATGGTATAATGTCTGATTTGTCGGACATGGGTTTTAAAGGGCATCTGCCCGTTTTTATTCACAATTTTTTGTCCAACAGGTCGTTCCATGTCCGTGTGGGCTCCACCCTCTCCGACTCCTTTGAACAGGAGATGGGTGTCCCGCAGGGCAGTATTCTATCTCCTGTTTTATTTAGCATTAAAATAAATAACATTGTAAAGGCCGTCAAGGATGATTCTGAATGCTCTTTGTTTGTGGACGACTTTGCTTTGTGTGCACGAGGTCGAGGACTTGCGTCCCTTGAGAGGCGCTTGCAGCTGTGCGTTGATCGCATCCAGGGGTGGGTGTCTCTCAATGGATTCAGATTCTCGCCCTCCAAGACAGTCTGTGTGCATTTTACTAACCAGACGAAATTTTTTCCAGAACCTAGCCTGAGCATTGCTGGAGTGCCAATTAAGGTGGTTGAAGAGGCTAAGTTTTTGGGGGTCATCTTTGATAAAAGATTGACCTTCTGCAACCATGTTAACTACCTTAGAACCTCTTGTCGGAAGGCCCTCGACATTCTTCGTGTCGTTGGTCGTACTGACTGGGGTGCAGACCGCATCGTCTTACTTCGACTGTACCGGGCCCTTGTTCGGTCCAAACTGGATTACGGCTCTGTGGTATATGGCTCGGCTTCCAAGTCTGTTCTGCAGCGTCTGAACACAATTCACCATCAAGGTCTGCGCATATGTCTGGGAGCCTTCAGAACATCTCCAGTTCCTAGTCTGTATGCAGAGGCAGGGGAGCCTTCTCTCAGGCTCCGCCGCATCCGCCTCATGCTCAGCTACGTTCTGAAGCTGAAGGCCCATCCAGAAAATCCTGCCTATGATTGTGTTTTTAACCCGTCGTTTGCAGAGATTTACGATGCCCATCCGGGAGCTGTCCGTCCACTTTCCTTCCGTGTCCGACCTCATCTGCAGGCGGCCGGAGTGGACCTGGACAAAGTTTCGGAATCTCTGCAACACGTCACTCCACCCTGGCTACTACCAGTTCCTGACATCTTGCTGGACTTGACTGCCCACAAGAAGGATTGTACTCCACCAGCCATATACCAACAGAGCCTCAATGAACTCCTTTCAATTTTTCCTGGCTATTGTCGTCTTTATACGGATGGGTCCAAGTCTGAGGATGGAAGAGTGGCTGCGGCTGCAGTGTCTTCTCGCCATCCTAGACGCCCATTTAAGCTCCGTCTCCCTGACCATTCCTCTGTATTTAGTGCAGAACTGCAGGCCATTCTGCTAGCACTCAAGCATGCCTATCAGTCTCGGGAAAGGAACTTCCTGATTCTGTCTGACTCTCTTTCTGCCCTGCAGGCCCTTCAGGGCGCGGGAACAGACCATCCACTGCTGGTGCAGATTAGAGAGCTCTACGCGGACTTGATGAAGGAATATTATGACATCATTTTTATTTGGGTCCCAGGCCATGTGGGCATCGAAGGCAACAGAATCGCAGATTCTGCTGCCAACAGTGCCCGCAGTGACCCTGTCCCTGACACACAGACTGTCTATAGTGATTTTAAACCTTTTATTAGTGCGTACATAGCCCGCGAGTGGCAGTCCGAGTGGGACAAAGAGGAAGGGAACAAGCTTCATGAAGCTCTTCCTAAGTTGTCTGACAGTCTACCTTTCCGCTGCAGCAGCCGCCGTGAGGAGACTGTCCTTGCTCGGCTCCACATCGGGCACACATATGTTACGCACTCTTACTTACTTAAACAGGATGAGCGTCCATGGTGTTTTGCCTGTGATGAGCAGTTTTCTGTTCGACACTTTTTGCTGTATTGTGCTGACCTAATTGACACCAGATATAAACACTTCACAGCAGACTCCTTGAAGGTTTTGTTCCGGGATGTTCCCCCGGACAAAATCTTCAATTTTTTGAGAGAATGCAATATTTTTAACAAGATCTGAGCATTTATAGATTATGTGAATTTTTTTATTTGCCCTTTTTGAGAGTCTGTAGACGTTTCTTTTCCAGACATGTGCGACATTTTAGCCTGAGATTTTTAATCTATATTTACATCTTGTCTTAAGACCTTGCTTTTAGTCTGGCTGACCAGATTTTTACCCATCCCGCCGTGAGATGGCCTTAGTCGCCTGCTCGGCGTTAAACCCAAATAACTAACTAACTATCCGACGGGGCCGAACCCGCCTCTTCCTGCCGCTTTCTCATGGCAGGCATGACATTTCGGCGCAGACGATCTCCTCGTGGCTGCGTTGGGTTATCCGTTCTGCCTACGAGGAGCTCTCCCCAGCAGGTGCTAAGACTATGCGTATACATGCACATGAGGTCCGTGCTGTCTCCACCAGTGTTGCCTTCGATCGGAACTGCGCCGTGAGCGAGACATTGTAGCAGCTGTTGGGTGGCGGGTCAATTCCACCTTTGCCCGCTTCTACCTCCGTGACCTTACCAGCCAGTGAGACAATCTGGCCATGGAGGGGGACATCGCGGCGGCGCAACACTCCCTCCCGACGCCTCCGGCACCGTAAGGTACGCTTATCCGAAATCGTTAGGAGGTTGCTCCTGTTCGTGACTGTTACGCACGAGCGGTGAGGGGATCTAGCGGGCGGCATCCTCCACCTTTTCACTATTCTTCCATAGAGTAATGCCATCTGTAATGTAATGTATTTTGAGGAAACAAATGTATTTTTCTCTAAAATATATTTTTTCGAAAAATACTTACCGATGGCATTCCTCGAATGGCCCTCCCGCCTACCCCGCTTGTCTCCTGAGCGTTTTAGCGTTCAACTGGCGTCACACCGGCACTTGTGCCTGGATGAGAAGGGAAGCTACTCGGGGCCCTGGTAACGGCCCCGGGAGGCACCTCCCTGGTTGTGTATGTATACACAACGATTTTTCGGTTGAAATCGTTAAGCTAAGTGTATCTTTCATACAGTAATGCCATCGGTAAGTATTTTTCGAAAAAATACATTTTAGAGAAAAATACATTTTTCCAATAATTTAAATTTGGGGGATTATTGTCTCTGGGATAAATTGGTACATGGTAGCCTGTGGACTTTTTTCCACTTGTCTCAATATTTGGGACTGTCATGCATGCATTACTGTTTTCAGTGCCTATCACGGTGACGGTGCAGCCCGACAATCTGGACCAGGAGATCTCCCGAGGCGACGTCGTTAATCTGACAGTGGTGGCTACAAGCGACCCTCTGACCCCCATCAAGTACAGGTGGATTTACAAAAACGTTACCTTCGAGCTGGATAAGGCTCCACCCCATGTCATTTATGACGACGTCACCAAGCTGGCATACATCAACACATCTCTGTTGACCGATCAAGAGTACGCTTCTATTGATGGTTTGTACAGGCGTGAGATCTACCATCAGTATGAACACAAGTTCATAGACGTCATGGTGTCAAGAAAGGAGTCTACCACGAGTAAGTCGCTCGAGTCTACCACGGGTAAGTCGCTAGTTTGGAATGAAAAACTCTGTGCTGGTTTGTGTTTCGGCCGTAAGATCCAGAAACACAGACCCGCACCAATGAGACATCTTGTGTGTGTTTTATATTTCAAGTGAAGTCAGATTTGTGTGCGTGTGGACCATAAAAAAATACATCTTGAATCTTACGGTTGTTGCATATTTTTATTTCATACCCGCTGTGTGCTTTTCCATATGCAGCATGTTTGGTATGTGTACCCTCTGTCACTGCTTGTGATTGCTAGAGGGATGAAGCTGCTCCCCTTGATAGGTATATCCTGTCATTGCTTGTGAACTGTGTGTGGGGGGGGGGGGGGGGGGGACTTTGGGACTACTTTCCTAGATAGGTATACCCTCTGTCGCCTCTTGTGACCACTGGGGGTGGGACTGCTTACCTTGATAGGTATTCCCTCTTTCACTGCTTGTGACCACTGTAAGGGTGAGTGAGACCTCTTGCCTTGATGGGAATACCCTCTGCCACCGTGTTTGACTGCTGTGGGTGTAGGACTACTGTTCCTCTGTCTCAGCATGTGACTGCTGTATAGGGGGAGGGGTGGGATCGCTTACCTTGATAGGTAAACCCTCTATCGCTTGCGACTGCTGTGGGGATGGGACCGCTGTCCCTTGATAAGTATACCCTCTGTCACTGCTTGTGACCACTGTGGGGGTGAGACCGCTTCGCCTGATAGATACACCCCTCTGTCACAGCTTGTGACCGCTGTGGGGGTGACACCACTTCAATTAACGCTTTTACTAGTTTTAGCCCCAAGGTTCCATTTCTCAAATTTTGGAGGTGTTGCCTAACGACTATGGACCAGTTGTAGGAGATAGATTGATCATAATAATTCAAGGGTAGTGCCAGATTAGCTTGGCGCCTTCATCTGGCACTACCCTGGAATTATCATGATCAATCCACCTCCTGCTGCAGGGTCCCGGGGCTAAAAGGGTTACTAGGAATACCTGTCGTCACTATGTATAACTGCTGTAGATGGGTAGGACCACTGTCCACCGTCCCAGTCATTGTCACTGCAAGTGACGGCCTTGTGGGTTGTTAATTAGTCATGTTTGCATGTATGCTTGTACTGTGATTCTTTTGCATTTATTGCATTATTCTGTACTTGTGTTCTGTACTGTTATAGGGCATTTTCACCTGCCACAACACTGAAGTAGTTAAACCCTGAGGCTGATATTTTTTTCTTCATATTTGTGTATTGTCCTATGAAGGCTACATTGCAGAGTAGGAGACCGATCAACCATTTTAGTACAAGGGTGGTGCCAGGATAGCTTGGCACCTCTGGGCGCCAAGCTGTTTTGACACCACCCTTAAACTGTCATGGTCAAATTTGTTTCATGCAATGGTGTATCAGGATGGAAATTTGGAACTATCACGTATCTTCTTGTGTTCAGTGGTGAATGTCATTGATATCTCATCTGCTGTTATGTGAACGCGCCCCTCTATGCCTGTACCTTTCATGGACCGATGTGTGTTGTAATGCCAATTATGGATATTGGAGTCATTGATTGTTGGCTGTGGCTGTGACATTTTGATGTTGGCTTGTTACACAAGCTTGAATACAGAGGTGATAATGGTGCTTTCAGTTCAGCAAAGTGTTGGGTAAAATGCACATATGCTTATTTGTTTTCAAGGTCCCCCTGTGGTGACGACGCCCGGTTTTGTTTATTGGATTATCGGCCTTATCATCGGCATCCTCATTGTCATTATCATCATCATCGTCTGTGTCATCTGTCGACGGAAGATTCAGTACTTTTCTCTCTCGAACCGCTCGGAGCTTGCTCTGCGCAGAGGTAAACATGCAGATACCCCTCCAAAACACATAGCCCCACGAGCCCAGCAGCACCCACGAGAGAGGGGGAATATGAGAGTATTAGGGAATCTTCTATGGTCCTCATTTTTCTATGTTATTCGCTCACAAAAACGCACACGACCTTGTCTTTCCTTTTTCTCAAATTCCTTTTATTTTTCTCTGTAATTAGATATATAAAGAAAGAACTGAATCTTTATTAACACTATGACTGAGAATTTAAGGGGTTAACTCAGTCATAGTGTTAATAATACTTCAAATCCCCCCCCCCCCCCCCCCCCCCGCCCCCCCCCCCCCCCCCCCCCCCCATAGACAAAACGCCCGATCAAACCAGTGCTTGTAACCCGAAGCAATTACATATAATACATAAACACCTCATGCCTACGCTTGACTGGTTTTGAAAGACCCCCACTTCAATTCAATTAAGATATGAATAGACCTGTTCTGAAAATAGCAATTATTCGCATTTTCATGTCGGGACGAGATTGCCTTTTGAAACCGGGATCGAAATCTTTTGAATCAGATCGGTATGCACCCAGCATGTCACGGTATTCATAACGGAATTTTTAATTTTTCCAATTATGTGTTCACCCGTTCGATTTGCCATTAAATGCAAATGGCCAACACTCACACACACAGACAATCTTACCCCTTTTTTACACAGAGAGAGGCCCGTTATAAAGTCAGTAATCATACACCTTTACCCCGCTCAGTTTTATGTCTGTGCTTATAACAACATTACAAGCACTGACGAAAGATTTTGGACCGGCTGACTTACTCTTTGTATAAACGCCATGAAGTCTTCACAGACACAGAGTTAAAATGAGTTTGCAACCTGTTGGAAAACGGAAAAAGGCTTTAAGTTAAGATCCGTCTTGTATTTTATGACGAGGGGGGGGGAGAGGGGATTACTGTTGACTGTTATTTCTACACAGAATGAAACAGACATGATCAAGCCAGTTCGAACATGACTAGTAACGCAGGCACTGACAAAGGGTGTAGGTTGATTTTGCTGGTCATTTCAAAAGGCTTTGAACTTGATGTTGACACAGTAATTGATTTGCCGCTCCGTGAATACACACAGTGAGCGTCATGAGTGGCGTTTTATATCTCTGTTTGTTAGACTGCCTGGTTTTGTTTGCTGATTTTATTCTGCACGTTTTGCACATTTCGAAATCAGGCACGATCAAGCCAGTTTGAACTTGACTGTTGGCGTGCCTTGGAACTAATGCGTGTTAAGATATTTTCTAGTATAAAACCAAACCCCAGATCTAGGTAGAGTCAATCATGACACAATATTCTGGTAAAAGTGCGATTGTGCAAAACTGTCTTCTTCGTAAGCGGCTGTGTGCTCGTCAGGAAAAAGTGGCTCGTTTTAAAGAAGAATTGGAGAAACTAAATGCTAATGTACAGGATTTAAACACAAGCTTAAATAATCTTCAAGAAGAGATGAAACCTATTGCTGATAAAATGATTGCGGATAATGATGAAAACAACTTTCAGTCATTGCCAGCTATGATAAAAGAATATGGCAACCTTGAGGGAAAGGCAGAAAAAATTAAAAGAGCTATTTTTCAAAGAGAGCAAAAAATAAGATTAAAACAAAAGGATGTAGAAATGAATGAAATGGCTGTAAATAAGATCGATGCCAAAATAACTCAATTAGAAAATAATAGCCCCTTATTCCAAAGATTGCATGCAATTATTGCACAGAGGAGACAAGAAAAAGCAGCAGCAAGTGGAAGCAATGCATAAATAACGGAGTAGTTCCACAGCCGCTTACGAAGAATAAGCGGCTTACATTTGCTCTCGGCTTTTGTACATACCATCAAATTTTACACACCACAGAATATTTTTATCTTAGTGTGGTGTGTTGGAAATTCACTTTCACGTGATATGCGTTTTTACGCAGCCCGGGAGTGTCATGTTCGAGTGTTTTTCCTAGGGATGTACCACAGCTCAGCACACAGACACACACAAAACTACATCCGAGAGCAATGAGCAATACATACACCTGTTCGGCTTTGACATGTGGTCTTTGGTACAAAATAGGTGACCACTAAAAATTTTTCATCTTCTTTGAGCTGTCAAAGGTTTCTGACCTTTCTGATGAGACTAATTAAGTCGAAACACTTATTATTAAAAATATATTTTATTATAAAATGAACACAGACGAACTGCTATTATTAAATGATATTGGCGCTGTAGAAAACATAGACTTAGATTCGAAAAGGGAACGACTTTTATCTGTAGTGATTTCTGGTCATTCCAAAACTTATCTCGGAAAGCAATATTCAACCGAAGATATACAATCCCTCACGGCTGCTGATTTATTTAAACTTCATTTTAAATATGAACAACACATGGCTTCACTAATGACCCGTGATTTGAGCAAATCAATTGTCTGCTTATATTCAAAAGCTGTGAGTTATGCCCTTCCTGTAGACATTGAAAATCTCACAAATGACCTCAAGAGTAACCCCATTGTAACGAGTGCAATTGGTAAATTAGCTTGCCTTTTATTCTACAGATTTGGTAATTTGCTGGCTCCTCTGGTAACATTAATTGTAACTAGCAGCCATATCGATTTCATGAAATTAAATTTTTTTGCTGATGAAAATGGACGACCAACAGACGACCCCCCAAACGACCCCACAGATGAACCCTGCCCCAGACCCTGCCCAGACTCAGATTCACACAGTGACAAAAATTAAAAACCCAGGCAGAATTCAGTCTGGTAAACGTTTAGCCGAATGGAACAAGCAGAAAAAGTTACAGCTACAGGCGCTAACAGAAAAGGCTCATGTAAGTGACCCGCCGTCAACACCGTTGGGACCGTTAGGACTGACAGGACTTTCAACACCCCTGTCACACCCACATCAAAGTGAAAGACCTTCAACCCAGTCTAATTCTGAAACAGCAAAATATGTAGTTGCCGCATTTGTTGTCGGATCTGGTTTTGTAGCTTACCAATTATACAAAAAATACAAGCCGCACACTCGTACAGTGACCAAAAAATTAAACACTCCATCATCAAAAACAGAAGTCTCCACATTACCAACAATACCCAAAGTTGTCGACCCATTTCATATGCAGTAATAAATTTATTATTTTAATTTTTTCTTGCCTAAGAAATGAATGACTCAAAGAATTTAATGAATCTTGTGTATCACTCTGCAGTAATCAGTGCATTAGCAGTAGCGTTTTCTATGCTGGGAAAAAATCTACTCAAAATGAAATCAGCAGACCTCAGTAGACTCGATTTCGAAGACAGCGCTAAGCTAATTGTAGTTGTAACAGCGTCAATCGCCACGAAAGACCTTCTTGTTAAACAGGGAATTATTCCCGAAAATATATCTATGTAAATAAAAAAAAATATGGCGACGATAGCTATTATGGTGGGAGGAGCGATGGTCAACGCCCTCGCGTTTAGCGGATCAAACTATCTCTTTTCTAAAATGGGTAGAGAACAATCTGCAGAAGAAATAAAGCGTCATAATGAAGCGTCAGAAAAATTAGCACAGGCAGAACAGGCGTATGAAAAACAAAGAATTGAGAAACTTGATTTCATCAATGAAAAACTCAGGCTAGAAAACCACGCACAACATACGTTTTCAAATACAGACGACGCAATCCGTGAGTATTTTTTAGTCACGGGTGAAGACATGTCTATACCGAAACCAAAACTAAGTGACTACTATCAACCAAGCCCAGAACAAAGAAACGGGGAGATAATCTTTGTTCTAGTGGGAATGATATTTGTTTATTTTACTGGAGTTTTCATTGCTAGAAAAAATGGCAGCCGAAAATAAACTATCGAAAATATATTACTCACCATCAGGGTATTATAAAGGAGCAACCGCTATTCAGAAATTACATGCCGCTGTGGGCGGAGATATAACACTCAATCAAGTCAAGCAATGGTTACAGAGACAGGCAATTTGGCAGATATATCTCCCTGCTCCAAGAAAGATAACGAGACCTCATTTTGAGAACACAACACCTAATGACACACACCAAATGGACCTTTTGTTCTTACCACATGACACAATAAGAAAGAAACGATACAAGTACGCATTAACGGTCGTAGACATTGCTTCAAGATACAAAGACGCTGAACCCATATCTGACAAAACAGCCAGTACAGTTGCGACTGCTTTATCAAAAATATATAGTCGAGGCCCTTTAAGATACCCCAGACTTGTTCAAGTTGATGATGGATCTGAATTTAAGGGCGCAGTTAATCAGTTATTTGCGAAGCATGGCGTACTGGTCAGACGCGGCATTCCAGGAGTACACAGATCACAGGCAATTGTAGAAAACTTTAACAAACAGTTATCAGAAAGACTTTTCAGTTACCAGTATTCTAAGGAACTCATGCATGACACCCGGAACACTGAATGGGTACAAAGGTTACCACATGTGATAAAAGCAATGAACAATAAAGGCCATCCTAAGCCTGCTGATGCTATTAAATTGAAAACAATTACAGAGCCAAAAACAGGATCAACCCCAGCACCCGACACAAGTTTATTTACTAAACAGGTGAGATATTTATATCAACCAGGTGAAGCTGAAAATGACATCAGGCGCAGGGCGACAGACCCCATTTGGTCAACATCCGTTCATAATATAAAAAAAATAGTCCCCAATCCTGTCGCAACAATATATTACCTGTATGACCCTGCACCCCAGAGGGCATTTGTCAGAGAAGAATTACAGATTATTCCCTCAGACACCGTTACTCATTTCAGTAACTAACTCATCAATTAATTCATCAACCAGTTCATCAGCTATTTCTTCAGATAACTTGAGCCTGTAATGACCTGGTGCATAAGCTTTTTCCTTAGTGTGAAACACTCTTTTCGTGTCTCCAACTGCAAGTGATTTCTTATGTGTTTGGATCATTTCAAGATTATGTTTGTTTGATCTCAGTGACTTGTTTGGATAATCAGGCATTAATGCACCATCTAACACTTGCTTGTAATGTTCATGACGAATGTCTTTATTTTTTATTGCTGTTTTTTTTATCCCTTTGGCTTTTGACTGACTTCCCTTTTGGTGCAGTATAGAATACATTTTTGATCTCAGTCCAACATACTCAACTATTGGCACACCATTCAGTTCATCTTTAAACTTACCAGGCACTTTTTTGTTTTGTGTGCTGTACAGTGGATGATCTTTAGGGTAGTCAGATGTGTCATACATGTGTAACTCTGTTTTCATGTCTTCATAAAAGTCTTCAGTACACACATCAATGATCATAGAGTCAGTGTCAGTGTATAACAGACGGCAGTCAGGATACTTTAATTTGAAGTAATCATAATAAAATTCAAGCATCACCAGTTTTGACAATTCAAGAATTGCCATACCAATAAATACTGGCTTGTCCAGTTTAACAATCTTTTTTTTGAGTGACACTGCATACAATGATGAATGAAACTCTTTGTACCCAGTGTATTGTGGCTTGCCTGTAAGTTTAATTGCACCCAATTCAGTTGTGACTAGTCTCACATCTTTGCGGTGATGAGGATTCTCCATTGTCTTGCCAAAACAGGCATTGTTCATAAGCTTAAAGAAGTCTTTGTCAAATGCAGTGTTGCCGTCTCTGGCACGAAGGGTTGTGTTCTTCATTATGTAATCTTTCATGAAAGCACTCTGATCAAATTGAATTCCTCTGTGAACTTTCTTTAATACTAACCCATGTCTGATGTAAAACTGCAGCAAGCGGTAGTGACAAACGTAATTGAATTTGTCATTTAGATTTGGCACAAGCTTAGTGTCTTCTTTTTTCCCCGTCATACTCATTTTTTCAACAGCTAATGGATAATCATTATGGTAATCGTGTAGATGATGTGGGTACTCTAGGTCAACTTCAAAGATCCAACCCTTCACGTCGTTTCGGTCAAGATTAATAATATTGTTTGTTAACCCTGTTACATCATACTGTGACAAATCATACAGACAAAAGTTTTTCAAGGGCAATAATTCACACATCGCGAACCCATACAAATTGTTCGAGTCAAGGTACGTAATGAATGACCTTGACCTTGAGGGGTCAAACCCAAGGTCACCATGACTGTCCAAATATTTGTTGTTGGCTCTGGCGTAATTGTTCGATGCAATACTAATCCCTCCCCTCAATCCGCGTTCCACCATTTCACCCATCGTACGATCAGACAACAGGTCTATAAATATCTTACTGGATTTCAAAAATGCATCCCATGTCATGCCAGGACTAGTGATGTAACAAGCAGGGTCAAGTCTGTAGTGTAACAAACCCTTCTCACGGTAACTTTCAAATACATCTGCTAGTAAACAAACGTCAGCCTTTAAGTACTGATCGTGGTAATCACCAATTGTCTGACATCCTAACTTCCCCCACGCATCAAGAGCGTGTTGATATTCAGAGTCAGAAATACCTTTGCCAGTTAGTGTAGAATAAAATTTCTCTTTTGGTGGCAGTCTTGTTTCCTCAAACACAACCCAGTGATCAATGTACTCATATGGATAGACACCTTTCTTAACCAAGTCTGACTCAAAATATTTACTTGTTATTGGATACTCAGTCAGCCCTTCTGCCAGACTAGCAAGACCTAAAGACAAATGTTGCATGGAGTCATAAAATGCTAATTTATCTAACCTAAAAGTCAAGTATTTCTCAGTTGTCTGGGCAATACAACTTATGTTTTTGTATGACTCATCTACAGCCTGCATGATGATGTGTGAATCATATCCTTTGAGATTGTGAAAAAAGATTGGTAACTTGTATGTCTTAGGATCTATTTTTAATTTCAAGTTACAATTGCTATGTGCAGCACCCCTGTAACGCCCAGTTATGTGATCGTGGTCACGAACTTTATCACCCCCTAAAGGCTGTTCACAAATCCAACACGTCACAGCTGTATCAAATTTCAGTTTGTCTTCTTCTTCTGTCATCACCAAAGGCATCTGACATGTTGTGAGATACTGTACTACCTGACTATACAGATGTCTCATTTCTGTTAAAAACAGACAAGCTGCATTTTCACCTCTGTAGATAACAGGTTCTGAATGAAGACCGTCTGACCTAACAATAATGTATCCAAAAGAACACACCACTTGGTCACTTAGTTTTATAGTCTTTGGTAATGACTCTGGAACTGGACCCTCATATGGAACAACGAGTGATTCAAAATCTGCGTATACTACAAACGGCAGCTTTTGCTGATTCCCATAGTTTTTAAAATACACTTGACTACCAGGATCTGGATACTTAAGTACAGTTTGTATGTCATCAGCTGACCTGCAGTGTAAAATGTGTTTGTGCGCTATTTTAATAGAAGAGAATCTCTGTAAACATCTACCCCACCCGGGTCTGCCCTGGGGGACTTGGGTGGGGTTAGGTATTTTTTAGTTCCCAGGGTCACCCTGGTCAGCCCCACAGGGTGGGTTTTTCTCTCTATTCTGGGGCATGTGTTTCTGTCTACCCTTTGTCCATTCACCTGTATTTGCCTTTTTAAAACTCTCCCTACTGTCTGCACTGCCTGTAGCTCTTGATATTGGATGTGTGTTGCTAAATGGTCTTAGCTTTATTTAGGCCCCATGTTGTAGGTTTATTTAACGTATTTGACTGGCTGGCGACATACATTCAATTTTCTGTTTAGTTTTTTTTTTCACAAGCAGTGCAGGCACGTCCTGAGAAAGCCTTGTTGCTGTCGGGACGTTAAGCAATGTACAATCAATTTATTTAGGCCCCATGTGTTAGGTTTATTTAACGTATTTGACCGGCTGGCGACATACATTCAATGTTCTGTTTCTTTTTTATTTTTTTCACAAGCAGTGCAGGCACGTCCTGAGAAAGCCTTGTTGCTGTCGGGACGTTAAGCAATGTACAATCAATCTGTAAACATCTCTTGCACACTTCCTGTTTCCCATTGTGTTTTGTTGTATGTCCGTGAATTAGACGTGACATATTCCTGATAATTGTGTAGTGAAAGTTATTGTCATCGCCGATTAGCAACATGTCAACATGTTTATCTTCTGACTGCCCATATGTTGGGGCAATTGGAGATACTCTAATTGGCTGTAACTTGTTCTCAGCATTATTATCCCACACAAACACATTCACAGATATACCAGGATTTAATTTTTCAAACAAATCTATGTCTTCTATTTTAACAGGGAACTCAATGCCACTAAAGTTGAGTTCATTTACAAATTTGATGTAGTTAGATACGCGATCAGGTCTTGACCTCACAAAGTGTAGTTTAGCAAGTACACACCACATGAAACAGAAATTGTCTTTGTTCTGTATGTTAACAACTGCTTTTTTGTTTGCGACCTCAGTTGGCAGTGGCAACCATGCTTTACCTAATATAGGATGATACCTTGACTGCTTTAGTTGCACCCCCACCCGGGTCTGCCCTGGGGGACTTGGGTGGGGTTAGGTATTTTTTAGTTCCCAGGGTCACCCTGGTCAGCCCTACAGGGTGGGTTTTTCTCTCTATTCTGGGGCATGTGTTTCTGTCTACCCTTTGTCCATTCACCTGTATTTGCCTTTTTAAAACTCTCCCTACTGTCTGCACTGCCTGTAACTCTTGATATTGGATGTGTGTTGCTAAATGGTCTTAGCTTTATTTAGGCCCCATGTGTTAGGTTTATTTAACGTATTTGACCGGCTGGCGACATACATTCAATGTTCTGTTTAGTTTTTTTCACAAGCAGTGCAGGCACGTCCTGAGAAAGCCTTGTTGCTGTCGGGACGTTAAGCAATGTACAATCAATCAATCAATGCTTTAGTTGCAGTTCATGTACATGTCCTTCGTGCCAACCAGACCCCTTCATTTTTGCACTGTCGATTGCCTGGAGAAAGTCTGGTAATAGTCTGTCTCTAAACACGTTCTCTACCTCCGGTTCTCTTCTTGTGTTAACTGTGTGTTGTCTTGTTGATATGTACGATACAATCACTTCACCGTCCACCCTAGTGAATTCTATTTTAGCAACAATCTGAATCTTCACGCTGCCTGTAAGAAGATTTTGTTGTATGACAGAAAAAGAGTTTTCTATTGATTCGTAAACATTGTTAGTATTGGATATAGGTAAGTTTGTTGTGTGAAACACGTTACGTAGGCCTGATGAGCCAGGGTTTGATGGGCCAGGGCTTTGAGCATTGTCCGTCATTTTTATTTGACCGACAAAATAATAAAATAAAAAATATTAACGTTAACTCTGCTGGCTCATTTTGTGTAATACCACTTTATTAATTGTAACACTGTCAATATAAACATTTAGTTTGTGCAGTTGTTTAAATATGCTATAACAAACTTCCCCTAACCAGCCATAGTTGGTATCATCAACTTTAAAAGTAGGTGTCTTTAAATCAATTGTCATGCACTCCACATTTGGATGCTCATCGACATAATCCAAAGTCACACTATATGTAACATATATTTCTGATGGTGCTGAAAGGCTTATGTAAGTCTGTTTGGGTGATGTTATTAAATCAGTAAAGTGCATAACATCTTTGAAAAGGTGTGTGAGATCAAGCACCTGTATGATTTGTCCGTCTGTCATTTTTATTGGACAAACAAATGTATAAATTAATTACATCAATTTACTAACCCATACCCTGTGGGCTGATCTGTCTTTAAAATGAGCTTTAGATGCTTAGTTGATTTCAGTTTATTTTTTACATCATCACGTTCATGCTTATTTGGGATAACATCATTCTCTCTGGGACAGTCTTCAAAGCTGTCACGATCCTTGCAGTAAAACAAACAGATAAACTTTAACTGTTCTCGAAAATCTTTCAGTACAGCATTATATTTCTGAGTGAGAATCCATACACTAACATTTGCATGTCTGCCACTGAAAGCAAGTTCTGCTAGAGTGTTTCTCTTCTTGACAATGTCTTTCTCTGCAGAACAGTCATCAACAATAAACAAAGTTGGCTGTCCTTCAAATTGCTTGTAAAAATATTGTAGGTAGTCATTCAGTTTTTTCTCAGGGTCAACTAAGTATATGTTGTTGTCAGTCCAAATGAATAAACGGTTGTGATAAGCTTTGTTGTGTTTGATTGTAGGACAAAATATTACAATGTTTTCAAAATGGTGGATGTATCTTGTTTGTAATAAGTCAAGTACGAATTGAGTTTTCCCACACCCTGTGGCACCAACAAATAAGCCACAGTGTGGATCGAGTGTCATTAAGCTCCGGTTCATTTTAATACACAATATAATTTTAATATATGTGTCCACTTAGTCTGCTTTCTGCAATATTGAGTTGTGCGTCATATATCAGGTACAAATATATGTTTATGGCTGCAGCAGTTTCAACCTTCTTTTGTATCTGAATTGTTATTCCATCACTACCGTTCTCGACAGTTCGTCCTGACCCATGAAGATAATCGTCATCTGTACTACGAAGGTCTAGCCACAGTGCGTATTTGTTTGTAAGGTATTGTCCGATCCTAACATCATACAGATGTAGATCTTTGCACGCAATGTTTGCTGGTTTATCTCTAATCCTTCCACCCGCAAAATACTTTGTGGTTTCGTCATAGTGTTGATAAGGCAGCATTCCTGAAGCGTACACTTGATTAGGGCGGCCTTCAATTGTACAGGACAAATGTGTAATCTTAGGATTGTAGAATTTTTCTGAATCCCGTTTGTATGGATCTGCTGGTTCAACAAACAACATAAAAATACCTTTAAGTGACCTGGCAGGTGTGTTTAAGTTTACGTTCCACATTGGGTCACTCTTGTCTTTGGGAATTAAACTATGTCTAATCACCCTGTCATAATAAATTGGAAGTCTTGACTGGTACTGATTTTGAATGAGTCTAGCTAGTTCAGTGTGTGTGACAATTTCATATTCCAAGGAAATGTTAGAGATCTTGTATGTTTCATCTGTGGCAGATGATTTTATAACTTTGGAGTAGTCATTGAAAGTTAGTTCAAAACTCAGACGGTCATTCAGTGCCCCTTGGTAATAAGGCAGATGAGCTGTTAGGATTTCAAACTCAAGTGGAATGTAAAATCTGGTTCCATATGTTTCTGCTATAATAACTTCCTTTGGTACCCCAGTAGTTGTTTTGTCTCCAGCATTGATTCGAAGTTTACAAACATTATCTGGCTGTATGCCTTGATAAGTACGATCTTCTCGTTCTTCTCTTGTGAGCCAAAGATCTTTGTAACAGTAGAATACATCTGAGTCGTCAAGACTAAACACTTCCTGTCCTTCAAGTTTTACTTTAATAGTTCTAACAATTGCTCTGCCAAGATTGTTAACTAGTGTTCTGTTCACATCTGCGTCTGATGATAGTTCAATATTAAATGCTAGGCGTGCAGTGCCAGGAACAATAACGTCACTGGGACCTAGGTTTGGAAACTTGACTGTAAGTGTTTGGTTCTGGTCTATGGTACTTGGATTGTTTGTGATGACGATTGATTGTCTTATGCCCTTAACACCCAGGGGCTCACGTAGTTTTCTGTATGGGTCTAACTTTGATCCGTAAGACTGTGTCATTTTTATTATGCACAATAAAAAATAATAAATTAATAAAACAATGGCAGCGGGAGGATTTAATCATGAAGATTTTGAAATGGATGACATGCATGTCTCAGATACCAGTATCACAGATATGACTGGAATGGTAACTAGTTCTAGTATGCATCACGAACTGCTAAAAGACAAAGTAAACTCATTTTATGACAGTGTTGGAGCGCGCCCAGATGTCTTGGATCCTAACCAGTTTGAATACGAAAAAGGACATTTATTTGTAAATACAGACAGAGGGAAAATATATCTAACACATAAAAACAATTCTTCTAAGTTTAGAGCTTTAAGTACAATTAAAGGTGAAGTCGGTGGTAACTCTGGGTTGGCAAGGTACCTTGGAATTGGAGGGTCTCCCGTTCCCCCAAGACTGGTTAGTGCGCTTCACGACACGCAAACAAAGTTGCCAACAGGGCAAGAGATTGAAATGGCACCAGTAACAAGCCTACCAGAAATAGCAAACACAGTGATACAAGAAACCTCATTTACTGAAGGGCAAATAAATGACGCTTTGAAAACAATAGATGATCCACCTTTGTCAATGAGGGAGATTATGGGATTGGATAAATCACTGCAGACAATAAGAGGTGAGATGGTTAATAATGTTGCCAAACTGGGAGAGCTTGATAAACACATAGAACGTGAAAAAGAGAAACTGGCTACAGCAGACAATGGGAATCTTGACACAGAAATGAAAGAGAGAATACAGCACAGATTAAATGATTTGCAGATAGAAAGATCAGGACGGTTAGAAGTGATTAGTATTGCAAGAGGAAAACTGAAAACCCAAGTTAACAGAATTAGAGAAACTATTCAGAAAATACTTCACGAAGACACTACTCTGGCTGAGAGACTTAAAACACTTTTCAGAGAACAGGGTATTACAATTGCTAGTTTAATTACTGCTCTTGGGTTTATTATCAGTACTGTAGTGCTGGCTGTCTCCGGTGCTGGGGTTAGTGGGGGTACACCGCCACCCCCGGGCCCACCGGCTCCCACAGATCCAAAAGATTTACAGTCGTGGGTAAAGAAACAGTTGTCTCACATATCAGACTTGCTTAAGAAATTGGCTCTGAAAGCAGTAGACGCGTTGCCTGGCATTTTAGGCACGGTTGTCAGCTGGTTGATTAGTACAGCGGCAAAGGCAGTAGGGTTTATGGCAGAGCATGTGTGGGTATTTTTGGTGACAGTAGGAGGGTTAATGGTGGGTTATTTAATAAAACAGGTAAAGAAGTAATACTCCTAGTCCTGTTAATCCAATTACTAATGCAGTTCGTTCTGACTCATGTGTGTCAGGGGTTGTTACTGACTGTATGGGTACCAGTGGTGGGGCAGGGGAAGTAACCTCCTGTAATGATTTTAATGACAGTACATGCGCAGTTGTTGCTCCTAAGTTTACACTTTTATTGAGTCCTAATTTCTGACCAACACCTGCAACAATGATTTCATTGTTATAATTTGTGATTGTCCCCATTTGGAGTTGAAGATCAGATGGTAACATGTATAACCCAGTGCCAACTACAAAGTCAACTTTTGATCTGGCATATCTGAGTACGTTTTGGTAGCGCTGTATGCTAGATGGGAGATCAACTGATGAATTTATTGAATCTTCAAGATTAGCGAGAAACTGTTTTTGAGATTCAAATATTCCACTTCCATTCAAAATATTCGATTTTGTTAGTGATTGTGCACCTAGTATACACCAGACATATGTTCTGATAGACTCATTTACGCGCTTGACTCCCGCTTGAGTAAACCCGTCAGATTTATCTAAAATAAATGTGGTCCAGGCGTTTGACTGCTTCTGCTCTATTGATCCTATCCAGACTTGTGATTTTGATGAGAATGAAGTGTAACCAGGGTAATAATCTTGAGGGTATTGTCTGTGACTCATAGCGTAATAAAGTGTACCCATGCCTTTGTGATCATCAAGTTTTTGTGTGAAGTCATACTTAGTGCCAGGGTTAATGTTAAACTCATTACAGATGCGTTCAAATGCTTTCATATCCATGGGGTTGTTATACCTGTTGAAACTGGATTCAGTTGGTAATGGTGTATGCAGTTCTGACAGTATACGTCTAAGCTGGTAATAAACATGGAAACGGTAGACAGACCTAATCAGTTTGTTTGAGTGATTCAAATGGTCTGTAAATGAAACACCACAGCCTGTAGTAGAACACAGTATGACAAAGTTAAGTTGGTTTTGAAACATCTGTAGTGGACTTGAAGACCACTTTCTTGCAGTTGAGTCATCTGTTATTGGAGGGTTTAGGTAATGGTCAAACGGATTTGGTACTTTGACTTGAAATAAATCTTGTTCAGACACAGCTATGTCGAGTTGATTTAGTTGAATTATTTTCTGTTCATAAGTAGGTGCGACATTATATTTGGCATCCACATTGAATTGAAATGCGTTCGTTGTGGTAATGGTTGGTGATTTAAATTCCATCCTTTTTTATATGAGATAATAAAAATGTTTATTACCTTAACAAATCTTGACACAAGCAAACCAGTGTGGTTAACTAATGGGATTGATAATCGTGATGGTAGCAAGGCTGCAGCTATCCATGAAATGTTCTATACAGTAAAATGGTTTAATGTAGAAGATGATATATATAATAAAGTAATTTTTGATGGTAAGACTGAAGCTATACCACCTGGGTATTATGACTTTTGTACTATAGCTGAATGGTTTCAAAGTAAATTTAAAATTAAAGCAACTTTAAATCCAGCTAACCTACTTGTTACATTAGAATTTCTGAAACAAGATTGGTTAAAAATTTCAGATAGATTTGCATATTTACTTGGATTTTATATTGACGAAGATTGGTGGAGATCAGATGATTTAGATGAAGCTATGTCTGGTATTATAACAATGAAGACCAAAAAACTTAAAATAACTGGAAAACGCCCTGTCAATTTGTCAGTACACACAGTGCTAAATGTTTATTTGAAAGAACTGAACACAACTGAGAATGTACACAATGGAAAGCCTTCAACTTTGTTGAGATGCTTACCAACTGGAACTGCTCCGTATTGTGAAAGTGTGGTTGTTAGATTTCCTAATTTACAGTTTAAGAAATTAGGTTCTAGTTTCTTTGAGTCACTGAGTATATCTGTAACTAATCAGGATGACAAACCAGTTCTTATGCATGATTTTAGTGTAGTGTTAGAAATTAAATAATTTTATTTTTGTTTATAAAAATGAGTGGCCTTGGTCCAAATACCAGTTGCGTGTCCGGTAACAGAGTTGAAAGATTTGGCAGACGTACAGGATTTTGAGAAGGAGGGGGAAATTGGAGAAATATATGGTTTTGAACTTGATTCAACTGGTATGTACAAGAGGAAAGTAATTGTCGACATGAAAGATGGTGAAAGACAGATTCCTAAACTTGGTCAGCTACGTGATGTTACTGTACCTACTCCACCTGTAAATAATGCGCCTTACAACTTAATACATGTGGGAAATAAGTGGGTGGTTTCACCTGTGCCTGTTCCACCACCCACAATTGACTGGGACATAAAGATTGAATTTATTAGTCCTTATGTATACACTGATGACGAAGGCGCCTTAGTGTTTAGGAAGGTTGTTAACTCTGGGCCACTTATTGCAAGCCTTGTTCCAAGCTTTGCTTTAGATGACAATAGCAGAGAAAAACTGAAAGTTGAAAATTATGAGAGACGGAGATATCTTCTTACACATAGGAAGGGTAGGTCTGATGCGAAGGTCGTGTTTGCACCAATAAACTTTCCCATCGCAAGAGAAGCGACAATAGTATTTGAAATTATCATGAGATCAGTAACTACTGCTAAAGAGGCTCAAATTGCACAAGGAATTAAACTTACATGGAATGAAACAGTAACAGAATCATCAAAGGTCTTTATTGCCATTACAAAAAAATGATGTTATTAATGTTTCAAGCAGTATTCCCGCTGTCAAGGTGGTGGTTGACAAAACAACTTTTGTTCGTCTAACTTACATAAACCTTGAACACATTGATCTTGTTGCATTTTATTATGCCAGCAAATTGTATACTTTTGAAGAGTTGCAAAATGTAATTGCTGATTAAATAAAAAATATTTGTGAATAAAAAAAATGGTAAACTTCTATCCGCAACTACCGACGCATGAGACTGTGTCATCATTTGTGCCTGATCCGCATATGCTAATTGCATCAGATAAAACATTACAGGCAGACGCATTCAGATTAAATAATATTACAGAAGCTTTGAAATATTTGGAAGGAGAAGAGACTAGGTACTCCAGGTGCAAAAGGAGGTATAAGACCGTTTTCAATTCTGTACAAAACACATCTATGGCTATTGGCACAGTTTCGGCTGGATTATCTGTAGGAGGTATTGTTCTTTTTGCCACAGGAATTGGAAGTTTGGCTGGAATAGCAATTGAGGGTCTAAGCGTTGCTACATGCCTAGCATGCTTTGGTTTGGAGGCCTTGAACAAGAGGTTTCACACGAAATTAGAAAAACATGAAGCATTGAGTACTTTGGCGGGTGCAAAGCTGAGCAGTCTTAAACTTATTATCAGTAAGGCATTGAATGATAATTGTATTAATGACGAGGAATTTAAGCGAGTCCAGGATGATTTAAATAACTACAAACAACAAAAGTCTGAAATCCAGAATAAAATGCATAGTCAATCTCCCGTGAATGTTGAAGAACTGAAGGCTAGTTTTTTAGCAGAAGGAAAAAAGATCGGTGTTCAGGAAACCACAGAAAAACTACACAATCTTTTAAACAAATAAAAATCAGATTTGGTAATCGTTTATTAATATCATACAATTCACAGAAAAATGTCATGCTACATTTAACACCATCTGCACCACCGGAATATTATTGAAAAAAAAAAACGTTTTCGTTGCTCTTGTAACTTAGTAAAAAAGACTTAGTATACGTGACTAGAGTCAAGTTGTTATTAAGTACTTGTAAGTAAATTAGGGTAAGTAATTAATAAGTTCTTATTGTAAGTAGTTAATAAGTTCCTATTGTAACTCACTTTAAGGTAACCTTATGTTACTTAAAATTAAAACAAAACTTATCTTTTGGTTTAGATGATGTTTCTTAACAAAACACATAAGTCCTTCCTAGCAAAACACATTTTGTTTTCAAAATGACTACACAACGTGTAGAGACGACGGCATCAGGCAAACTAGTCAGCTAACAAGCAGAAACCACTCATGACGCTAATCAAACACCCTTTGTCAAGTCAAGTTCAAACTGGCTTGATCGTGCCTGATTTTGAAATGTGCAAAACGTGCAGAATAAAATCAGCAAACAAAACCAGGCAGTCTAACAAACAGAGATATAAAACGCCACTCATGACGCTCACTGTGTGTATTCACGGAGCGCAAATCAATTACTGTGTCAACATCAAGTTCAAAGCCTTTTGAAATGACCAGCAAAATCAACCTACACCCTTTGTCAGTGCCTGCGTTACTAGTCATGTTCGAACTGGCTTGATCATGTCTGTTTCATTCTGTGTAGAAATAACAGTCAACAGTAATCCCCTCTCCCCCCCCCCTCGTCATAAAATACAAGATGGATCTTAACTTAAAGCCTTTTTCCGTTTTCCAACAGGTTGCAAACTCATTTTAACTCGGTGTCTGTGAAGACTTCATGGCGTTTATACAAAGAGTAAGTCAGCCGGTCCAAAATCTTTCGTCAGTGCTTGTAATGTTGTTATAAGCACAGACATAAAACAGAGCGGGGTAAAGGTGTATGATTACTGACTTTATAACGGGCCTCTCTCTGTGTAAAAAAGGGGTAAGATTGTCTGTGTGTGTGAGTGTTGGCCATTTGCATTTAATGGCAAATCGAACGGGTGAACACATAATTGGAAAAATTAAAAATTCCGTTATGAATACCGTGACATGCTGGGTGCATACCGATCTGATTCAAAAGATTTTGATCCCGGTTTCAAAAGGCAATCTCGTCCCGACATGAAAATGCGAATAATTGCTATTTTCAGAACAGGTCTATTCATATCTTACCTGAATTGAAGTGGGGGTCTTTCAAAACCAGTCAAGCGTAGGCATGAGGTGTTTATGTATTATATGTAATTGCTTCGGGTTACAAGCACTGGTTTGATCGGGCGTTTTGTCTATGGGGGGGGGGGGGGGGGGGGGGTGGGGGGGGGGGGGGGGGGGGGATTTGAAGTATTATTAACACTATGACTGAGTTAACCCCTTAAATTCTCAGTCATAGTGTTAATAAAGATTCAGTTCTTTCTTTATATATCTAATTACAGAGAAAAATAAAAGGAATTTGAGAAAAAGGAAAGACAAGGTCGTGTGCGTTTTTGTGAGCGAATAACATAGAAAAATGAGGACCATAGAAGATTCCCTAATACTCTCATATTCCCCCTCTCTCCCACGTAACCGCCAGAATTGTTTATATTTCAGCAGACGGCAGTGCAATAGTCCCTTTTCATTTTTTGTTCCCCCTTTCCTTGACTACGTCCGCAAAATAAAACTTACTGTGAAAAGTCCACATACGATTTTGTACTAATTGTGTCTTAATTATTATTGACCGTTTTGTTATTATTGACCGTTTTGTCCACTGCAGTTAATTTACCATACTGTGTGTTTATCATTATTGTTGTTCAAACCGTGCCAGCAACTCGTGAGTCATCATCGAAAGTTGCAGCAATGTTGCTGTGAACAACAGCCAAGTGATACCAATAAAGTGTAAAAATGAGTTTAACTATATAGTTTTATAGTATATGTGGAGATATGATTTTCAGTCGGCCACAATCCGTGAAATACGAAAAACCTTCGGTCAGCCAGGGAGCCGCAGGAGCAAAAAGGAGGGGAGGAAATACGGTCGTGCCGGGTTTGATCATGTGCCAGATATCTCTTATGACAGCTTGATGATAACTGACTAGCACCCACACTCATCTGAATAATGAGCCATTTTCCTCTCTGTCCGTTCGCGTATAGACAGAGTAGGGGCAATATCCATGTACGTACTGCTCAGAAGACTGTGCATGGTTTGATACAGGCAGCGGTTTGAACAAGGACAAACATGTGACATCACGCTATTGTCTGGGCTTGTAACCCTTTGGCTGTCAGTAGCAGCGTTTGTCAGGAATCATCACGACAAAGACCACCGCCAACAGCCAAAGGGCCATTCCACTGTGCTCGTCTGAATACAGTGTACATGCAGTTTTGACCTACCTTCGATTTATGAACGCCTCTTCTCTAAATAGTGATAAACCTACTTTCGATTTCTGAACGCCTGTTCTCTAAAATGTGATAAACTTCTTCGCAATGGTGGCCACAGACTGCGTTTCTAAAGTCTGTGTTAATTAACTCTTTCGATGCGGCACGTCTCGAAAGAGTTAAACACCAAAGCCGGAGCCCCAGCTGTCTAAAGGATGTTGACACACAGTGGGGTCAGCAAGAGGCATAGATCCTCATGAGCTCGTGCAATTGCGGGGGCTCATGAGGATCTATTCCTCTCGTATTTGGGTATTGCTTGTTGTGGCCTGGCATCGAAAAGCTTGAACGATGGCTGATACAGATACGTGACAATGTTTACGTTACATTTCAGCGGGCAAGAAGGAGACGGTCGCCTGTCTGGATCCAGAGAAAGACATCAAGGACAGTGACTTCCATGATTTGTCTCGGGCGTAAGTCCTGCCCCTTTCCATCAAAGTATTATCGACGTAGCCCCCTTGTGCGCATGACCACCGGTGCCTGATGAAGACAAAAAACGGCAAGTTTATTTTTGTAAAAAGCGGGCTCTTCTTCAGGTTAACCCATAAATCCCTGACATGCTGCGACAGGATGTAGATCGACCGTGATAGTTCAAGGGTTGCGACAGAACAGCTTGGCGCCTATAGGTGCCAAGCTGTTCTGACACCACCCTTGAACTATCACATTCGATCTGTCTCAAAGGATATCTTTTTTTTATATATATAATTATATATAAAAAGGCAATTACATCCGCATAATAATAGGACAATAAGCAAGTTTTACAAAATCATCCTCGGGATGAAATGGGTTAACACACTTTATTCGTCCAAGAACATGGACACACAGTGAAGTCAACAAGAGGCACAGATCCTCATGAGCCCCAGCAACTGCAACTGTAATGTTAATTTTCATTCCATTATTAGAGAGAGCATTCACAAGGATTGCGCGTGAAGTAGCGAGTGAGTTTGAACATTTTGCTGACAGCTGGTGTTTGGTTTTCGCTGTGTATATTCCAGATTTATACCGCCGTATTCTGTTACATCAGAACCTGTTGAGAGTGACCGCCCTTACAGAGGGATCACCTGTCATTAACCCTTATCATTCGGAATACACCAGTGTGTGAAATAAGTTTGACTAAAATAGTTCAAGGGTTGTGCCAGAATAGCTTGGTGCCTCTAGGCGCCAAGCTATTCTGGCACTACCCTTGAACTAAAGCCATTGGTCTATATCCTAATCTGTAAGTACTATAATGTAGCTTGCATGGCAGTGTACAAATTTGAAGCTTTTAGCCTCAGTATGGTATGGGTTAATGACAGTTGACGCTTACTGACGCCCTTCAATAGTCAATACTACTTGAGAGAGCGCGTCTGTTTTGCTCCAGACAGGTTCTGCTGTGCTGTATATGGTCATATAGGCAATTTATATATCCACATACAGTATAGAGACTAATCTCAGTACACACACACCGTCCTATCGGCTTACGTTAGCTCGTGTGGAGTCCTATTATTAGAGCTCGTTTTGCTCACTTGTGCCTACATCCACCGGTACTGGTCATAGAAGTGGTGGCTGCATGGGCAAGGGGTTTAGCTCAGTCCTACATTTTTTTCTTTTCCATTTTAAAAACGTTCCAGTTTGGTAGTTTGTGTGTTTGTTTTCTACAAATGTACCTGGAAATGGGCTGAATGGTGGTTTTGCTTTGTTCTGCAGGATCTAGGTTGTTTGGTGCTTTTTAAAAATCTCCCACCTCAATATGTAACCTTTTGACATAGGTCCTCATTATATAGGTCCCACTGTTTCCCTTGAGTGCTCAATTAAATGTAAAACTGAACTTGTGCTATTTCTAATATATATAATTGTACGTGTAGTGATTTTTTTTCCCCTGCATAGTGCTATTGATCAGATGAACGTCAGCTGTGCTTTCTATCACAATGTGTTATGAGGGTAGATAAAACTGCCCCCCCCCCCCCCCCCCCCCAACAAAAAAGAAAAAAGAAAAAAAAAGGAATCCATAAATAACTAGCACATGATGGCAAGGTTTACATTAACACATTGAATGCTATCGACGAATCAGCTTGATTGTTAAAGACTCGTACCCCCCCCCCCCCCCCCCCCCCCCCCCATGGCCAACAAAAAAGAAAAAAGAAAAAAAAAAGGAATCCATAAATAACTAGCTCATGACGGCACGGTTTACAATAACACATTGAATGCTATCGACGAATCAGCTTGAGTGTTAAAGACTCGTACTTGCACATCTTGTCCGCCGAGCGGCGGCATAATTAGCACATTGAACTCTGACTTTAAAATGTCCAAATCTTGGAGTTGTCCTCTTTCGACGGTGATAGTTCAAGGGTGGTGCCAGAACAGCTTGGCGTCAAAATTAGCACATTGAGCTCTGACTTTGAAATGTCCAAATCTTGGAGTTGTCCTCTATCGACGGTGATAGTTCAAGGGTGGCGACTAGGTGCCAAGCTGTTCTGGCACCACCCTTGAACTGTCGGGGCTGGTCCATTTTTTGTAGTGTCAGTGCTGCTGGTTAATTTGTATGGCATACATCAGTGTGTGGGCTTACAATTCTGCCGTAAAGCTATTTTTCTACAGTTTAGGAAAAGAAGTTTGTGTATGAAAATGCCACCCCCAGCAGTAGCATGTGTTTGCGAGCCGTTACCATTCGATTGGAGCTTTGAAGGATGGATGAAAATTGATCGTCAGGGCGACATGCACAGAATATTTTGTATCATATCATTGTTCATACTTCTTTATATTAGACGTGATGTAATTCAGCAGCTAACTGGCTTGTAATGAAAAGAAAAGAAAATTAATTATGATAATACATTATGATAATTAATTATGATAATTCATCATGCCATTATTACCAATGTTCACACATGTGAATCGTGACTGTCAGAGATACACTAAAAAATGTATAAATATGCAAATGATAAAGATAAAATAAATCTAGAAAGTATTTTTTTGCATATTTTTCCACATTGTTGTCTGTGTAAATATTGTACTAGCCTGTAGACTGCCTGTGGACAGGAGTGTGTAAACTTTTGATGTGTTGTAGTTATTGGTCACTTGAGAGTTTATATAGAACTATTTCACCACTGACAAGACAGTGTATATCCTTGAATGTTTCACCCTCTCACTTCTTGCCAGCATTTGCCCTTTCATTAACCCTCCTGTGCATGTGCCCTTTACAGCACCGGTGGCCTCCTGCACAGGAGGGCGAAAACTAGCCCCATCGTTTTGAGTCATGACATTTTCATCTTCAGATCTTCTTGAGACTGTATAGTTGTGTGCATCATTTACGACGTTTTGTGAAAGAGCGTTGCACAGTTATATTCACCATCTTCCTCTACTCAGATTGTGTCATGCGTTAACCCCATTGTGCTTGCATCAACCGGTACCTTTAACCCATTGCATCCTGAGGCTGAAAAAAATTGCTTATGGTCCTATGAAGGCTATAACAGGTTTAAGACCTAGATCAACCATTTTAGTTCAAGGGTGATGCCAGAATAGCTTGGCACCTTCAGGTGCCATGCAATCCTGGCACCACCCTTGAACTATCAAAGACTTGTTTCAAGCAATAGTGTATCAGGATGAAAAGGGTTAACTCATTCGTGGCCAGCCGCATCTAGATGCACGGCATAAGCCACGCATCCGGATGCGGCTGGCCGCGAATGAGTTAACAGTACCGATAGCTGCACGCAGAATGGGGTTAGAACGTGTTAATGACAATGTTGATCACTTGTTAAAATGTAGAATAAAAAAAAAAAAAAAAAACAAAGAACAGAGAGATGTATTCGCCAAGTTGTTATATACACAGTTTTTTTTTGCCCCCTCGGCCCTTTTAAACCCGAGGCGGGATTTTATTCTCCCTTGATGAGAGTTCGTATGTCTACCCAGCTATCCGTGTATGCTTATTTTATTTATTTTTATTTCATACTTGTACACTTGCGAAAGGTGTTAGCCCTGGTAGACTGAGGTTCTGTCCGATACAGCAACTGTCATGGATCATAGAGATGCTCTGTGCATGTGTCTTGCGCCATTACACAACGTGGTGCTCACTTTCCCTATGGTAGTTCTTTCTTTCATAGCTCAGTGTACTGTTGTTGGGATCGTGAGAGGATTTTTGTGAAGCAGTAAAATTGTGGCACCCAGTGTGTCAAAAGTGCTGATAAAAATGGGGGGGGGGGGGGGGGGGGGGCAGTGTGTATCCCGTGCATATTTCGGCTTACTTTGTCCGAAATTTCACTTTTCCAGACACAGTGCATTCTTTAAAGCCCTTGGCTGTCGGTAGCAGTTTTTGTTATGACAATTCCTGCAGGAATCATCATGACAAAGACCGCTATGGACAACCCAAGAGTTAATTTTTCCCAAGACATTCATCGTCTCGAGGTCAGCTAGGATGAAACAGACGTGGGCATGTTTCCGTCATACACACATCTAACTTGTAACATTGCGTCTGTTGTAGTCCCCACAACCATGACCTTTGGACTTCATGGAATGGAAGTCATTACATTTTACAAGTTAAAGGGTTAACTGCATTGTGCATGCAGCCACCAGCACTGTTCACAGTATTGGTGGCTGCTTGCACAAGGGGTTAACATCAACACACCAGCTTCATGGCTAGGTGTACCTGTATATCTATTTGTAATCATGGTTGTCTTGTGATCACTTGTGTTGTTTCGTTTCATGTTGAGCATGCTCTGGTTAACTGATCTCTAGCTTTGCAGCTTTGTAGGCAGATGTTTTGGATAGCTCAAAGGTGGTGTAGAAAGGTTGTGAATCTGTGGTAACACTGGTAATGTATTCCTGATGTGGGGAAGAGGAACAACTGCTGAGAAATGTCCTCTTACCTGATTATGCATTTCTTGCGACAAAAAATGTATAAAAAAAAATAAAAAAAATTACTAGTACATGTTGATAACTTTTAAAAAGAATAATGTTTCTATGTGTGTTGGATATAAAAACAGGGCTACCGACAGCCAAGGAGTTAACGCACTGTGTTTTATTCATTTCATACTGGATCAAGGCATTTACTGCTGCTTTTGTTTGCATTGGAAAAGATATTAACTCACCGGCTGCCAGTTGTGCTTTTTTCCCTAGATGATTCCTGCAGGAATCACCTTAATAAAAAGTGCTACTCACATCTGAAAGGTTAACAACTTTAACTTTGTAATGGTATGCTTAAAAAACAGCAGGAAATGATATTAAACGTGACAAACTTAAATTAGCAGACGAAAAAATGTTTTACTCTGTATGAAATCAGTTAGCACACATGATGGTGCCATGATCGAAGTCTGTCGATACCTTTCATTTTTTTTTTACCTAATATCATGTTCTTGTTTTCTGTGTGCGGCCTCTTTGTGTAATATAATTCTTTTAGATGAAACTGCAGCACATTTTGAAAAGAAACGTGCACACTTTGTGAGAGTTCAGTGCATTGTTAGTGAGATGTGAAATGATTGTTCCGACTAGGAAACAAATGATATATTAGTGCACTGTTGACTGCCGTTTCTGCTTTGCGTCTGTTTAAGTTTCATATTGATTTGGAAGTGTTTGGTCAGTTTGTGTATTTTGCTTGAAAGTGTAGAAAATTCACTGCCGTTTGTCAGAGTAATGGTAGGTTATTGTTTGCCTGGGTATGGATTAGTGTGTGAGGAGACAGGTTTAACCTCTTTGTTGCCGAGAAAAGTGAATATGATCTAGCTGCAAGAGGTATAGATCCTCATGAGCCCCCGCAGTTGCAGGTGCTCATGAGGATTTATCCCTCTTGCTGCCGCCCATTGGGTCTGAATGAACAAAGACTCAGTCTGCGACAACTGCGCAGCGAAGGGGTTCACCCCCTTGTGCATGCAGCCACCTGTACTGTTTGCACAGGAAGGTTAAACGTTACCATCAAGTCCATACGTTTGAAACCAAAATGATTAGCAACTAGGGTGTGTATGATATGGAAAAGCAGAAGTTCAACGCTTTTATCCTTGCGAATGCTGCCAGTGAAACTGAAAATGGTACTGGCGGCCTCATGGGCAGAGGAGATAAGATTGTGAATAAATGTTTAATTTTTTGTTCATTCTGGCATATTTTCCATCTTAGTGAAGGTTGCATTCACATCTGCACAAAGTATTGATATAGTACATTTAGCGTTAACCCTCCTGTGCATGCAGCCACCGGTACTGTAAATAGTACTGTGGCTGCACTCGTGAGAGTGTTAAGAGACGTGCATCAGACCCTAATGTCACAGACTTGGTGCAAAATATACTAGGGCACGAACTATGTACGAAAACCACGATCTTTAATTCACAGTTTATCAAAATGGCTGTACTTGAAGTGGGCGTGTGTTGCTCTGTATCAACTAGGTTTTGTGTTTCATGTTCAGAGGGTAGCCTTTCACCAACTTGTATGATGTAACATTTTTTTCCACATTCTGCTGTTGCAGGATGAAAATTCATTGTCTTGTGTTAATTTTTTAGCAATAAAATTCGCTTAAAATTACTCTATGTGTGCGTGTCGATACGTGTGAGGGTGAGATGGTTGCTTAAAACGGGGTAGCTTTGAAGATGGTAGCTCAAGGGTGGCACTATCTTTAAGCTGTCATAGTCCTACAGACAGAATTAACCCCTTCGCTGCTGGATCTGACAATGAAGGGGTTAGCTTGTTACCTCCTCTGGCTACAACTGCAATTTTTTAGATGGCCTTGAGGTCCATATCGCTGTTTTCGAGACAGGTCAACCATTATAGTTTAAGAGTGGTGTTGGAAGAGCTTGGCAACTAAAGGCGCCAAGCTCTTCCAACTCTACTCTTTAACTATCATGGTCGATCCACATCCTGTCATAGTATGTCAGGGGTTTATGGGTTAACAGGATACGATGATCAACACCAAAATGCAAGAGGTGTCGATCCTCATCAGCCCATCGATGCCCTTTGCTGTTCTTGTTTACATCTGTGTGCATCAGACGTTAACACACAATGAATCTGTGATGATTACAGAAACATGTATTTTTGTCTTTTCGAAAAATACATTACCGATGGCATTACTCTATGGCCTCACGCTGGGACCATATGGCGTTGAGACGCGTCCCCTGGGTGGTGGATAGGGTGTCCCTCGTGAGAGGGGTGCACCGAATGAAATAATGTGCCGTGAACCAACATGGTCTAAGGGAAGGTGACCCCGACAGAAAACCCCTGGTCCTCCTAGTAAGGGGGTTGGGCGTGGGGGTAGCTTCCCCACCCTGCAAAAAAGGAAATAGCTACAAAAACGCCGACGAAAAGACTAACAGTAATTCCTTTCCTGGAGGAGGAAGGTTCTTCTACCAGAAGACTTATGACGTCCTGTGGTGAAAGCCGGAAGTCTTCGGAAGCCACAGGACCGAGCCGCCTCTCTCTATCCAGGGATACAACCATGGGCACGTGGAACGTCAAGACCATGTACCAGAGCGGCAAGGCCGCCCAGATAGCAGCGGAAATGCAAAAGTACAACCTTTCCCTGCTAGGTATCAGTGAAGCCAGATGGACGCAGTCTGGCCAGAAAAGGCTGTTAAGTGGGGAGATGATTCTGTATTCAGGTCATGAAGGGGAGAATGCCCCCCATACAGAAGGTGTAGCATTCATGCTGTCACCAGTGGCACAGAGAGCGCTGATGGGCTGGGAACCTCTTGGGCCAAGAATTATCACAGCAGCCTTTAGAACCAAGAAAAAGCTCAAGCTGAACGTCATCCAGTGTTATGCGCCCACTAATGACAGTGACGAGGAAGAGAAACGAGAGTTCTACGACCGACTCCAGAGTGCCTTGGACAAATGTGTGGAGCGAGACATCACCATCGTCATGGGCGATTTTAATGCCAAAATAGGGGAGGACAACACCGGATACGAAGAGGTGATGGGGAGACAGGGACTAGGCTCGGAGATGAGTGAGAACGGGGAGAGGTTTGTAGACTTTTGTGCTCTAAACCGATTTGTCATTGGAGGCAGCATCTTCCCACACAGAAGAATACACAAAGCAACTTGGGTCTCACCTGACCATACAACAGAGAACCAAATAGACCATATCTGCATTAGCAAGAAATTTAGAAGATCCCTTCAAGATGTTCGAGTGAGGAGGGGAGCAGATGTCGCCTCCGACCACCATCTGCTTACCTTAAAAATGATGCTCAAGCTAAAGAAAAACCGCACAGAGACAACAAGAAGACAGGCGCTATAATGTAGGCCTCCTGAGAGAAACTGGAGTTAGAGAAGAGTTCAAACTGGTGCTGTCCAACCGGTTTCAAGCGCTACAGGAGCTAGTAAATGAAGAGGAGGCGGTCACCACAGAGCAGCAGTGGAAGGCAGTTAGAGAGGCGCTGAACTCAACCTGCAAAGACACTGTAGGGTTCAGGAAACACCATCACAAGGACTGGCTGTCGGCACAGACCATGAAGAAGATAGAAGTGAGGAAGCAGAAGAAAGCAGCTGTCAACAACAGTCGCACGAGAGCAGCCAAAGTAAGGGCACAGGGGGAATACTCGGAAGCCAACCGCGAGGTGAAGAGTAGTATCAGGGCAGACAAGAGGGCCTACACAGACAGCCTGGCAGCAGAGGCAGAAAAGGCAGCAGGCAGCGGCAACATGAAACAGCTCTACGACATTACCAGAAGATTGTCAGGCAAGTATGGCCATACAGAAAGACCAGTAAAAGACAAAGAAGGCAAGCCTATTGCAGACAGAGCAGACCAACTCGACAGATGGGCCGAGTATTTTGAAGAGTTACTGAACAGACCTAGCCCACCCGACCCCCCAGACATCCAGCCGGCAGAGACCGACCTACCCATCAGCTGTGACAGACCCAGCCGGGAAGAGATCAGAAGAGCAGTGGCACTCTTGAAGAACGGCAAAGCAGCAGGCCCAGATGGCATCCCAGCAGAGTCTCTAAACGCAGACCTAGAGACAACAGTGGAGATGCTGTACCCACTGTTTGGAAAGATCTGGGAAGAGGAGGTGATGCCGGCTGACTGGAAGGAGGGGTACCTAATCAATCTTCCCAAGAAAGGCGACCTCAGCAAGTGTTCCAACTACAGAGGAATCACCTTGCTGTCAGTACCAGGAAAGGTCTTCAACAGGATCATCCTGGAGAGAATGAAGAGCTCCGTTGACCCCCAGCTGAGAGACCAGCAAGCAGGATTCAGGAAGAACCGATCATGTACAGACCAGATCGCCACTCTCCGCATCATCGTGGAACAGTCTCTGGAGTGGAGCTCCCCGCTGTACGTCAACTTTGTGGATTATGAGAAAGCATTTGACAGCGTGGACCGAGAGACTCTGTGGAAACTCCTACGACACTACGGTGTACCCACAAAGCTCGTCCGCCTGATCAAGAGCAGCTACGATGGCATGACATGTCGCGTGATCCACGAAGGGCAGTTCACCAGGGAGCTCCAGGTCAGAACCGGTGTCGGGCAAGGGTGTCTGCTGTCTCCGTTCCTCTTCCTACTGGCCATAGACTGGGTCATGAAGATGACCACAGAGCACAGACGAAGTGGAATACAGTGGACACTGTGGACACAGCTTGACGACCTCGATTTTGCAGACGACTTGGCATTACTGTCCCACACTCATCAACAAATGCAGGACAAGACCACAAGGCTTGCTGACATCTCGTCCCAAGTGGGCCTCACCATTTACAAACAGAAAACAAAGACAATGAGGCTGAACGCAACCAGGGAAGAACCAGTCTTGCTTGCTGGCACCCCGTTGGAAGAGGTGGAGTCCTTCACCTATCTCAGGAGCATCATAGACAAAAAAGGCGGCACTGATGCAGATGTCAGAGCAAGAATCGGTAAAGCCAGAGCAGCCTTTCTCCAGTTGAAAAAAGTGTGGAGCTCCAGAGAGCTGTCACAACACACCAAAGTCCGGATTTTCAACTCCAATGTAAAAGCAGTTCTCTTATATGGAGCAGAGACTTGGAGATTGACAAAAATCACAGTCAACAGAGTACAGACCTTCATGAACAGTTGCCTTAGAAGAATTTTGAAAATCCACTGGCCAGAGAAGATCAGCAACGTCAGACTCTGGGAGAGAACAGAGCAGATAACAGCAGAGAATGAAATTGGGCGAAGAAGATGGGGATGGATCGGTCACAGTCTGAGAAAGCCAGCTTCCAGTATCACTAGGCAGGCATTGTCATGGAACCCCCAGGGAAAGAGGAAAAGAGGTAGGCCGAGAAACTCCTGGCGTCGAGACCTCCAAGCAGACATCAAGAGACTGGGAACCACCTGGAGTAGAATCGAATGAGAAGCACAGGACAGGAGTTGCTGGAGGTCTCTCGTCGACGGCCTATACCCGGGTAGGGGTGACAGGCGTAAGTAAGTAAGTAATTCCTCTATGGAATATACCAGTTAACTTACCCGATTTCAGCCTACGACCCTTTGTGTGTACCTACACGACAAGGGCCGTAACTCACATAGTTGTATCCAAGTGACCGCGTAGTCTCCCCTCCCTCCATCCGGTCATGTGGGCCATGCATTCCCGCCAGTCTTACACTTAGCGTAGAGGCAGCAAGCGGGGTAGGTGGGAGGGTCCTCCAAGTAATGCCATCGGTAAGTATTTTTCAAAAAAATACATTTTAGAGAAAAATACATTTGTTTCCTCAAAATACATTACCGATGGCATTACTATATGGAAGAATAGCGAAAAGGAGGAGGGTGCTGCCCAAAACCCTGCCACGACTGTGAAAAGCTTAGCTTTGAGGGGCAACCTCCCGATGATTTCATCTAAGAGGTACCTGAGGCGCTCGGAGGGAGTGTTGCGCTGCCGAGAGGTCTCCGACGAGGGTCAGGTTCTCTCGTTGGCCGGAGAAGTCTCGGAGATAAAAGTGGGTGAAGGTGGACTCTACTTGCCACCCAACCGCTGCAACGATGTCTCTGACTGCGCAGTTGCGGTCGAACCCGACGCTGGCGGTGATCGCTCTGACTACGTGAGCCCGTATCTGCATTCTCTTGGCCCCCTGTGGGGAGAGATCCATGTAAGCGGAGCGGATGGTCCATCGCAACCAGGACGTGATCGTCTGGGCGGAAATGCCACCTCGGCCTGGGGCCGAGGGCAGGCAGAGGCGGGAGCGGCCTCTCCTGAAGGGCTTCACTCTGCGCAGGTAGACTGTTAATGCTCGGGCCGGGTCCTGCAGCCGTGATGTCTGGGACCGGCTGAACCCTGTAAAGGGCGAAGACTCGACACCCGGGGCGCCACCGCGGGGAGTCTATTCCTGGCCAAGAAGGAAGGATTGGTCAGAAGGTGAACTGATCCGTTGGTCCTAACTGGATGCAGGCTGGATCCACCGAAGGGCATGCAGCTTGCTCACTCTGGCCGCTGTGGCGTGGGCCAAGAGGAAGCAGGTCGTCCTAGTCACGTCCGAGAAGGCGGGCCAAGGGAAGAGGTTCGGACCAACTGGAGTTCAACCAAGGCAACACCCACGGGAGGTCCCAGCGTGGAACAAGAGAACGAGCGACTGGCCGCTGCAGTGCGAAGTGGGACATCAGGTCAGAGAGGTCCTTGCACGCTAAAGGTCTGGTCGGTAGGCCTAAGTGCCGATAAGTGTCTGCCACCATCGAGAGGTAACCACGGATGGTGAATGGGGCGAAGTTCTGCTGAGTAACCGCCAGAAGAGGAACTCAGCCAGCTGAGGCATGGTCTGAGCCATGGGAGAGATGCGCTGGGACTCACCCCAGGACTGTAGGACCCTCCACTTCCTTTGTACACCTGGAGGATGGATGGTCTGGGGGCTGCCGCGATCACCTCCACTGCTGCATCCGAGAAACCTCGCGCTGTGAGGGCTGCCACACCACCTCCAGGCGTGAAGCAAAAGTCTCTCCAGGCAATGGAGGAAGAGATTCTGCCTGAGCTGCTCCAGCATCGTACGAGGCGTGGGGAGCAGAAGTGGAGGGTCAGTGGCGAGGTTTAAAGATCTGTCGTCCACGTCCTGTTCCAATTAAACGGTGCGACGAGTAGTAGGACCGTGCTGCGTCCCCGTAGCTTGAGGAGCACCTTGGGTACCCGCACCAAGGGAGGATAAGCGTAGGCTATGAAGCCCTCCTAGGAGACTGACAGAGCGTCCACCGCCCACGCGAGGGGGACCGTGATGGGTGAGACAAATAGCAGCAGCTGCTTGATCCATCTGGTGGCAAACAGGTCGATCATGGGCGTCTCCCAGTGTGCACAGATCAACCGGAAGATGTCCGGCCGGAGGGACCACTTGGTGTGGAGGAGCTGTCCTCATCGTGAGAGGGAGTCCGCGAGAACATTCAGGTGTCCCGGGATGTGTCGTGCTCGGAGCACAATCCAGCGATCCCTGCCCGACAGGAAGTCGTATTGAGAATCCCCGGGTCTTCCAGCAGCAGCGAACGCCACTCATCGCTGTGCCTTGCTAGCCTCCCACCGACTGGAGACCTGCAGGGATCGGCGGGGGCGAAGTCGGGAGACAGTCACTGTCCTGGCCCAGGAAAGCCCTGGAGCTGAGGACTGGAGGGGGCAGGCACGACCAGCGGGGGCCTGACGTCTGGGTCTGGGAGGTAGTCTGGCAACCAGCCAGGAGGCAGGTCTGCAGCTCCGCAGGGCGCGACCCCTGTCCTTGCGGGGAGCTGGAACCGGGAGGAATTCGCACCGGGAGCGCTCGGCCACAGGTCCTTGGCCGAGTCCTGAACCTCTTGCCAGGAAGAGCCAAGAGGAGAGCCCCCCCCCCTCCCCCAGATGAGCATGGCGACGCTGATCGACGAAGGCCGAGGGGGTGCCAGGGCAACTCTGCAGCACGGCGTCTCGTCTCATCAGGTCAAATCGCCGCCACCGCCACCAAGGGGTTGGCGCGATCTGCTGTCACAGCGAGAGAGAAGATGTCCCGCAACGCGCCTCATTCGGTCGCTCCCAACTCTTCCACACTCCACACCACCGGCTGTGTGGCCAGGTCCAGAAATCCCGCACACCAATGGACGGGTAGCTTGCCTCCAGCTTGTAACTCCGCCGCAGGGTCCACCACTGGGAGAGGGCAGGCGAAGGTTTGAGCGTGTCCCATGTAGCAGGCTTGCCGAAACTTGAAAGCAATGCCAGACGGCCAACGGGTGCCCGCAAAGAAAACCCCAATCCCGCAGCATGCCCTGGCATAGGTGCTCATCCAGGCGTCCGAAAGATCTCTAATCCTGGGCTGAAGCAGAGTCTTGAACGCTTTGCCTGAAACGGGGCATTGACCGAGGCCGCGGCCTTTCTCTGGAGTGGAGGCGAAAGCAGGCATCCCTAAAAGCGAAGAATAGCAGAGGTCGTATGTGCTGTCTCGTCTAAGAGCTCGTGAAGTCTCAGACAAATCTGGTGTCTCTCCTGCCGTGTCAGACGCGGACGTACTGCGGGGGCAGGGGTCCAGAGGGAACAGCGCTGATGCAGAGTCCTCCGGGTGCAGAGTGAGGACGTCCGCATTCCATCCGAAGCCATGGGCAACGCAGCAACTATGTCCCAACGAGGCACTACCGTAGCGCTGACCGGCGCTCTTGCTCCGAAGACGAGAGAGGGAAGACGCCCCATATGCAGGGCCCGAGAAGCCGATGGGCAGTCGTGATGAGCCGTCCCAAGGCACGCCGAGGGGAGCTTCCAAGGAGCGGTGTGCGCGAAAACTTCCCTGAGGGCTGGGGAACGGCTGCGAAGAGTGGGACGCCGAGGAGCGTGAGGGGACCGGCTCCGGCCGGGAGCCCTGGCTGTACCGGGAGGAGACCGACGCCGAGGTGAAGGGCGACTGTCCGAGCGCACCTCCGTACTAGGAGGCCTGCAAGCGCTGGGGGTGGCTGACGGACAGCTTCTAGTGGAAGCTAGCGCAAGAGTATGTCTTTCGAGTGCTCTGTCTCTCGGTCGCCCCTTGCGCAATACGATGCGAGACCAGCAAAGATCTCTCGGTCACCCCTTGCGAAGTGCCATTCGAGACGGTGTTGACTCTCCCGGCCATCGCTATGAGAGGGCTAACGGAACGGAGACCGGTGTCTGGCGGGAAGCGGGTCCCACCATCTCCGAGGTCGCAGGATGGTGCGGAGATGTGGGTGGCGCGGGGGCTAAAGGTGCTTTAAAGTTACGCACTGACCTGTCGCTGTCCAACAGCGTGGTAGCGTCGTTAGCCACTGGGCGGCCACGCCGATAACACTCACACAGCTGGGACCACTTCCGCTCCTTCCACGTAGCGCACTGAGCGCAGGTACGGGCCGAGGAGCAGCCGGAACAGGGAAGACACAGAATATGCGAGTCCATAGGCCACTGGAACCCTTTACATGTCCTGCCTGTGCAAAGCTGCGTACTGCAACACAAAGCAGAAGCCATGAAAGCATCCGCGCGGGGCCAGAATGAAAGGCCCCGAGAACAGAACTTACCTGACAGTCTGAACGAAAATTTCAACAAATTCCACGGGATATGCCGACACTCCTTGTAAACAAAGGCTCGTTTACCCGTAGGCATAACCCGAGGCCTTACCTTGCCATCTTCTGAGCCACTAGCGAAACCTGAGACGAAGTATAGCCGAAGAATTAATCCAAACAATGGAGAGGCTGAAGCTGGTGAACCGTTCAAGGTGAAGCTAAGGGTAAGACTGGCAGGAATGGAACGGCCCACGTGACCGGATGGAGGGAGGGGAGGCTACCCAGTCACTTGGATACAACTCTCTGAGTTACGGCCCTTGTCGTGTAGGTACACACAAAGGGTCTTAGGCTGAAATCGGGTAAGTTAATCCATATAGTAATGCCATCGGTAATGTATTTTGATGAAACAAATTTCCAGACACCGGCAGTATAGGGGTTAAAACCAAAACAATGGACGTATAAAAAAAAGAAAAAACCAAAGCAAAACAACATACAAACGAAACAACATCATCCAACTTCACTTGGCCCACACTGTAATACACATTAACCCTTATCTTTCGGAATACACCAGTGTGTGAAATAAGTTTGTCTAAAATAGTTGAAGGGTAGTGCCAGAATAGCTTGGCACCTCTAGGCGCCAAGCTATTCTGGCATCACCCTTGAAATGAAGCCACTGGTCTATATCCTTATCTGTAAGTACTATAATGTAGCTTGCATATGGCAGTGTACAAATGTGAAGCTTTTAGCTTCAGTGTGATATGGGTTAACACAGATTCATTCATACACAATTCTTACATGATTCATACATAATTATACAGTAAACTTTGACTTGAACAAATCCACCGGTTGTTACATCCAGAGTTTGTTACAAGTAAAGGAATTAAAACGCAGTTCATTCACGCATTCTTCATACATGTACAGTCAACTTCGAATATAGAAAAACACTAAGGAATCCAAATTTGTTGTTAACCTGGATCCCATTTTTTTTTAAGCAAAGAGTGTAGTTGGGACCAGATTTGGATATATTGTACCCTGTTAGCAGCAGAGTTTACAGAATACTTTGCATAGAACAAGGTCGGACATACCATAACTATTTCAGAGGAGCTGCCTACTAGCTTCTGGGTAAATTGCTTACCTTTTGAAAAAATGTAACAACGTATTTAGGTCCCCTATCAGTTTGTTGTGGTTGTTTTGAGTGACCACAGTTTTGAGAGATCACCTCTCATTAAGGACCACTATTCAGGTGGCTGCAGCCACTTGAATGATGGTCTTTAACGACAGGTGACATGTCTTGCCCTTCAAGACTTCTCTTCAGAGAGCACCTGTCTTTTAAGATCCACCTTTTTTTGCAAGAAAAAATGAGCTTGCTCAAAACAGGTTTATACTTTTTTTTGATTATTACCGCACAGTACATTCACTGGACCATTCACCCAAAGCCTCCATTAACCCATAACATCCTGAGGTTGAATGTTTAAAATCTGCTTATTATCCTATGAAGGCTGCATTACACATTACATCAATCATTTTAGTTCAAGGGTGGTGCCAGAATAGCTTGACGCCTCAGGCGTCAATCTATTCTGGCACCATCCTTGAACTATCGAATTTATTTCAAGCAAATGTGTATCGGGAGGAAAAGGGTTAACAATGCCTTTGAGTTGGCATTAGTAGGCTGTGTGTATTAGACGCTGGGCCTATCATGTGCCCAAGGGTAACCCCTATCAATCTTTCTCTTCTTTTCTCTTTCTCTCTTTCACCACATCGCAAAGCATGAAGCATTCTGACCGGCAGTCCAGCCTCCATTGAAAGTGCCTGCAGTCTGTAAATACCCATTGGCCCTGGTTGTTTCACTTTTGTATCCAGCATATGCTCTGAATTCCATAAACAGAAAACAGCAGGTTGTCCCACAACTGAATAAAGGTTTACGTTTCCTCAGCAGTCACGATTACATCAACAAAAGTAGTGACACCTCCCTTTTTGAGCCTCCCTCATTTCAATAGTCTTGATTCAGAACGACCAATCAGATGGGGGTGAAGGATGAAGTAACTTGCCTGTGTAGATATTGTGAAGCCCCAAGGTACGTTGAAATTTTGTGAAAAAGTGACAAATATGCCTCGTCGAAGCCTCCGATGTTTATTTTGTCCACTTCGCAAAGTCTAACTTGCGACACATTAGATACATGCCTTAACAACAAGAACGTGGGCATCAGGAAACTTTTGAGAATTTTAAAATAGATAAATGCTCTCTGCCAGCCTTGCGACTCTTTACAACAGTCATTTTGAGTCCAGCGTTTGTCATAATGGATTCAATTTCATCTGAAAAAAAAACAAACAAAAACTCACAGTAAATTAAAAGTGATACTCATAGTAAATGCTTCCATATCAGATCTAATACACTACAACAAGAGACTGACTGACCTGGACACTTCAAGGGTGGTGCCAGAACAGCTTGGCGCCTATAGGCGCCAAGCTACTCTGGCACTACCCTTGAACTATCATGGGCGAGCTATTTCCTAAACTGGTTTGTAGTCTGCTAAACAGAACTCCAGCAGCTGACACTGTAACCCATTACATCCTAAAGCTGAGTTTTTAAAATCTGTTTATTGTCCAATAAAGGCTACATTACAGATTAGGAGATAATCAAGCATTTTAGTTCAAGGGTGGTGCCAGAATTTGCTTAGCATCAGGCGCCAACCTATTCTGGCACCACCCTTGAACTATTATAGTCAAATTTATTTCAAGCAATGGGCGTATCAGGATGAAAAGGGTTAAACCTGCAGGCGAGAAATGACAATGTCCGCTAGATAAAACTTGCTTTTGTGTGAGGGTACTGCATACTCGGGCTCCCGGGTCAAGGGAAGTAATTCATTAAGTTATGCTTCTCGTTTGAAAGGTTGCCTCCCCTGCTGAGGAGGGGGGGGGGGGGGGGATGGAAAGGGTAGACTTCCTACAGTAACGCAGTAGCGGGGTAGTTTGAAGAAATAAATGTTTGCTTTCTGCCACAGATGGTGAGAGAGGGACTAAAAATTATATATGTACATGATGAAACTCAAACATGACTGAAGATTAGTTGGTGAGCTATTTGGCTTTAACGCCGAGCACGATTCTAGGCCATCTCACAGCAGGCATAAGTCAAGAAACGAGCATCACAAACTTACAGTGGCAAGATTAACACAGATGTGTTATGTGTTATCCAGATGTGTTATGTCGTGAACGAGTTAATCCTTCCACTGCCAGTGGTCACAGACCATGTTTCTGAAATTATGGTTAATTCAATGCTAAAGAGCACCAGACACCATTTGCAGGAAACATTCCTAGCCGGCAACTGCCAGTCAACTGTCCCTTTGCATTGAAGCAAGATTTTTGTGGCTAAAAATAGCTCAAAGCTGCCAGGACTATGACAGGCAGGTACTGGCTGTCAGAAATTATGTGCAATTCGGCCCAGCAGTCCAAGGAACATGGATACACTGTGATGTCAGCAAAAGAGACATAGATCCTCATGAGCCCCCGCAGTTGCAGGGGCTCATGAGGATCCATGTCTCTTGCATTCAAAATTTCCAGGCAGTGAAGGGGTTAAACACTAACAGGAGAGGCAACAGTGAGAAACTGGCACCTGTCTTATTTTCCTTGATGACAACCAGGTAGAAGACGCCTGATGAGGATAGAAGCCGCGATACCAGTGGAAGGAACCGATCCGTGACCTCTCGACCTTTCTCTCCGCCAGCCCACGAAGCTTCGATTCCTCTGCTACCGACCTGTAGGACATCAAAAGTAGGCCAGGAAATGCACCAAATTCACATGTTTGGTGGATTCCAGAACCACTAAATGTAATGAATGGGCCACCTAAGCCTGGTTGGGTGCAAAGGCAATGCCCCTCCTCGGGGACTAAGCAGAGCAAAGAACCATGACAAAATGACTTTCATGATTTTTAAAACATATTCCTGACAGCTTAATCAACAATTTACAAGTTTTCCTAATGTCAAAACATGAAGAAAATGTCAGATGGCACACTCGGAGCCAAAAGTACTGTATGTTAAATTTGTGTTCCTCATAAAATGTTATTTCCCTCTGAAAATCAACTGGTCTGTCTCAGAAATTTACAGATCTCAGGAGAGTTCCCCATCCTGAATTATGCCAAGTGGACTCATGGTTCAACAGTTCTACTCCAGAGAGTGCCAGCGGCAACGCTATATGACACTTCTGCAGCTATTGATGTTGGGTGCGTTGAATGAGTTGAACACTTAATCATGCAGTCATAGGTACTGGAAACAGTAAAACTATACAAGTGACTATATGCACAAGAGCGTTAACCTTTTGCATGTACACACATACCTCGCAGGATGGAGTGACAACATATGGAGGGTTAAACAGCAGGACATCAACTTGACCTATCAGTCGCTGTTCTATAGCGCTTGTCTGAAAAACACACGAATAAACACAATGCAGGAGCATAATAAATTTACAAGTATAAGACCCCAAGTCATCAAGGTCTAATGGTTATAGCAAAAGTGATTGACAAAGTTGTTGACAAAATTATTTAAAACCATCTACAAAATTATCTTGTTTGGTATATTTCAAAAGGTCTCACAAAAAAAGATTGTCAGGCCAAACTTGAATATTTTGGCTTGAAAAGTCTTCTCTTCAGGCAAATGCCAACATTAAAGTGTTAATGATGGTCGGATGACAGACAACTCGATACACTCCAGTATGATGTGGTGTCCGTTGCCTGGTCAGGGATGCCTGGTGAGCAATAGGTCTTCGGGCTGACGTTAGCCTTAGCTGGCCCACGCACAGCTGTGCATGGGCCAGCTAAGGATGGCGTTGGCCTTAGGCCTTTTTGCTTACCAAGTGTTTTTTCTTCTCAAGTCTATGTAAATTTAGCACTACAATAGCTTGGCTTGACTTCGCGAACGAAGATTCTATAGGGGTTGCCCACGGCGTCTGCAGGCATGCTCGTGACTGCGGAGTCCAATCTGGGACAGGCAGGTACGACCGCAGTGGCTGCAGAGGGAGGTCTGGTCAGGGTTCTGAGTTGTGGCATCTCTGTTTTTTCTCCTGAGCCGCTTGTCTTCTAGCTCTGCGAGAGTCCTCAAAGGAGACGGCTGCCTTGTAGATGGTGGAGCGCCAGGTGTCGCAGTCCGCAGCAAGTGAAGACCACTGGCGGTGGTCTATTTGGCAGGCACTAAGTGACTTCTTGAGACAGTCTTTGTATCTCTTCTTTGGTGCCCCTCTGTCTCTGTGTCCAGTGGTGAGCTCGCCGAACAATAACACTGCTGTGAATATCACGGTCTGATTTTATTTCTCCAGGTATCGGGTACTGTGACATTCTGAGGCTGACCTGCAGTACCAGAATAAAGTATTACCCATCCTAAAATCCACTAACCAGATCGCAGAGGACAGGCTGGATGGTGACTCCGTTCTGTGCAGCAGTTGCCCGAGCCATTTGCACTGCTACTGGATTGATGTCTGTACAACTGCACAGGAATGAGCTGCATTTAACTCACTACATCCTGAGTATGAAACAGTCCATTTTTTCAGATCACGTCTTTAGTGGAAATGAAAACAACAGCCAGCAAAAAATAATGATGAGAATAGATATTAATAATGGCTTGGGATCTACCCCAATCCAATCTGTTGTTTGATTTTCATAGACATGCGTACATTCATATTCGGAGCAGGATTATCATACAAATTCATCACAAGCTTTGTAACTGTCAAAGTAAATTCAGAGCAAAAGTACAGTGGAATCTGTTTTGAGCAATCACCTTCCTTACAAGAAACAAGTGGTGTGAAAAGACAGGTGCTCTCTCAAGAGAAGTCCTGAAGGACAAAAAGTGTCACCCGTCTTTAAAGACCATCATTTAGGTGGCTACAGTCACCTAAATGATGGCCTTTAAAGACAGGTGGCCTCTCATAATATAGAACAAGTGCTACTGTTTTTCAAGGTTTACCCTCTGGTGCATAGAGCCACAAGTACTGTTTATATAAGCAGTGGCTGCATGAACAAGGGGGGGAGGGGAGGGGGGGGGGGGTCGAACCACTTCTGCGTTTCCCATGTGATACGTCAGGGCAGATCTGGGGGGGAAGGGGGGGGGGGACTGTTTTCAACCCCCCACCCCCCACCCCAAAATTCTGTAAAATGCCATAACAAAGTCCCTTTTTGTGGTGTTTGGACCCCCCCCCCCCCCCCCCCCCCCCCCCCCCCGCCCCTTTTTTTTTTTTCCTGTTTAATATTTTGGCAAGTTTTGACACATGCACAATATACCCATCGCCCACCCCCACCCCTCCCCCAATGCCCTCGCCCAATGAAAGACGGTCTAGTGTCAGAGAGGCCTTTCTGTCCGGTTAAAGGTCCCAAACAAAAAGTTGGAACCCCCTCCCCCCCACCCTTGAGGTAACTGATCCGCGCCTGTGTTTGTACTTACAAGTACACAGCACCTGCACCAAGCATCTGAGCCAGGAACGTGATGCCCATGCCTGATCCACAACCCACCTCAACACAAATGTTTGGTCTAGGAAAAAAAAAGAACAAGAAAGGCAAAACCCTTATGGATGGCTCAAGTGTATGACCAATCCACACATATCTGACAATAAGTAAAGGGATGGCTTTTGCACTAACAAAATCTATGTTTTCTCAAAATGTAATCAGTTTTCACACATCTGTGAAACCCCCATGACCCTTGACCTTTGCGATGAGTCGACTAAAATTTTAATTAGGATAGATAGGAAGGTCTTATCATCAGCTACCTTTGTGCCAATCTGATTGAGAAGTTTACAAAAATATTGATAATAACTACAATTATTGGCATTTTATACAAATTTGTCAACCTCTTGTGACCCTTGACCTTTTCCAAGGGGTCATCTAAATTAGTATGCATAGATAGGTCTTACCATCAGGTATCTCTGTAGCAAATTTGGGTTTAAAGTTGTGAATAGTAATTGAGAAAAAAACATCTTAATATGGCGATTTCGGACCTATTTCTTGAGCTCTTGTGAGCCTTGACCTTTCTGAGGGATCAACCAAATTAGTATGCATAGAAAGGTCTTACCATCAGGTTTGTACCAAGTTTGCGTTTGAAGTTGTGAATAGTTTGAGAAAAAAACATCTTTTGTAAAAATATGGCTATTTTGGACCTATTTCCTGAGCCCTTGTGACCCTTGACCTTTCTGAGGGATCAACCAAATTAGTGTGCGTATAAAGGTCTTACCATCAGGTATCTTTGTACCAAATTTGGGTTTGAAGTTGTGAATAGTATTTGAGAAAAAATAAATTATGTCCCAAAATAGCTATTTTGATATATATTTCCTGCTCTCCTGTGACCTTGAACTTTGTGATAGGTCACTGAAATTGATATGTTTAGAAAGGTCTTGCCACAAAGTATCCTTGGGCCAAGTTTGAAGACTGTAGCTTGAATACTCTCTGAGAAAATGCCAACGTTAAAGTTTACGACGGACGACGGCGGACAGGCGACAGATGGACAAACACTGGCCTAGAACACAGACTCGACGTGAGCCAAAAATGGTGAAAATTAAAATCTGTTTCCTTACAGCCTCAATTAAACAGACAGCTGTCAAGTAAACATGCAGTTTCAGCTATGTGTTGCTTACACAGGGACACAACCAGAGATTTCCACAGATGGGGCAAATGTTTGTGCCCTTTTGCAATCAGATGGTGTTAATTTTTTCCAAGCAGTCAAGGAGTTAAAACCTGAGCTAACCAAGCAAACATACTCACTGGACTTGTTTCAGAGTCTTGTATTCACTTTCCAAGGCATCCAGCATCAAGAAGGTGTCCTCTGCGGGTTCATACACATGATCAAAATCAGCGGGTTTGATGTGCCTAAGGTCAGGTGTAGGGAACGCTGTGCTTGAAGCAGTCATTTTTTCAGTTCCTTTGGAACAGCTATCCTGCAGGTATCCATGAAAATATAGAGGATTGTTTAGATAGCAGACCAACAAATAACGTACAAAGAAAGGAACATGCATAGAAAGTACCACACAGCTGTTTTAACCCTTTTATTTCAAGGTCCCATTTTTAAAATCTTGGAGGTGTTGCCTAACAATGTACCAGTTGCAGGAGAGGGCTTGACCATGATAATTCAAGGGTAGTGCCAGTGACGCCTTCAGGCGCCATGCTAATCTGGCACTACCCTTGAATTATCACGGTCAAGCCATCTCCTGCTGTAGGGATCTGGGGCTAAAACAAAAGGGTTAAGTGGTGTTTTTTTTTTTGCATTTCTTTGCATGTTACACGCTTGGCAGTCACATATTCTGTCTAGACTGTAGCTAACTGCATGAATTTCCCACTGGGAGGCTATGCTTGTCACTACACTACACACTTCTTTCTTGCAGTCTTGCCACTGCAAGCCTGTTGTAATAAATCGACCTGGATAACTAACCCAGCACAAATCCACCCAGGTAGGAATCTACCTGCTGCAACTAAATTTGTGAGACCATGATTCCGTTCATGATGTCATGCTGGCGGGTAAAAAAGATTTTCTCTTGGGAAAGGTATCACGTTGCTAGTGAAGCTGACTCTTTCAGCTGTGCACAGTGGTTTACACTGCCATGAAATACTTCACATGTCAATATTGGTTACATAAATACAGCCAACTCTGCATAAACTGAACTCACTAGGGACTAACACTTTTGATTGTTTTCCATGTAACAGAAAAGTCTTGATTTATATGTTCTTAACTTCTTGGCAAAAAATTGCTTTGTCCAGAGTTTTATGTGGATGGACTGATGGGGCTGTGGCTGACTGGCCGTTGACACATGGGTCATGGCACCTGGAAGCAAATCGAAATTTCCTTCAAATTGTAGTATAAAACAAGATGTATGGAGATACCTGCCACTGTCTTTTTAAAGAAATAAAGCCAAAGAATATCTAAATGACCCTAATGATATTCCAATAAACCCAAATAATACCCAAATTGTACTGTCAGTATGATGTATCTGTGTATGTCTGTTGTCTAATGTGTCAGTCTGTCTGACAGTTTCTCTCTCGGAATGTATATATATATCTAAGTTATCTTATATAACTTGTATCAGAATGTAACACAAGTGACCTGTGGGTGTAGCCTCTTGTTTGTGCTGTTAACATGTTTTAATGTTGTAATTTTTTTTTTTTTTTTTGCTACTTCCAAGTTTCCTCTGTCGACCTCAGAGGTCTCCATCCCACGCCGCTCACCCCAATCAACCCCAGTGTGCTCACCCAGGCCTACCAGTTGCCATAGCCAGACTCCCGGCCCCGCTGCTGTATATATGTCAGGTTAGGGGACTCCCTCCGGAGGAAACTCCGCACTACTGCCGAGTCACTTCGGTGGTCTTCCTACTTAACATTTTTCTTGCTAGTCACGGAGTCGACGAGTGAGAGCTCCCCCCAGAGGTGGCGAGTCAACCACTACGTCCTTCCACGCACAGCAGCAGGGTCTGGCCGAAGACAACCGCGCACCTAGGGCTCCTAGAGGCCGGACCGGGCTGAGGTCACCATGAGACGGAGACTTGAGGGGTCAGAGGCACCTGGAATAGCGTTTTTCCTTTTTGCATGATGATGAGGATGATATGATGATGCCATGGTGGTCCATGTGGTTTTAGGGACTGCGTGACAGGGCCGCATTCCACGCTTCCTGTCATCTTGGCTTGACTTCGCGAACGAAGATTCTATAGGGCTTGCCCACGTCTGCAGGCATTTTCGTGGCTGCGGAGGCCAATCCGGGACAGGCAGGTTCGACCGCAGTGGCTGCAGGGGAAGGTCTGGTCAGGGTTCTGAGTTACGGCAACTCGGTTTTTTCTCCTGAGCCGTTTGTCCTTAAGGTTAGCTCTGCGAGAGTCCTCAAAGGAGACGGCTGCCTTGTAGATGGTGGAGCGCCAGGTGTCACGGTCCGCAGCAAGCGAAGACCACTGGCGGTGGTCGATTTGGCAGGCACTAAGTGACTTCTTGAGACCGTCTTTGTATCTCTTCTTTGGTGCCCCTCTGTCACGGTGTCCAGTAGCAAGCTCGCCGAACAGAGTGATCTTGGGTAGGCGATGATCCTCCATCCTGGAGACGTGCCCCGCCCAGCGAAGCTGTGTCCGCAGCAACAAAGCCTCGATGCTCATAGTTTCTGCCTGTTCAAGGACCTCGACGTTGGTGACATAGTCACTCCAGTGAATGCCCAGGATGGTACGCAGGCAGCGCTGGTGAAAGCGTTCGAGGAGTCGTAGTTGGTTGCGGTAGAGGGCCCAGGACTCGGAACCGTACAGCAGGGTGGTGAGGACGACAGCTCTGTACACACTGATCTTGGTGCCCGTTTTCAGCTGTTGATTGTGCCACACCCGCTTGAAAAGTCGCCCAAAAGCGCTGTTCGCTTTTGCCAGCCTGCTGTCAAGCTCCTTGTCCAGCTTGGCGTCCGACGTGATGATGCAGCCAAGGTAGGTAAACTGGTGTACTGACTTCAGTTCAGACTCGCCGATGGTGATGTGGGGAGGGCGATGCTCTACCTTGGGTGCCGGCTGATGTAGTACCTCTGTCTTTTTCAGACTGACCTCGAGTCCAAAGAGCTGGGCAGCATCTGCAAAGCAGGATGTGATGCGCTGCAAGGCTCTCTCTGTGTGTGCAACAAGGGCAGCGTCATCAGCAAAGAGCAGCTCACGAATCAGTTGGTCTAGGGTTTTGGTGTGGGCCTACAGTCGTCTGAGGTTGAACAGGCTGCCATCGAGACGATACCTGATGTACACTGCATCGTCATCGTCGAGGTCTACTGTGGCCTGCTTCAACATCATGCTAAAGAAGATGGTGAAGAGGGTTGGTGCCAGCACGCAGCCCTGTTTCACGCCGTTGATAATGGGGAATGGTTCTGAGAGGTTACTGTTGAGTCTAACCTGGCCTTGCTGGTCCTCGTGGAGCTGGACGATCATGCTTAGGAACTTTGGGGGACAGCCAAGTCGCTCCAGGATCTGCCACATGCCTTGCCTGCTCACAGTGTCGAATGCTTTTGTTAGGTCGACAAACGTTACGTACAGCCCTTTGTTCTGCTCGCGGCACTTCTCTTGAAGCTGTCTCAGCACAAAGACCATGTCGGTGGTACTCCTGTTGGCTCTGAAGCCACACTGGCCCTCTGGGAGGTGGTCTTCAGCGATGGCAGGTACCAGCCGATTCAGGAGCAGCCTTGCGAGAATTTTCCCGGCAATGGACAGCAGGGTAATTCCACGATAATTAGAGCATTCAGATTTCTCTCCTTTGTTCTTGTATAGGGTGATGATGACTGCATCACGGAGATCCTTTGGTAGTGTTCCTTTCTCCCAGCAGCAGAGAAAGAGGTCATGGAGCTTGTTGTGCAGTGCTGGGCCTCCATGTTTCCAGATCTCTGGCGGGATTCCGTCAATGCCTGCTGCTTTGCCACTCTTGAGCTGGTGGATGGCTGTGTGGGTCTCTTCGGCGGTGGGCGGTTCGTCCAATTCAACCTTTAGTGGGAGCTGTGGGATTTGGAGGGTGACTGTTTCTTGAACAGTGCGCTCAGCGCCGAAGAGGTCCTGAAAGTATTCTGACCAGCGGTTCAAGATGGAGGTATTATCTGTGAGGAGTGCCTGTCCATCGGCGCTTCGCATGGGACTTTGTACCAGGTGCCTAGGGCCATACACTGCTTTCAGTGCTTCATAGAAGCCCCTGTAGTCACCGTTGTCAGCGCAAAGCTGGGTCCTCTGTGCCAGTCTGGACCACCACTCGTTCTGGAGCTCTCTAAGCTTGAGCTGGAGACTGCTGCAGATGAGGCGAAAGGCAGATTTCTTCACAGGGCAGGAAGGCTGGGCTAGGTGGGCCTGGTGGGCGGCTCTTTTGTTTGCTAGAAGTTCCTGGATCTCCACGTCGTTTTCGTCAAACCAGTCTTTGTTCCTCTTTCTAACAAAGCCCAAGACTTCCACAGAAGATTTTACAATAGCAGTTTTCAGTTGCTCCCAGAGTGTTTCAGGGGAGGAGTCTGCTGGATCAACTGTGTCTTTGAGCATGCGCTGTAAATCTGTCTGAAGGGCAGCTTTCTTGTCATCACGCTGAAGGCTGGCGACATCAAGCTTTTTCTTGAGGGGGCCTCTTTTCTTGGGTTTCAGCTTGAGGTGGAGCCTGAGTTTGCAGCGGACAAGGCGGTGGTCAGTGTGGCACTCTGCACTGGGCATCACTCTGGTGAGGAGGACGTCACTGCGGTCCCTCTGACGCACAAGGACATAGTCGATAAGGTGCCAGTGCTTGGAGCGAGGGTGCATCCAGGTGGTCTTTCGACTGTCCTTTTGCTGGAAAGTAGTGTTGGTGATGACAAGTTGCTGTTCTGCACAGAACTCCAACAGCAGGCGGCCATTGTCATTGCAGTTCCCAACGCCATGCTTGCCGAGGACTCCTTTCCAGGCTTCAGAGTCTTGGCCTACTCTGGCGTTGAAGTCGCCAAGGATGATGACTTTGTCGTCTGCGGGGGTGCTCTGCAGGAGGCTGCGCAGGTCAGAGTAGAACTTGTCTTTTTCTGCAGGCTCTGCCAGGAGGGTTGGGGAGTACACACTGAGAAGGGTGACGTATTGCTGGTGTCTCAGTGGGAGGCGCATGGACATGATGCGGTCGGAGTGACCCATTGGTAGGTTTTCCAACTTAGTCGCAATGGGGGTCTTGACCATGAAGCCCACGCCTGAGAGCCGTCTTTCTGATGCAGGCCTGCCTGACCAGTAGAGGGTGTAGCCAGCGCCAAGTTCTTGGAGGCTGCCTTCCTCCGGGAGGCGTACTTCGCTGAGCGCGGCGATGTCGATGTTTAACCTCCGCAATTCATGGGCAATAAGGGCGGAGCGACGTTCAGGGCGTCCGCTGTCTGCTGTGTCGAGCATGGTTCGGATGTTCCAGCATGCTACGTTGAGTCCGGTCGTGGTCGTCATGAAAGTGGATCCATTGTTTTTTCTTGTTTTCTGACCGCAGGAGAAGATGCCCGTTGACCGCGGCTAGCCAACTGGGGTTACGAGGGGATGAGCTTTGGTTAGGCCACCTTTTCTAGGCCCCTCTCCGTGTGGAGCAAGCAGTGCTGTCCCTAGAGAAGGCTGCTTGGTCGTTCAGGGTGTGCCGAGTGACGTTGTCATCCCCAGGTCAACATCAGGCGACCAATATCCTGAACCGCCTGCATGCAGGTTTGAGACTGCGGCTTCCAGTGACATCTTTCACCTGCCGTTTCGCCCCTTGCCCATCGCTACAGGACTTGGAAAGGTCATTGTCATGGTCCGTGGGCGTTTCCTAAAGCCTGCGCGGTGGAGCTTTTTGGTGGAGTGCAGTGTGCGCAGTACTGGCCCCACCCTTTAAACCCTTGGTTCGTCTGCCATGGCCTAGCACGCTAGGACGGTGGCATCGAGGTCCTCGGGTCGTAGGTTTTATATCAGACTGTCCTTGTCCTAGTCTCTGGCTCAAAAACCTTCCCCGGAGACACGGGGGCTTTGATGTCAGGGTTTTCCTCCCTTAGCCTTTCCGCAGCCAAGCGGCCAGTCCTGCAAGGCAGCAGGGGACTCGTGGAGGGCGGGGTCGTCTATGTCCCGTGCAGATGTGAACATCTGCCCACTGCCCATCTGCTTCCTGTCATAAATATCCTGGTATTAACCAGGCCCGGGACTTGCGGACACCTGCGGTGCCAGCCGTGTAATCATCCACACCTTGCGATGCGTCATAACCCGGGTAACACCCCCAAAGTTGCACCCGTGAAGTGGGTGAGTCTCAGCTGAGTGGCATCAGCCTTCCCATTGGGTCCATAGCACACCCGCTCTGGGTAAGAGCTGACCCAGGTAGGAAAAATCCCGCTTGACTCGGCTGGGATTCGAACCCGGATCTCCCGGCCACCAGTCCGACGCGCTAACTAATGCGCTACGGAGGCCGGTTTAATGTTGTAATTTAGCAAGGACAAACATGAAAATAGGCATGTGTGCCTATTGTTTCCATCCTTGCGAAATAAAGTATCATTCATTCATTCATAATTCTCTCTCTCTCTCTCTCTCTCTCTCTCTCTCTCTCTCACACACACACACACACACAGTTCGACAGACTGACACCAGACACACATAAATATACCGCACTGACAGTATCATTCGGGTACATTTGATTTGGCTTACCATCATATGAAGTCAACTGGGTATTATTCTGGTGCATTTTGGATAAAAAGACGGATCCATCCCCGCTGAGACTAATTCTTAATGGATTGTATAATGCGCTTATTCTGCGATACTGTGAGTGCTCTCCCGGCATTTCAAGTTCACATTACGATGGGATACGTATCTTTACGTCTTTAGGTTTACTCGTTCAACGATAATCACAAACCTGTATTTTTTTTCTCCGATGTTGCTCTTCGCAGTCATTACACCATGACATCATATCCGGTTTCCGCATCGGGCCTCGGCCATTTTCTACTTTTTTGGCGAACCTAGTTATCACGAAATGAAGTAGTTTTTACTGATTCGTGCTTACTTCATCAGGTTCACTTCTTGGTAAGCGTACAATTTGTTTTCACCACAACGACAGCCTTTTCCAGAATTTGTCCTGTTCTCGAATCGCACACAGCTGTGTTTGAGTTCGTTGTCAATAGCAGACGTACACTTTTTTTTGGACATGGTAATTGGTATACGCCCTTTTGTATGCTGTTAGTTCTACACAAACAAGATGTGTATTGAGCACCAGGTCTAGCCCTAGAATAATGTCAGAAATATGTGAACATTTCTGTAGATTGGACGTTCAAAGAAACTGGGTGTTACTGTTAGGCCGGTATATTTGTCACCGTGAGACCTGACACAACACCAGTTTGGTTGGTGACACTGAACAAGGAAGTACGTGTATCAGAATGTTATTTATATTACGTCTGTCAAAAGTACCGGTATATATATGTGTCCGTGCCAACAAGTATAATTGTTCGTTCTGTTGAAAAGTATTCAGAGTTCTTATGCCTAACCTGTACCATACCACAGAAACTTCACTATTGGGAAAGTGTCGCAATATATGCGAAAATCAAAAGTGGTTTTGTTGCCTTGTTTTCAGTGTTAGCTGAAGAATGCAAGCCAGATTCATGACAGCCATATACCAGTTACATATGGGCATCTGATCGGCAAAAGCATACAAATTAAATACAAGATTTTCAGGCAATTTGATCAGTCCTTGCAGACAAGTTGTGATAAATGTGAGTGGCTGCTGAAGGCTAGTTCAGGGGCCAGTATTGATCCAACAGGGTTTATTTTCTTTTTTGAAAGCATACCGCTATGAATACCCTTCCAGTTTTATGGATGTGCAACTTTGGTGGCAGTGTCAAAGTGTTGATAGACATATGTTATGGCTGTTTCAGGTTGTAGATCTAGATGTCAAGGGTCCCGTTTTTGCGTGTCCGTGTGCTGTAATGCACTAAAACTCAAAATCACATAAAATGTAACAAGGCGGTAGGCAGACGCACTACACTTTAGCGCATCTGTGTCAAAAACGCACTACCGTGCATACCTTATGAATGTGGGTCTTTCTGTTCTTAGTGATGAGTTGGCTGGCTTAGCCAGCTGCATTCAAAATTGACTCGACTCCAGGGTCCATGTGAGTATAACTGGATGGGCGACCCATTAGTTTACGAGTGGTGTCAGCATATTATTATGCAATATGCATTGCATGTTGAAAGTGTTATTTGCTGTGACATCATACATTCAACTAATGAACTATAATGGGATATGACATCATGACTGTGAATGTGATGGAATGATGGCGATAAAGGAAGCTTAAATGCTTCAGTTTCCACAAAGCTGCTGTCGGATGCTGACAATCTGCTTGCTTTAGTAATAGTGCCAGAGAAGATAATGGGCAGGGTGTGGCCCAGCCACATGTTTAGAGTTCTTGGTTGTGTGTGTTCCCGTGGCTTCAGCGTGAAGGAGGCGCAGTGTTAGGCACAGTCATACAAAATGTGTTCTTAACCCTTTTCATTCTGACATACTATTGCTTGAAATAAATTTGACTATGATAGTGGTGTCAGAATAGCTTGGTGCCTCAGGCACCAAGCTATTCTGGCACCACCCTTAGAAGTTGAACTGAAATAGTTGATCTATCTCCTAATCTGTAAGTGTAATGTAGCCTTCATAGACATAGGACAATCAGCAAAAAACACAATTCAGCCTCAGAATGTAATGGGTTAATCATAATTGTGTGTTATCAGTACAGTTTATTTCCAAAGCACTTGATTTGTAAAAAATCTGCAAAAGATTTTCCACTCTTCCACCCCCCCACCCCCCCCCACACACACACACACACACACATCTCACACACACACACACACACACACACACACATTATGTTATGTTGACTCATTCTCAGTATCCTTGTGCGTTCTGTAGAAAAGGCTGTACTCTCTGTCACAGTGCATAACTGAATGTGAATGATCAAACAAATGATGCAGTTTTTCTGAAATCAAATTTTTGACCCTTTATTACTGGGGTATGCTCAGATGGGGGTCTGTGTACCCTCTGAATTTACACCTGCGCGTCTCTTCAGGCCCTTTAAGTTTAAGCTGTTATGAAAACAGGAGCCCTGGATGTACAGTGATGGCTGTTTCAGGATGCCTGTTTCAGGGTTTGGATGTACATAGATGGCTGTTTTAGGGTGTAAATGGAACTTGATTGCTGCTTTAGGATGTAGATGTACATTATGTTTTAGGGTGTACACAACATTGATAGCAATTTCAGGGTGTAACTGTAAATGTACATTGGTGGCTGTTCTAGGGTGTACATGAACATGATGGCTGTTTTAGGGTTTACATAGACATAAAAACATTGATCTTTGTTTTAGGAGGTTGTAGGGTTTAGAAATTAGATTACTTGTGCTTGTTTTAGGGCATAGATGTGCATTAAAGGCTGTTTAAGGGTGTGCATGCACATTATTTCAGGGTGTACATGTACATTGTAACGTACGCAGACTTCCCAACGGTTGTACGCACACTCACAAAATTAATGCAACGGGCACATACAGTTCAAGTTATCATACACAAACACTAACTCTCAGTCGGACACATTCGTGCAGTATAACTCAAAACATCATGTCTGTGGCCCAACGTGTAATCCTAACTAAGAAAACTCATCATAAAATACACAACTATCAACACTAGCACGTCAAACTCACTTCCACACAATATTATAAAAACCAGGCTAGGTAAGCTGTCCTCACTATCCAACCTGTTCCAACGGGTATGTTCGTTTTGCATCGTTTGCATGTTCCTCCACATCTAGGCATGTAGTTTAGATGACACGCGCTTCTGAAGCTGCCCCACACTCCCCGAGCTGTAAATGTCCTCTTGACATGCCCCTCTAACGCAGCCTCTGTTGACTTTGATGACTGTTACGTGGTGGGGTCGTAGTATGATAAACACACCAGACACACACATGTAAGGTTCTTTTAAATAAACTTCATTCAGCTGCAACCCGTCACACGTGGCTTAAGGATGTAGGCTACACTGGAGTAACGGTTCCAACAATATTTTAATTCAGTGATGCGATCTCCACACAATGCATTCCCAAATGCACCAACACTGATACAATGTCTTCTCTTCTGCAAATGTCAACACTGGCGACACAAAGTTCCTCACACAACGTACACCACCGTTACGCTGCGTCTCTCACAATGTACACCCTATACGGGCCACGTACCTACGATAAACTGTGTGTCCCTACATCTGACAATGCATGACAATGTACACACATGCTTCCTAGCACCAACTTTTATAGTAAAACGACTTTCCAGAAAAATCTAATGAATTTACACAACGCACCCAATCAGAACAGAACACGTAACTGAAACTCATAAATATTAATTAAAAAAAGGAACTTTCTAGAATAACTACAATAGTCTACTAAAATTTGACTGCTCATTTCAGCCCCAAATCCTAGTGTGTAATGACGTCACACAACAGTATAGCAGACCGTTCACGACCTTTCATAACACGCAAAGAACGGCCGCTAATTTCACGCTCACAGAAAACAACTGACTAAAAATAGATCAGCTTTACTACCGCTATTCTCCGTGCGACTTTGCTAGAAGCTTCCGGACTAAACTTAGCGTATCATAACAAAACCAATTCTGTTATCTGCGCGAACAACCCCACCCGGGTTTGCCCTGGGGGACTTTGGGTGGGGTTAGGTATTTTTTAGTTCCCAGGGTCACCCTGGTCAGCCCCACAGGGTGGGTTTTTCTCTCTATTCTGGGGCATGTGTTTCTGTCTACCCTTTGTCCATTCACCTGTATTTGCCTTTTTAAAATTCTCCCTACTGTCTGCACTGCCTGTAGCTCTTGATATTGGATGTGTGTTGCTAAATGGTCTTAGCTTTATTTAGGCCCCATGTGTTAGGTTTATTTAATGTATTTGACCGGCTGGCGACATACATTCAATGTTCTGTTTAGTTTTTTTTTCACAAGCAGTGCAGGCACGTCCTGAGAAAGCCTTGTTGCTGTCGGGACGTTAAGCAATGTACAATCAATCAATCAATCCATTCACCTGTATTTGCCTTTTTAAAACTCTCCCTACTGTCTGCACTGCCTGTAGCTCTTGATATTGGATGTGTGTTGCTAAATGGTCTTAGCTTTATTTAGGCCCCATGTGTTAGGTTTATTTAATGTATTTGACCGGCTGGCGACATACATTCAATGTTCTGTTTAGTTTTTTCTTCACAAGCAGTGCAGGCACGTCCTGAGAAAGCCTTGTTGCTGTCGGGACGTTAAGCAAGGTACAATCAATCAATCAATCTGCGCGAACAATAAAGAATCTTACTGAAAAGATACGTGATTCGCAACCATGATAGCTCAAATAAAAATCGGATTGTTTCCTACGATTAACACATGCATGCTCTCACAGAACAACACAACCACAATCGTAACAATGACTTGGCACCAAGTCCCTCACTTCCCCAGCTGTGGGTGTCCACTCGACACGCTCCTCCAGCGGCAGCCTCTGTTGACTTTGACATCTCAGCATTAAGTCCCTCGCTCCTCACAAGAACTCTAAACAATAAAGTTCCAGTGTCATAACACTTGCTTAACACACAAGTTCTAGGTGATATGAGGTGCATTATGTAACCTGGCTGATACAGATAAATCTACACGTTCATTTACACACTTGTGCTTCATAAAATAGAATAGATTCGCAACACATAACTCAGTCACTACACTGAAAAAGACTATAACATGATGCACGCGCCATACACTGGTTCATACATGTATAGGAAAAGATTATGTTTAGCACAGCCACGTACTACCTTCGTAAACAGTCTAGTCGTACCAAAACACACCACATTCCTTAGTTATCCATTTTGGTAAATATATAGAAAATATTCGGTTATCTCAACAAGCTCTAAACTGACATAACTGAACCAAATCAACGCTACGCAACCAAACTAAATCTTACTAATGCATACTACATTTAACTCGCTAGCTGTCAATAATACATATAAAAAATGTACCTGAAATCTCGGTTTCAGAGTCTTGGAATACGGCTAATGTATCCAACATAAGTCCATCCTCTATGACAGAATAGCACGTACTAACTACTTTTGAGCTCCGTTAGGCAGAGCTTCGCCATTAAAACTTCGTGCAAATCGCTAACCTTGCGACCGCATGAAACTCGTGAATACACGGAATATTTGACACCAGAAAAACCGCTGACACGATAGCACAATACAGAATCCCTGTATGAACTTTATGCGTGGGCATCGAGCTTCAAAACATACATTGATGTCAATTTTAAGGTGTATTGATGGCTGTTTCAGGGTGTAGATGTGCATTGAAGGCTGTTTCAGGGCGTACATGCACATTATGTCTGTTTCAGGATGTACATTAAAGGCTGTTTCAGGTTGTTTTGATGGCTGTTTCAAGTTGTATTGATGGCTGTTTCAGGTTGTATTGATGGCTGTTTCAGGTTTATTGATGGCTGTTTCAGGTTGTTGACGTATGTATGTGTCTGTTTTAGGGTGTAGATATACATTGATGGCTGTTTCAGGGTGTAGATGTTTATAGATGGCTGTTTCAGGGTGCATATGTACATTATGGCTGTGGCAGGGTGTGTATGTACATTGATGTCCGTTTCAGGGTGTACGGGTAGATGTACATTGGTGTTGGTTGCAGGGTGCAGAGTTACATTGATGACTGTTTCAGGTTGTTGATGTGTGGCTGTTTGCAGATGCTGATTACTCGATATATCAACATCGGCAAACAGCCATGTCATTTAAACTATGGCTGTTTCAGGATGTTGTGCAATATGGTTGTTCAGGGTGTTGATGTAAGGCTGTGTCTTGTTGTCTGTTTCTGGAAATAGGTCTCTGTATGCATGTTGATGGCTTGTGTTTTGATTGTTTCAGGGTTTTGATGTAAATTATCTCTGCTTGTGTGTGTTGGTTGATGGCTTTTGTGTTTCAGGGTTTTGCTATATGTTATTGCTATTTCTGGGTGTTAATGTACATTATGGATGTTGATGTACATTATGGATGTTTGCGGGTGTAAATCTAGAAAGTGTGTTGATTGCTTGCATATATATAGTTCAGGATGTTGATGTGAGGCTTTGTCTTGCCTGTTTCAGGGTGTTGGTGTGACTACACAGTGATGTTGAAGAAAAAAGACTCGGTGGGGCGTGGGGGTGGGGCGGAGCTTCAGCGCAGTGGGGGTTCAGCCAGCGGGGGTTCACCCTTCTCCCTCAGTCGCTTCCTGCCCTCACGCAGTCGCCGTCGCCATCGCTCCAAATCACGCATGAGTCTGGACTCGGACTCGACACGTTCTGAATCCAGTCTGGCCTCACACACCATCACCAGTGCATCTCTGCCTGCAGTGCACGCCTCCCTCACTCCTGCGCCCCTCCCTCGCACCAGCCACAACCCCAACCTTAACAGTGCTGCTGGTGTTCACCTGGCCACCAGTGTGCACACGTCTTCTGCAGACGCTGCCCTGACTGCCTGCAACTTTCCTCTTGCCTCTGTATCATCCCTAACATCTGTGCAAGAGGGAGGTGGGACATCTGGACCCGAAGAGGGTGGTGCTGAAGGCAGGTGTCGTGAGTGCCCTGTATGTCTGACGGAGCAGAGTGCACACCTTTTCCCCCCAATCCAAACATGCCATCACCGGTCATGCGTGACATGCCTGCGTCGGTACCTGGCCATCGAGATCAGCGAATCACGTGTCAACATTGCCTGCCCTGAGTGCAACGAGCGTTTCCACCCTAACGACATGCGGTGTATACTGGAGGATGAAGTCATCATGGGCAAGTATGAGGACTTCATGCTGCGCCGGGTGTTGGCCACAGACCCTGACACAAGATGGTGTCCTGCTCCTGACTGTGGGTAGGTCATAGGTGTATATACTATAACATAGTCTGTACTGTGAATTATGTATCATAGCCAAAAGACACCCACTATTGTTAAAAAAAAGGCCAAAACTACTTTCTCATACAGAGACTGAAATCACGTGAACAGTCCGAAATTGCTACAAACAGTAACAAGTTTTACAACAAGATTTTTGCTGCATACATCAAATTTGTTTTTAACAATTAATTGTTTGGCAGTTCTTTCTCTGTTCGCCCATGACTGTTAGTTGAATCACAAAATAATTGCTGTGCCTACCCCCCCCCCCGCCCCCCCCTCTTGAATTATCATGGTCAACAGATCTCTTGCTGTAGTGCATTAGACATACAGTGGAGTCCAGTTAACACGAACTCACTTAACACGAATTTCCGGTTAACACGAACCATTTTTGCATTCCTGGCCGACAGCCTTCTTATTCTGTATTAAAATTTAACTAATAACACGAAATGCTTAACACAAAATTTCGCTTAACACGAAGCTGTTTTCGGTTCCCAACCAGAGCAATTTCACTATTATTCACCTGTTTAACACGAACACAGATTCCAGTCTCAAACACCGAAAACCAATTCATGAAAGGGGCACTGCACGTGTCACTCTCGTGCTGTAGTACACATGACACAGATCAGAATGAACTCTAGTCTGTGATTGGCTGAATAGCCTTCAGTTGTTGTAATCCGTCTTCTCATTGGCTAGAGTTTCTGAACTGTATTCATGCATCATTCGTGTACCAACACAACCCAACACTCCCTCACTTCAGTTAATCACCGATCGTGGCTACCCCCCAAGGTAAAACAGAAGTCGATTACGCTTGAAGTGAAAAAAACAAGATTAATGAGATCCACGATTGTCTCTCTACACGGGCTGTCAATAACGCAAGACAGACTTCGATCATGGCGTTTTTTAAATGACTTTGACCGTGTTGCTTTTACCGATGCGAGATGTGTTGCTTTTACCTTACTATTGATTTTACCTGATGGATTTTACATTAAATACGTGAGATGTACACGTCTCCTTGTGTTTTCCTAGCGAGCTGAAGGTAAGGTAAGGCATATTTAGTACAATAATGTGCACTTTTAACCTCGTACTCATTCATTCACGCATCTCTTACACACTTTTTCCTTGCCGGGAGGGCCGTGATCAATTTTGAGGCCATATTGGTTAACACGAAATACGTTTAACACGAAGTGATTTTTCGTGTCCCCAGAAATTCGTGTTAAGCGGACTCCACTGTAAATGGGTTAAAATGTGATAGAGGGCTGTGACATATATTGTGTTACCACTGGTGGTGTGATTACAGGTTTGTTTCCTCAAAAACATTACCGATGACATTACTGTCTGGAAGTGTCTACTACTTACTCAATTTCAGCCTAAGAACCTGTTGTGTTGATACACAACCCAGGAGGCCCTCAGGGAACCCTGCCTAGGGCCAAGAGTTGTCTCCCGCCCCTGCCCATCCAGTCACGTGCCACGTGGCGTGATCATTCAGTCGTTGCTACTTAGCTCAAGCTGTGCAGACGTTTTTAGCCTACAGGAAGGCGCCATGGATGTTTCTTTCTCCGTCCCCGCAATTCAGGAGAGGTAAGGTATCGGCCCCAGCCCTCGGCTGGCCCCCGGATCGGGTGCCTGCTTCGGTTTGTGGCTTCGCTTCGATCGTATAACTTCGCACTGATCTCTCGTTTTTCGTTGGCGGGGCTTCGTAGTGCCTGCGTCCAGTCGCTCGTCATGTCTGGTTTATGTTGCAGTACCCAAGTGATTACATGCCAGCGGTGCGGCGACTTCCCGTGGCCAAGCGATACGCATAAGTTCTGCCTTCCCTGTTCTGGTTGCGCGTCTGACCACTCCTGTGATATCTGCTTAGCCTGGCCGGAACAACGTTGGTCGCAAATGTGGGGGTTTTACCGGCACGAGCGCCCGACGCCGGCAACTGACCGTTTGTCCTTCTTGGAGCCCCCCTCCATGTCTGGAACTTTACCCAGATGCGCTCGCTCAGACCTTGGGGAACGGACGACATGTCGGACACATGAGCTCAGCTCTTCACACAGGACTGCGTCTTCCGTGACTCTAGCCCGGACTAAGCCTGCTGACTCTTACGGAGACACAGCACAAGGTCAGAGTGCCTGCCTTACGGAGGCAGGCCTGCAGAGACGCGTTCCACGCCGTCATTTGTCCACTGACATTCCTGAGAGGTCTCGCCAGGATAAGCCCGCTGACTCTTACGGAGAGACGGCACTAGGGCAGAGTGCCTGCCTTACGGAGGCAGGTCAGCAGAGACCCGTGTCCAAACGTCCACGGACAGTCCTCACAACTCTCGCTCGGCCATCAACTCTAGACGCTATGGGGCGTCTTCCTACGATCAGAGGAAGCATCATGATGTTCTACGCGATGGCTGTCACAGACCCAAAACCCGCCTCGTCCTCATCGCGTTCGTCTACTTCGTGAGCTTCGGACCCGCGCTCCACTTCTCGCATGTTACGTCGCCCGTCGTCTTCTCTGCTCAGGCCTTATAGGAGGAGTTGTCCGACAGGGATTGCCGTCGCAGTTGCTCCCGTCATCGCAGCCGCTCCCATCATCGCACTGCTCCCGTCATTGCAGTCGCTTCCCCCGTGGCAGGCGCACGGCTCGCTCCAGGTCCCCGCCTCCCGGTCGCGCTTTGCCCCCACCCCTGCCTCGCCCGCACCAGAGGACACGGCGCTCGCCGGCTGCTATCTTCTCTCGTCGGGATGTGGCTAGCGCGATCTCCGCCAACTGCACCCCTCACAGGACGTCGCTCCCTACGCGAGAGGAGGAGACTCTCAGTCTTCTCCCGGAGGATTCGGTTTTGGCCCTGCTTGTCGTGGACAGCCCCTCCCCATCATCTCGCTCTGCTGTGTCAGATGATCCTGCGTCGCCTAAGACCCAGACCTGCCAACTACTACGCTTTCGCCGTATTTTCCTAAGCCAACGTTTCCAATACTACGCTACTACAGTCATTGACGAAATTCTACGCTGAAGAAAAAAATAAACCCCAAAAATCTTTTTTGTGTTTTCGGTTTGTAGTCGGTAAGAACATGCAGTTATGGCCAGTGAGAATGAGCGGAGCGAACTTCCGGGTTTCCCAGCGTGCATCATTTTATTCAGAAAATGCGTCAGATAAACGACGATCTGAACCATGCTGAAAAGAAAGGAGCCGGAATCGATGTGTAAAGATGTGTTTGACATCGCACACTATATGATGCAATGGCCTGTTTATTGGCCGGCCATACACACTGGAGCGACACAAATAAGTGAATTTTTATGTCTAGTTCATGTGTGTTTCGAGGACGCGTTTTTGCTTTGAATTGCCGATACTCGTCATCGTCAGCAGACCAAACCATGGAGATTAAAATTTAGTGTAGCGATCTGCTGCACATTTCTCGATCTCCGTTTAATCCTATTCCCCGTATTCACCCCACCCCCCCCCACTCCTGTTTGGTTTTCCAGCGCCCAGAAGTAAGCGAGGTGCGCCGCCAACCCCCCCTCCCCCCCCACTGTTTGATTTTTCTGCGCCCAAAAGTAAGGAAGGTCCGCCACCTCCCCCCGTCCCCCCCCCCCCCCCCCCCCCCCCCGTTTGATTTTCCGGCGCCCAGAAGTAAGCGAGGTGCGCCGCCACCCCCCCCCCCCCCCCCCCCCCCCCCCCCCCCCGCCACTGTTTGATTTTTTGGCGCCCAGAAGTAAGGAAGGTCCGCCGCCTACCCCCCCCCCCCCCCCCCACCTCCCCACTGTTTGATTTTTCAGCCCTTGTGGAAACTACTCTTGACTCTCCAAAACTACTACGCCCCACCCGGGTCTGCCCTGGGGGACTTGGGTGGGGTTAGGTATTTTTTAGTTCCCAGGGTCACCCTGGTCAGCCCCACAGGGTGGGTTTTTCTCTCTATTCTGGGGCATGTGTTTCTGTCTACCCTTTGTCCATTCACCTGTATTTGCCTTTTTCAAACTCTCCCTACTGTCTGCACTGCCTGTAGCTCTTGCTATTGGATGTGTGTTGCTAAATGGTCTTAGCTTTATTTAGGCCCCATGTGTTAGGTTTATTTAATGTATTTGACCGGCTGGCGACATACATTCCATGTTCTGTTTTTTTTTTTTTTTTTTTTCACAAGAAGCAGTGCAGGCACGTCCTGAGAAAGCCTTGTTGCTGTCGGGACGTTAAGCAATGTACAATCAATCAATCAATCCAAAACTACTACCACTTGTCCCAAATACTACTCCCATAGCCGTGTAGGGGTGGCAGGTCTGAGGACCCCTTCGACGTCGCGCGCGGAAACGCTTCTTGGGATTGATGAAGCAGCTCGTTTGATCGCGGCTGCACTGCCTGAGGACGCGTGTCCCCAGTCTCCCCCCCCCTCTCCCCCCCCCCCTTTCCCCCCCGCTCAAGAGGAAGGTGTCTGCCTTTGTCGATTCGGGCCGTCAGCAGAAGAGGTTCAATTCTCTGCCTCAGCCCCCTGGCTTTATGGATCTGAGGGATTCCTTCTCAGCTCATCTCCAGGCCAATTCCCAGGAGCTTTTTTTTCATGGATCGCAAGTGGCCAGCTGACCTCGACATCTCCTTCTGCTAATCCTGGTATGCGGGACATTCCCAGTCTTTCAGCTGTCAGCTTCCCTCGTTGGACCCTCAATCGATAGCCCAGCTTGGCGGTACCACTCAGTTAAGACACGCTCTCCCTCGCGGTTTGGATAAGACGGCATCGCTAGTGCGGAACACCTTGGCCTGCGCGGGTTTCCTGGAGCTTCTCACTCAAGGTTTCATCCATCGCATCGAGGATGCCTGACAACCTTTGCTTACGCCCCTCCTTGGTGACCTATTCGCGGTCGCGGCAAACCGGGCAGCGTATCACTTATCGGTCAACGCGATGGCGGCCGCCTCCAACTGTGACCTCATGCGTCGCGATGCGGTACTACTCGCCTGTCGTGGTATGCCCCCTGATCTGAAGACCCAGCTGCTTTGCACTCCCCTTGATGGCCCCCTTCTCTTCGGTGAGACCTGGCAGAAGGTGAAGGACGGGAACTCGGACCGCTGGCCTAGCAGAGTAACCGCCTCTCGCTTTCAAGCAGCCCGCAAGGCTGTGGGTCGCGCCCTGCGGACCTACAGACCCACTTTGTCCTTCACTCCAGCTCCCGCCAAGGCACCCCGGCGGGCCCCCGCCTTCGGCCGCGCTACACCCGTTAGGACCTCTGCCCCTGCCTGGCCCAGGCCTGCCTGCCGCCTTGGGCGCGGGCGGGCCCCCTGACTCGATCCCGCTCCAGCCCCCGCCGACTACTCTGGGGTCTCCTGTCGGCGGGAGGCTCACCCTTTTCAGCGACATGTGGCGGTCGCTGCTGCCGGACGACACCTGGGTATTCCTTTCGTTCGCCCCCGCCACTGAGACGCTCACCCTTGTGGACCGAGATTCCGTCAGACGCGCTGAAAGCCATCGCACTGCGCAGAGAGGTCGACTCACTTCTACAGAAGGCCGCCACAGAAGTAGTCTCATTCCGACTCCCCAGCATTTTACAGCCGCCTCTTTGTGGTTTCCAAGCCGGGCAGCAAGTGGCGTCCCGTCATCGATCTCTCAGCTCTAAACAAGTTTATCGTGGCTCCGACCTTTCGCATGGAAATCGCCAGGACCCTCCGGGCCGCCGTGCAACCTATGGACTTCGCGGGTCAGCCTGGACCTCTCAGACACGTATCTCCATGTCCTCATGCACCCGGCCTCCAGGAGGTATCTCTGCTTCGCGTTCGATGGGGTGATCTACCAGTTTTGGACCCTCCCGTTTGGTCTCAACCTCAGCCCGTGGGTTTTTACGCGCATAATGGATGCTGTCGTCGCCAAGGCCAGGCAGTCGTCATCCAGTCCAACCTCCAACTACTTGGATGACCTCTTCCTGAGGAATCAGTCAGAGACCGCCCTGAGGACGGACAGAGATTCCCTGCTCCTGTTGCTGTTGTCGGAGCCTCGGATCCACAATCTAGCCTCCTTGGCCAGCCAGGTAGCACAGGCGGAGTCAGTCCCCGCCAGAGTTTGGCTTCAACTGCTCGGCTTGATGAATGCAGCGGCGGATCTCCTTCCCCTCGGTCGTCTTTACTCACGGCCGCTCCAACTACACCTCCTGCTTCATTGGCGTCCGTCCTCCGGCGACTTAGATGCTCCGGTGCCTGTGCCTCAGATCCTTCATCCACATCTTCAACGCTTTACGGACACCTCATGGCTAGCTTCGGGAGTTCCTCTAGCCTCACCGCCCCCTCAGCTCTCGCTCTGCGTGGATGCAAGTCTCGCCGGCTGGGGTGCACACCTGCTACCGAGTTTCCTCTCAATGTCTGGCCTCTGGTCTCTGGACCTAGCAAACAGACACATCAACTGGCTAGAGCTGTAAGCAGTTTGGCAAGCCCTCATCGAGTGGGAAACGCGCCTTTGCCACCAGGAGATCCTCGTCCTTTCGGACAACGCCCCAGTCGTTTCTTACATTCAGAAGCAGGGCGGTACGCACTCACCCGAACTGTGCATTCTCCTCTACCGACTGATGCGCTGGTGTGAGGACTGCGGCATATCCCTCCGAGCTCGACACATCCCAGGACACCTGAATGTGTTGGCAGACTCCCTCTCTCGGCGTGGCCAACTTCTCCACACGGAATGGACGCTACACCCAGACATCTTTCAGATCTGTGCTCACTGGGAGACTCCCATGATCGACCTATTTGCCACGAGGTGGAATCGCCAGCTCCCCCTCTTCATCTCCCCGATTCCAGACCCCCTAGCCTGGGCAGTGGATGCGCTCTCCATTCTGTGGGACGGGCTCATCGTGTATGCTTACCCCCCCCCCCCCCCCCCCCCCCCCCCCCCCCGCCCCCCCCTGACGATCCTCGTTCTCAAAGTCCTACTCAAGCTCAGAGGTTGCAACGTGGTCATGTTACTGGTCGCCCCGTTCTCCTGGAACAGGTCTTGGACCACCGATCTACTCAGTCTCGCCACTGGCCCCCCTCTTCATCTGCCCACACTGTCGTGAGATGGCCTTAGGTGCCTGCTCGGCGTTAAACCCAAATAACTAACTAACTAACTCGTCTGCCCACCTCGAGGACGATGCTCAAGCAGCTTTTCCACCCATGCCCGGAGCGGCTTCTCCTTCACGCCTGGAGATTGTGCGGCAAGCCCTCACCGCAAGAGGCTTCTCGAGTGCAGCAGTAGCAGCTATCGCTTCAGCCCGTAGACCCTCGACCAGACGCGTTTACGAGGGAAAGTGGTGAGTGTTCCAGTCCTGGTGCGCTGACCGACAACTCTCCCCCACTGATTTCACTACTCCACAGCGCGCTGACTTCTTCCCCTGGCTCTTTGGAGACCAAGGCCTAGCCCCCATCACGATCCGAGGATACCTGTCCATGATTGCCGACACTTACCGTCACTTAGGCCACCCAGACCCTGGCGAAAGCAAAGACCATGCAGACCTGATGGCGCACTTTGGCCTGCAGCGTCCGGTTCCCCGCTCACTGATTCCTCGCTGGGACCTACCTTGGGTACTGACGTGGCTGAACTCGGACAGGTTCGAACCACTTTCCCTGGCTCGGTTCTCAGATGTGACACGAAAGACTTGTTTCCTGTTGGCCCTGGCCACCGCGGCTGGAGTAAGCGAGCTACATGCTCTGTCAGCAAGCCGTGCCTGCCTCCAGTTCCGGGCAGACGGTTCTGTACAGCTACTCACAGACCCTGCCTTCCTCGCCAAGAGCAGGTCTCTCTTGACTGCGCCCCAGGTGATCACCATACGGCCACTGAAAGATGCAAGCTTTTCAATGGGAGACCAGGCAACAGGATCCTGTGCGCGCCCTACGCGTATACCTACAACGTACCAAGCCCGTCCGTTGAGGACGGTCACGCCTTTTTCTGCCTTTGGCCCCCAGCAGAGAAGACATAACAGCCTAGACGATTTCTTTTTGGCTATGCTGGGTCATAAGGTCGGCCTACCAGGACCTTTCCCCGGAAGTTGCAAAGAGGCTCAAGATACGCGCACATGTGGTTCGAGCCATGGCCACGAGCGTCGCCTTCGATCGCAACTGTGCTGTTCGAGACATCGTGGCAGCAGTGGGCTGGCAGGAAGAATCTACCTTCACCTGCTTCTACCTCAGGGATCTGGCAGGGCAACGAGACATCCTTGCACTGGTGGGGGACATCGCCGCAGCGCAACACTCCCTCCCGGCGCCGGAGCCGCCGTAGGTACGCACTTAGCTGAAATTGTCGGGAGTTTTGCGACTGGGTGGATGGCTCTGTCTTAGCCCCACAGAAGGTAACTGGGGCGCGGCACCCTCCTCCTTTTCGCAATTCTTCCAGACAGTAATGTCATCGGTAATGTTTTTGAGGAAACAAATCAATTTTTCTCTAAAATGTATTTTTTCGAAAAATACTTACCAATGACAGTCCTCGGATGACCCTCCCTCCTGCCCCGATTGCCGCTGGCACGTGACTGGATGGGCAGGGGCGGGAGACAACTCTCGGCCCTAGGCAGGGTTCCCTGAGTGCCTCCCGGGTTGTATATCAACACAACAGGTTCTTAGGCTGAAATTGAGTAAGTAGTAGACACCTCCAGACAGTAATGTCATCGGTAAGTATTTTTCTAAAAAATATATTTAGAGAAAAATTAATATTTCTGTTGCCTCTGTGTTGTGATTACATGTATTTCTGTTATCACTGTGGTGCTGTGATTACAGGTATGCTGTGATTGCATCAGGCTGTGCTGGATGTCCCAAGCTGAAGTGTGAGAGGGAGGGCTGTGACACATATTTCTGTTACCACTGTAAGCAACACTGGCACCCCAATCAAACATGTGATGCTGCACGGGCTGAGCGATCTCCAAACATCCGCTCCGCATCCATCAGTTACAGCCACGAGTCTGGCGCACAGAGTGAGTGATCTATGTTTCTCTTCCTCTTAACCCTTTGGCTGTCAGTGGCTTTTTCTCGCAATGATTTCTGCAGTAATCATTGTGACAAAAACCACTACTGACAGCCAAAGGGATTACGCATCACTGCAAACAACCCTCACCTAAATGTCTGCTCTGCATCCATTGGCCATTGGTCCAGAACCCATCGTGAATTATATGTTACTCTTCCCCATAACGCATTGTCCACATACAACCTTAATTCTAACCAAACATCCATGTTACATCCAACTACAGCCACATCCGTTTTACATCCGAACTACAGTGGAGTCCACTTAACACGAATTTCTGAGGACACGGAAAATCACTTGGTCTCAAAATTGATTACGGCCCTCAAGGAGAAAGTGTGTAAGAGATGTGTGCGTGAATGAGTACGTGGTTTAAAGTGCACATTATCGTACTTTATGTGCATACCTTCGGCTTGCTAGGAAAACACAAAGAAACGTGTCAGCTCGCGTATTTAATGTAAAATCCATCAGGTAAAATCCATAGTAAGTTACAATCCAAAAGCAACACAGGCTGAAGTTCAATCCCGCATCAGTAGAAGGGTTGTGTTGGTACACAAGTGATGCAACATGAATACAGTTCAGAAACGCTAGCCAATGAGAAGACGGATGACAACAGCCGAAGGCTATTTAGCCTATCACAGACTAGAGTTCGCTCTGATCTGTCATGTACATGTACTACAGCACGAGAGCGACACATGAATTGGTTTTCGGTGAATGGAATCTGTGTTCCTGTTAAACAGGTGAATAATAGTGAAATTGCCCTGGTTGGGATCCGAAACCAGCTTCGTGTAAAGCAAAATTTTGTGTAATGCGTTTCGTGTTACCAGTGAAATTTTAATACAGAATAAGAAGGCCGTCGGCTGGGAATGCAAAAACGGTTCGTGTTAACCGGAAATTTGTGTAAAGCGAGTTCGTGTTAACTGGACTCCACTGTACAGCCACTATTCTGGCACACAGAGTAAGTGATCTCCTTTTTTCCTCTCCTGAACACAGTCAAGCCTTTGAGGTCAAAATTGAACAGTCCTGGAGTTGATGATTGATGTGTACACGCTAAACAAACTCCATGCTGACATTGCCCGTAGTCCCATAGTGCTGGGGTGATTGGGTTAGGGTTAAAACATTGTCCTCGTAGATTGCTACATATCCTCCATGTTGCCCAGTGCTGGGGTGGTTGGTTTAGGGTTAACTCATTTGAGGTGTGCTGCCTATGGATACGCGGCTTATCTGGAGGCAGCACGTCTCGAATGAGTTAAAAAGTTGTTCTGAGAAAACTGCGTGCTGACCTTGCCTGAAGTGTTGGGGGTGATTGGGTTATGGTCAAATTCCTCAAGGTCAAATTCCTCATACAGCCCTGAAAATGGCGAGTAATTTACTCGCCATGGCGAGTGAATTTTTTATTTGGCGAGTAAAAAAAAATACTCACTCGCCAAATGCGGGTGCGCTCGTGCGTTTTTCAATCCAATGGCTAACCGCCAGCCGAACATCAGGTACGCCGCCGCGTGACCTGACCGCACCGCGAGTCGCCTACATCACTTTGCGGCAGTAGCCGAACACATCACTCGAACTGTGAGTACCATAACAGTGGTCGGTGACAGTCGTTCTATTTTTAGTGACGAATTGGTTCGTTTAGCGGCTCGCTCAGTCGCGGCTGCGTTCAGAATCGACCCGACGCCGGCGTCCGTGCGAGTGTAACAGGGCGGGCAAACTGTTAGTTTATGTGTGGTGTCAGCATGTTATTACAAAGTGCGCGCTACATGTTGAACGCGTTACTTGCTGTGACGTCACCGTACATACTATTATGGGATACGGCATCGTGCCGGCGTTTCGCTTTCGATCTAGAACGAAGTTGTACTGACATGGCGGAGAAAAAACAAAGGAAGAGCTGGAATGCTTCGGATTCTTTAATCCGGCACCGTTTGATCTTGATAATCGCTAAGAAGAAAGTTGCACTTCGACATCGCCATCTCCATCGACAAGCGACAGTACCAGAAATGCTACCCCTGGGCCGTGTGTGGCACCGCCGCTACGACACAGTTTTCAGAGTCCATGGCTGTGCTGAGTGTATTTCCATGGCTAAAGCTCGACGGCACTCGAATGGCATGCACAATGTGCACTGAGGCAAACTCAAAAAGCAAGTCCAGAAATTTGAACAGAAATAAGTTTGTCAGTTTTTTTTTAAATCGTGGTCGATCCATCTTCTGGTACACAGTTATTAGGCAAACATTGGAGAAACACGTCTCAGTTCTGAGTGTTAAACGGGTTGAAACTAACTTTGAAGTACATCAGTTCACACACACACACACACAGCGCACACACACACACACACACACACATGAACACAAAACCATCAGTCTGGGTTACCTACCATTTTATGTGAAAATGGGTTCCCATATTTCTATTTATTTTAGGGCTCTGGAGTTGATGCGAATGTTTAGAACTCACCTTATAACTAAGCTCTACAACTTAAAATAAAATAGACATTTTCTAGAAACAGAGCCACTGGATGGAAAAAAATGGGTTTTTACCCCAAAAGTGGGTGCCTCTTACACAAAACTGGGATTACAGTGAAAATACCTCACTAAAGATACCTTTGGTTGATTTTACTATTATGATTGTTTGAGTGGGGTTGTAAGGTGGTTGGGGGAGGGGGGAGAAGTGTGTGTGGGGTGGGGTGGGGTGGGGGGGGAGAGGGGGTCATCACTTTTGGTTTATAGAGCTGCTCAATGCGCTCTTATGAATGAAAGATTTTCATTATCAGTGGAATCAGTAGGTCATTTCAGAGGCGCACACTGAGTTGCACGTCGAACCACTCACAAATACTCATTTGGAGTGCACCAGATGGATCCAGTTGGCAAAGTCCCACATTCCACACTATAGGACAGCTAAGACTGAAAAGCAATCGCAGCGTTTATGGCGCGGTACAAGGTTTAAAACTAAGAAAATGTTGTTTTTAGAAGCGTGTCGGGCAAAAGTTTTTATGAAAACTGTTTTAAAACCTCTTTTAACTCAACTTTTCTTAATGTTAAAAGTGTTTTATTGTACATTACTTAACGTCCCGACAGCAACAAGGCTTTCTCAGGACGTGCCTGCACTGCTTGTGGAAAAACAACATACTAAACAGAACATTGAATGTATGTTGCCAGCCGGTCAAATACATTAAATAAACCTAACACATGGGGCCTACATAAAGCTAAGACCATTTAGCAACACACATCCAACATCAAGAGCTGCAGGCAGTGCAGACAGTAGGGAGAGTTTTAAAAAGGCAAATACAGCTCAATGGACAAAGGGCCGACAGAGACACATGCCCCAGAATAGAGAGAAAAACCCACCCTGTGGGGCTGACCAGGGTGCCCCTGGGAAATAAAAAGTAGTTAACCCCACCCAAGTCCCCCAGGGCAGACCCGGGTGGGGTTAAAAGTGTTTTAATTTACAAGCGTGTCGTAACTGATATGCATCTATTCCAACCAACGTATAGTGCTGGATATTTTTCCCATCCTCGCCTTCACCCCACCCGGGTCTGCCCTGGGGGACTTGGGTGGGGTTAGGTATTTTTTAGTTCCCAGGGTCACCCTGGTCAGCCCCACAGGGTGGGTTTTTCTCGTTATTCTGGGGCATGTGTTTCTGTCTACCCTTTGTCCATTCACCTGTATTTGCCTTTTTAAAACTCTCCCTACTGTCTGCACTGCCTGTAGCTCTTGATATTGGATGTGTGTTGCTAAATGGTCTTAGCTTTATTTAGGCCCCATGTGTTAGGTTTATTTAATGTATTTGACCGGCTGGCGACATACATTCAATGTTCTGTTTAGTTTTTTTTTCACAAGCAGTGCAGGCACGTCCTGAGAAAGCCTTGTTGCTGTCGGGACGTTAAGCAATGTACAATCAATCAATAAACCATCCTCGCCTTCTTTCTTCGCTCAACACTCGACTTTCCAGTCCTTCCCTGAAACACCCCCAACCGGTCTGCCCTCAACACTCGACTTTCCAGTCCTTCCTTCAAACACCCCCAACCGGGTCTGCCCTGGGGGACTTTTTAGTTCCCAGGGGCACCCTGGTCAGCCCCACAGGGTGGGTTTTTCTCTATATTCCGGGGGCATGTGTTTCTGTCTACCCTTGGTCCATTCACCTGCATTTTCCTTTTTTAAACTCTCCCTACTGTCTGCGCTGCCTGTGGCTCTTGATATTCGATGTGTGTTGCTAAATGGTCTTAGCTTTATTTAGGCCCCATGTTGTAGGTTTTATTTAACGTATTGGACCAGCTGGCGACATACATTCAATATTCTGTTGAGTTTTTGTCACTAGCAGTGCAGGCACGTCCTGAGAAAGTCTTGTTGCTGTCGGGACGTTAAGCAATGTACAATCAATCAACCTTCCTTCAAACGGACAGCATTCACACAAATAATACTTTACTATTACATCAGAAAATGGCCCATCCAAGCCTGCACTCTTTTAACTGCACTAAACGCCTGACTGTAGCAGACGACGCATGAAACGACGCTGACTCTGTGACGTCATTTCCATTCAATCAATTTGTGCATACAATCCAAAATGAGATGCGGCATTGATAACATCGACAAACCTACAAAATAAAGCAACAGGTTCAACCAAAAGGTCGGGCAGGACAAAAGACAACAGCAGCCTCACCCAAAGTCTAAACGTCCTCTCTTACAATGCGCACTCATACAATCACTTCACTTCTTAGCAACCGGCGCACGAATATAATTATAGGCCAAGTCAAACTAAAACAGAAGATAGTGGCGGAAAACCCTTTAAAATAGAAACAAACAACGACGTTTCAGATCAAATATTCTTCATCTGACATGGAAACAAACGTAGAAAACGAATAGGCTAAGTCCCTGGTGAACGTATACATGAATCTCAAAGTTGTCACTAGACATGACCTTTCTCCACATCACCCCGGAAGTACATTACAACTCGACACTTTTTTTTAACAAAACAACCACACCCTCAAATAACAAACCTAATTTTGTAGAAACATCAACAATTTACACCCTGAAACAACAAAATATCCCCCCTGACCCATATCAGCTATGAAGTTATTTATAGCTGAGAAGGGTGATGTAATACATGATACATGCTCATTTTCAGGGTTCTGTGTGCACAACACACACATTGCTGGGAGGGACAAGTTTTCAAACACACTACCGGCGTGTCTGTTAAACACAAAAGTGCATGTGTTAACGCCAAAATGAGAAAAACGGATTTTTTTACATTTTATGAATCTTTACCGCAAGACAATGCAGAAACAACCCTCAGAAAAAATGGGTGTCTGACTTGGGAACCCAGAATTATACACCCCCCCATTTTCCATAAGGATGGTAAAGACAGTCACCCATTTTACCTCTTTCGTCTAAACACACACAGACACACACACACACACACACACACACACATACTCAGTCACATAAAAATGATCCCACCACCCGCAAGATCAATCTGGATATTGTCTTGCTGACTGATAAAAACAGTGCCAACAATAGGCAAACGCCACCCATCTCCAAAGGGCATAGATCTTGATTTAACAGACCATAATGTGGATTTTAGATGTAACATGTGTGTCCCTTGTGACAAGGAGATGACATTTTGCACCAGCAAAATCCATGTTTTCTCAAAATCTAATTAGTTTTCACACAGCTGTCAAACACTTGTGACCCTTGACCTTTATGATATCATAGAGTTGACTGAAATAGTATACATGATAGGAAGGTCTTATCATCACCTGTGTGCCAAATTTGATTGAAAATTGTGTGAAAATGTGCATAATACCTACAATTTTATCAACAATTGGTATTTTACACACATTTGCAAGCCTGTGACCCTCTCCACGTTTGCAGTATTTGAGAAAAAAATCATCTTTTGACAAAATATGGCTATTTTGGACCTATTTTCTGAGCTCTTGTGACCCTTGACCTTTCCGAGGAATCAACCAAATTAGTATGAATTGAAAGGTCTTACCCTCAGGTTATCTTAGTACCAAGTTTGGGTTTGAAGTTGTGAATAATATTTTAGAAAAAAATTAATTATGTCAAAAATTAATTTTTCTCTAAAATGTATTTTTTCGAAAAATACTTACCGATGCCATTACTTAAGTAGAACAACCCATAGCTAGCGTAATTTTAGCCCAAAAACTTACGATGTGTACCCTTGGAGCCAGGGGAGGCCACCAAGGGTACCGTGGTCTAGTACCCGGGTAGCCTCCCTTACCCCGCCGACAGGTGAACGACAGCTCACTACCAATCCAACCAGTTCTTTCATTGACTGAGGAGCGGCTAGCGGGGCAGGTGGGAGGGTCATCCGAGTAATGGCATCGGTAAGTATTTTTCGAAAAAATACATTTTAGAGAAAAATTAATTTGTTTCTTCAAAAACATTACCGATGCCATTACTTAAGTGGAGAATGGCGAAGAGGAGGAGGGTGCCGCGTAACCCAGTAGCCAACCGAGCTAGCAAGACCCGTCCTCGTCAGCGCGCGCTCCCAAAAATTTTAGCTAAAGGTTTACCTACGGCACCGAGGGTGCCGGGAGGGAGTGTCGCGCCGCCGTAATGTCCCCCACCAGGGCCAGGTTGTCACGCTGGCCAGCCAGGTTACGGAGGTAGAACCGGGCGAAGGTAGACTCGGTCCGCCAGCCAACGGCCGCCACGATGTCTCGCACAGCGCAGTTGCGGTCGAAGGCGAGGCTTGCAGCCATGGCTCTGACCTCGTGGGCCCGGATGTGTAGTCGCTTGGCAGCGTCCGGGCAGAGGTCCTGGTAGGCGGAACATATCACCCATCTGAGCCAGGAGGAGATCGTCTGGGCTGAGATATCTTGTCTACCTGGGGACAGAGGAAGAAAAAGGCGGGTGCGTCCCCGGCGGAGCGGCTTGGTACGGCGCAGGTACACTCGTAAGGCTCTCACCGGGTCCTGTTGTCTGACTTCCTTGCTCGGGTCGACCGGCTTCAGCGGTCGAATGGTGATCACCTGGGGGGCTGTCAACGGAGACTGGTTCTCGGCCAAGAAGGCCGGGTCCGTCAGCAGCTGCACGGATCCATCCGACCTGAATTGCAGGCAGGCGGGGAGCACGGAGAGCGCGTGCAGCTCACTCACTCTGGAGGCTGTGGCTAAGGCGAGAAGAAAGCAGGTCTTCCGCGTGAGGTCGGCCAGGCTTGCCAGGGGAAGCGGCTCGAAACGCTCAGTGTTTAGCCAGGTGAGTACCCAGGGAAGGTCCCAACGTGGGATCAGGGAGCGGAGGGCTGGTCGCTGAATGCCGAAGTGGTCCATGAGGTCAGCGAGGTCTTTACACTTGCCCGGGTCCGCCCGGCCAAGGTGCCGGTAAGTGTCGGCGATCATAGCAAGGTAGCCCCTGATGGTGATCGGCGCCAAGTGCTGATCGGCGAAGAGCCAGAGGAAGAACTCAGCCAGTTGGGGGGAAGTCAGAGCAGTAGGGGAGAGGTGATGGAGGGCGCACCAGGCTCCTAGCACTCTCCACTTTCCCTCGTAGACTCGGAGGGTCGAGGGCCTGCGGGCTGAAGCGATAGCTGCCACTGTCTCACGCGAGAAACCTCTAGCGGCGAGGGCTTGCCGCACAACCTCCAAGCGTGAAGTAGCAGACGTTCGGGGCACGGGTGGAAGAGCGGCTGCCGTGGCTGCTTGAGCATCGTGCGAGGGGTGGGAAGCCGCAGAGGGGGTCCCGTGGCGAGGTTCAGGAGGTCGGTGGTCCAAGACTTGGTCCAACAGAACGGCGCCACTAGCAAGAGGATCGCGTTGCATCCTTTCAGCTTGAGCAGGACCTTGGGTACCAGGACTGAGGGGGGGTAAGCATAGGCGCAAAGACCGTCCCAGGGAATGGAGAGCGCATCGACCGCCCAGGCTAGAGGATCCGGTACAGGCGAGACAAACAGGGGGAGCTGGTGGTTCCACCTTGTCGCGAAGAGGTCGATAAGGGGGGTCTCCCACTGTGAGCAGATCATCCGGAAGATGTCCGGGCGAAGCGTCCACTCGGTGTGGAGAAGCTGACCGCTCCTGGAGGGGGAGTCCGCTAGGACGTTCAGGCGTCCGGGAATGTGTCTCGCTCGGAGGGAAACGCCGCGATCCTCGCACCAGCGGAAAAGTCGGTAGAGAAGGATGCAGAGGGACGGGGAGCGGGTCCCGCCCTGCTTCTGAATGTAGGCCACCACAGTGGAGTTGTCGGACAGGACGAGGAGCTCCTGTTGTCCGACCGTCGTTTCCCATGCGAGGAGGGCTTGCCACACCGCCTGAAGCTCCAGCCAGTTGATGTGCTTGACCGCGAATTCCTGTGGCCAGGGGCCGGAGGCCGTGGCAAACGTCGGCAGAAGGTGAGCGCCCCAGCCGGAACGGCTGGCGTCTACGCACAGGGACAACTGCGGGGGTGGGGAAAGGAGCGGGACTCCGGTCGCGAGCCAGACAGGGTCTGCCCAGCGGCGAAGGTGTGGAAGGAGCATGGGAAGCACCGGAACGGGGGCCTCGATGTCGGAGGTCGAAGGACGCCAGTGAAGAAGCAGGTGAAGTTGGAGCGGGCGCGAGTAGAGGCGACCAAGGGGGAGGAGATCCGCAGCCGCGCTCATCAGGCCCAAGAGTTGCAGCCAAACTCTGGCGGGGACCGTCTCCTCCTGGGAAACTGCAAAGGCCAGGTCTGCCAGCTTCAGGATCCGTGGCTCCGGTAGTCGCACTAAGTTGAGGTCCGTGAGGAACTCCATGCCGAGGTGGACAAACCGGCGGGACGGGACGAGGTCTGACTTGCCTAGGTTGACGATGAAGCCGAGGCTGTCGAGGAAGGCCCGTAGGGCGTCTCGATCCGTCTCCAGGGCGGGAGCCGACTGGTTGCGTAGGAGCAGATCGTCGAGGTAGTTCGACGAAGGACTCGCTGAAGTCTGCCTGGCCTTGGCGACGACGCCATCCATGATCCTGGTGAACACCCATGGGCTGAGGTTGAGACCGAAGGGCAGGGCGCGGAATTGATAAACGACGCCGTCGCAGGCGAAGCGAAGAAAACGTCTGGACGCCGGGTGTACTGGAACATGCAGGTACGCGTCCGCGAGATCCAGGCTTACGGCGAAGTCCATGGGCCGAACCGCGGCGCGCAGAGCTCTGGCAGTTTCCATGCGGAAGCGCGGAGCCGTGATGAACGCGTTCAGCGCCGAGAGGTCGATGATGGGACGCCACCTGTTGCCGGGCTTGGGGACGAGGAAGAGGCGACTGTAAAACCCGGGAGAGTCGTGACGCTGCACTACCTCCGTGGCATTCTTTCGCAGCAAAGCGGAGATCTCCTCGCGAAGTGCCGCAGCCTTGGAGACATCCGAAGGGGCGGCCGTCCAGAGGGGGGTGCGGCGCAGAGGCGGGGGGGTCCGAAAGGAGAGCAGGAGGCCCTCGGAGACGGTGGAGGAGATCCACGGGTCGTCGGGAAACAGCGACCGCCAGACGTCGCTGTACAGGGCCAGCCTCCCGCCGACTGGAGACCCGGAAGCGGTCGGCGGGGGGACAGGAGGGAGATAGTCACCGGGCCCGACCCCGCGCAGGGCGGCGGGCGGGCTTGGGCCAGGCCGGGGCGGAGGCTGCTTCTTCCTGTCGGGGGAGGGGGGGGGGGGGGCAGCGCGGCGGGCAGCGGGGCGACGAAGCGGGAGGCGGCGACGTTGCGGGCGCTGGGCTTGGGCGGGTCTGGAGGACCGCAGGGCGCGACCCAAAGCCTTGCGGGCTGCTTGAAAGCGGGCGGAAGAGGCGCGGGAAGGCCAGAGGTCCTTATTAGCATCCTTCACCGACTGCCAGGCAGGACCGAAGAGAAGGGGATCCCCGAGCGGAGCTTGACGCAGCTGTCTCCGCAGGTCCTGTGGAATGTCGGGGCAGACGGCAAGTACAGCATCTCGGCGAAGCAAATCGCAGTTCGCGGCAGCGGCCATGGAGTTGACTGAAGCGTGATACGCAGCCCGGTTAGCGGCCGTAGCCAAGGCGAGGAGGTCCCCTACGAGCGGCGAAGCCGAGAGGTGTCCATGCCGTTCCAACAGTCTGACAATCGCTTTCGTGGTAAGGTCGAGGAAACCCGCGCAGGAGAGGGCGTTGCGTATGAGAATCGCCGTCCGTTCCAGTCCAGGGGAGATGCAGCGGCGAGACGCACGCAGTCCACCAGCTTGCAGTTGGGCGGCCGGATCCACCGCGGGTAAGGAAGCAGCGAAGGCCTGAGAGTGTCCGGCATACCAGGAGTGCTGAAAGGCGATATCCAAGTCAGCCGGCCAGCGAGCGTCGGTGAAGAAGAAGGGCGCATCCGAGCCTGAACCCTGTAGAAGGAGCGCGGAGAAGGCGTCACGAAGGCCCAGAAATCCCGGAGGCTGAGGGAGGGACTTAAACTTCTTGGAGGGGCGATCCGCATCCACAAACGCCGAGATCTTCCTCTTGGGAGGTGGCGACGGGGGACAGGCGTCCGGAGGAAGACACGAGGCGACAAGACGCGCGGCTACGTCCAGCGAAGCAAGAGTCTCCGTCCTGGTCGTCCGTAAAGAAGGCGACAAGGGAGCTGACGGCGAGCGCGGAAGCGAGGAAGCCGAGCGGTCCAAGAAGGAGCCAGAGTCCTCCAGGGCGATGCTGAGAACATCCACAGGCGAAGCAGGAGGTCGCCGCACAGGGGGGCGAGGAGCCGAACGCCGCCACGAGGAGGAGCGCGAGCGAGGAGAGCGGCCGCGATGGCGCGAACGAGAGCGGTGAGACCGACGAGTGGAACGTCCGTGCGAAGCGGAGCGACGGCGATGTCGACGACAGGAAGGGGAGCGGGGCCGGCGGGAGGAGGGAAGCCGGGGAGGAAGGGGGGGGAGAGGACGGCCGGCGGCGAGGAGACGGTCGGAAGAACGGAGAACCATCCCGACGGGAAGAGCGCCGCACGGACGAAGGTACCTCCCCAGGCCGAGGAGAAGGACGACGAGAGTGGCGAGAAGTCCGGGAACTGGAAGCCACCGAAGAAGAGGGGCGCGGCGAACGCACCAGGCGGGAAGCAGACGAGGGGCTCCGGGTCTGAGGCTGAGCAGAGGCAGTCCGAGACGGAGGGCGCGGAAGAGGGCTGCGACGCGACCGGTCCTTCCTAGGGGCGGACTCCCGACGATCGAGGGCAAGGGGACGAAACTCCGAGGTCGAAGGACGCAGCCGAGGGTCCGGCGACGGAGGAGCACGGTGTCCAACAACGTCGGTGGTCTTGTGAGGCTTGGGGTCCGCAAGGCGGGGCGAGCTAGCTCGCTGCGGACCTGGCTCGAGCGAGCTGGTGCGCAAGGGGGGAGAAAGGCATCCCCCAACGACGAGGGTTGGGGCTTGTTTGTTTTCCGCAGAGCGGGGCGAGCGGACTCGCTGCGGACCCGACTCGAGAGAGTGGGTGCGCAAGGGGGGAGCCTTAGACTGCCGTCCCCCAACGGCGACGTAGGTGCGTGTCGGGTCTTTCTTGGCCGGAGCATGCTTGCTGGTGCTGGCGGGCGGCGGTCTAGTGTTGTCACGCCGATAAAACCGCCACAGCTGGGCCCATTGTTCCTCCTCCCAGAGAGCGCAGACATCACAGGTGCGGCTCGAGGAACAACCAGAGCAGAGGAGGCAAACTGCATGCTTGTCCGACGGCCACTGGAAGTCGCCACATCTGGTGCAGGTGACGTGAGCACTGCAACATAAAAAGACACTACAAGGCGACTGGTCGAAGCGGCATTTCCACGAAACGAACGCGCACCGACACTTCCCACTACGTCCTCACGCCGTCCCAAGTCCCTGTTTTTTTTTTTTTTTTTTTTTTTTTTCAGTCCCTCTAACTTGAGTCGAAACATCAAGCAAGGAGGCAAGCCGCCGCTACGCACGTCGCCACAGGCGCTAGCAAAGAAAAAATCAAGACCTTACCTGGCCATGTCGCAGGGCAGGGAAGGAAACCTGAGGTCGAAGAGAAGAAGCAGCGGCGCCCAGACACGGGGAGCCAGTCGAACAGGGACGGAAGTCCTGCAATGGGAACGGCAGGCCGACGGCGAACGACCGAAGAGGCGGCAGAACAGCCTAGAAGCGAGGCGAAGTCCGAGGGCCACACACAACCGCAACAGTCAGCCGGACTAGGGCAGAGCGCCCAGCGGCGCGAAGCCGGCACAACGCCTGAGCTGGCACACTCGCGCTCACAAGCACCGTCACTGCGAAGACAAGGCGCAGAGACTAACGTAGTCGAACTCTAGTCTCAACGAAGGCTACACAGGAGAAGTCCGAAGGTACACAGGCTAGGTAGCAAGCGCTAACCAAGCCTACCATACACAGCCAAGGAGGGCTAAGCAGACACGTCTGCACGCTTTAAGCTAAAGGAAAGAACTGGTTGGATTGGTAGTGAGCTGTCGTTCACCTGTCGGCGGGGTAAGGGAGGCTACCCGGGTACTAGACCACGGTACCCTTGGTGGCCTCCCCTGGCTCCAAGGGTACACATCGTAAGTTTTTGGGCTAAAATTACGCTAGCTATGGGTTGTTCCACTTAAGTAATGGCATCGGTAATGTTTTTGAAGAAACAATATATTTTTTACCTATTTTCTAAGCCCCTGTGACCTTCCCCTTTGTGAGAGGTCACTCAAATTGCTATGTTTGGAAAGGTCTTGACACAAAGTATCCTTGGGCCAAGTTGGAAGACTATGGCTTGAATAGTCTCCGAGAAAATGCCAACGTTAAAGTTTTTGACACAGACCATGGCAGACGGATGACGGACAGAAGATGAAATAATAGAATCACTTTCACTTCGCACGTGAGCCAACAGAAAAGTGAATACGGTCCTTTCACTATCTGTGACCTCATGTGAACGCTGTAAAAATAAAAAATTTACCTTAAAATCGCTCTCAGCACCAGTCTGAATGTGAGGGGGCATTGTTTGGTAATCCAAATTCATAAACTTTCACTCAAAACACGAGGCGCCAAAGCTAACACCCACATGTTGTCACGTGACCAAATGCCACATTTCATTGGTGTCTTTTAAGCGCAAGATAAGCGAATTTGAGTTTTTTCCTGTACACAAAACAGCTTGAATACCTTTTTGGTCGAAGGGGGTACCAATGCATGGTTCCTTTGACCTCCCTCAGGTGGCCTACAAGGGTCAGTGTAGCGAACTCCTGTGACCCAGGCAATAACTTCACTTATCAGATACTAGCCTCACGTATTTACGTATGCACACCTCCCCCTCCCCCCACTGGGCACCCCCCCCCCCACACACACACACACACACATCTCCTGAAGGCGCCAAGCTAATCTGACAGTACCGTTGAATTATCAGGGTCAATTCATTTCCTGCTTCAGGGTCCCAGGCTAAATGGGTTAAGACACGTTCGGAAAGACTGCCGAAATGTTCTAAGAACACATGACAGGTTCGGATCACTTTACTTTACTCCTGCGGGGGGGGGGGGGGGGGGGGGGGGGGGGGTTCGGGGAGGGTGGGGGGGGGGGGGTCCAACGTCTTGTTTTGAACCGTGAACCTGATACAAAAGGCCTCCTCGACACTACAATTTGCTTCATACGGGGGCCGAAAAAAATCAAACAGGGAGAGGAGGGCGGGGGGGGGGGGGGGGGGGGGGGGGGGGAGGTGGGGTTGGGGGGGGGAGGTGGGGGGGGGGGGAGTAGTTGACAGACCTTGCTTCCTAGAGCCGAAGAATCAAACAACGGGGAGAGGAGGGGGTAGTCGATGGACCTTGCTGCCAGGGGTCGCAAAATTCAAGCAACCAAGGGGGGTGGGGGGTGGGGTGGCTGTGGTTCAGATCGACAGATTTTGCTTTCGGTGTGCCAAAAATCAAACAGCGATGAGTGCAAGAGGGGAGGGGTGAAAGGGGGGGGGGAAGGGGGCGATGCGATAGACCTTGCTTCCAAGGACCGAATGAACAAATGAGGGAGGGGGGTGGGGTGGGGGTGGGGGGTCCCAAACACCCCAAAAAGGGACTTTGTTATAGCATTTTTACAAATTTGTTATGAACCCCCTTGCCCCAACCTGGATCCAACCCTGCACCCCCTTCCCCACCTACCCCACCCGGGTCTGCCCTGGGGGACTTGGGTGGGGTTAGGTATTTTTTAGTTCCCAGGGTCACCCTGGTCAGCCCCACAGGGTGGGTTTTCCTCTCTATTCTGGGGCATGTGTTTCTGTCTACCCTTTGTCCATTCACCTGTATTTGCCTTTTTAAAACTCTCCCTATTGTCTGCACTGCCTGTAGCTCTTGATATTGGATGTTTGTTGCTAAATGGTCTTAGCTTTATTTAGCCCCATGTGTTAGGTTTATTTAACGTATTTGACCGGCTGGCGACATACATTCAATGTTCTGTTGTTGTTTTTTTTTCACAAGCAGTGCAGGCACGTCCTGAGAAAGCCTTGTTGCTGTCGGGACGTTAAGCAATGTACAATCAATCAATCAAAACCCTTCCCCACCCTTGACCTCTGCAATGAGTTAAGTAAATTATTCAAATGCACAGAAAGGTCTTATCAGCTACCTTTGTGCCAAGTTTGATTGGAAAAAAATTTGCAAAAATGTTGCCAATACCTAAAATTTTATCACAAATTGGCATTTTACACACATTTGCCAGCCTGTGATTCTTGACTTTTCCGAAGCTTTATCCAAAACAGTATGCATAGATGGGTCTTCCCATCAGGTATCTCTGTAGCAAGTTTTGGTTTAAAGTTGTTTTTGAAAAAAAATAACACCTTTTGTCAAAATGTGGCTATTTTGAACCTATTTCCTGAGCCGGCTCTTGTGACCGTTGACCTTACTGAGGGATCAACCAAACTAGTAGGCATGGAAAGGTCTTACCCTCAGCTATCTTTGTACCAAGTTTGGGTTTGAATCCTGAGCCCCTGTGATCTTGACCTTTGTGAGAGGTCACTCAAATTGGTATGTTTAGAAAGGCCTCGCCACAAAGTATCCTTGGGCCAAGTTTGAAGAATGTGGCTTGAAAAGTCTCCGAGAAAATGCCAACGTTCAAGTTTACCATAGACAGCAAACTACACCACACACCCACATACACACACATTACCCCACCCGGGTCTGCCCTGGGGGACTTGGGTGGGGTTAGGTATTTTTTAGTTCCCAGGGTCACCCTGGTCAGCCCCACAGGGTGGGTTTTTCTCTCTATTCTGGGGCATGTGTTTCTGTCTACCCTTTGTCCATTCACCTGTATTTGCCTTTTTAAAACTCTCCCTACTGTCTGCACTGCCTGTAGCTCTTGATATTGGATGTGTGTTGCTAAATGGTCTTAGCTTTATTTGGGCCCCATGTGTTAGGTTTATTTAATGTATTTGACCGGCTGGCGACATACATTCAATGTTCTGTTTAGTTTTTTTTTTCACAAGCAGTGCAGGCACGTCCTGAGAAAGCCTTGTTGCTGTCGGGACGTTAAGTAATGTACAATAAAACACTTTTAACATTAAGAAAAGTTGAGTTAAAAGAGGTTTTAAAACAGTTTTCATAAAAACGTTTGCCCGACACGCTTCTAAAAACAACATTTTCTTAGTTTTAAACCTTGTACCGCGCCATAAACGCTGCGATTGCTTTTCAGTCTTAGCTGTCCTATAGTGTGGAATGTGGGACTTTGCCAACTGGATCCATCTGGTGCACTCCAAATGAGTATTTGTGAGTGGTTCGACGTGCAACTCAGTGTGCGCCTCTGAAATGACCTACTGATTCCACTGATAATGAAAATCTTTCATTCATAAGAGCGCATTGAGCAGCTCTATAAACCAAAAGTGATGACCCCCTCTCCCCCCCCCCCACCCCCTCCACCCCACACACACTTCTCCCCCCTCCCCCAACCCCCTTACAACCCCACTCAAACAATCATAATAGTAAAATCAACCAAAGGTATCTTTAGTGAGGTATTTTCACTGTAATCCCAGTTTTGTGTAAGAGGCACCCACTTTTGGGGTAAAAACCCATTTTTTTCCATCCAGTGGCTCTGTTTCTAGAAAATGTCTATTTTATTTTAAGTTGTAGAGCTTAGTTATAAGGTGAGTTCTAAACATTCGCATCAACTCCAGAGCCCTAGAATAAATAGAAATATGGGAACCCATTTTCACATAAAATGGTAGGTAACCCAGACTGATGGTTTTGTGTTCATTGATTGATTGATTGTACATTGCTTAACGTCCCGACAGCAACAAGGCTTTCTCAGGACGTGCCTGCACTGCTTGTGGAAAAACAACAACATACTAAACAGAACATTGAATGTATGTTGCCAGCCGGTCAAATACATTAAATAAACCTAACACATGGGGCCTACATAAAGCTAAGACCATTTAGCAACACACATCCAACATCAAGAGCTACAGGCAGTGCAGACAGTAGGGAGAGTTTTAAAAAGGCAAATACAGCTCAATGGACAAAGGGCCGACAGAGACACATGCCCCAGAATAGAGAGAAAAACCCACCCTGTGGGGCTGACCAGGGTGCCCCTGGGAAATAAAAAGTAGTTAACCCCACCCAAGTCCCCCAGGGCAGACCCGGGTGGGGTTAAAAGTGTTTTAATTTACAAGCGTGTCGTAACTGATATGCATCTATTCCAATCAACGTATAGTGCTGGATATTTTTCCCATCCTCGCCTTCTTTCTTCGCTCAACACTCGACTTTCCAGTCCTTCCCTGAAACACCCCCAACCGGTCTGCCCTCAACACTCGACTTTCCAGTCCTTCCTTCAAACACCCCCAACCGGGTCTGCCCTGGGGGACTTTTTAGTTCCCAGGGGCACCCTGGTCAGCCCCACAGGGTGGGTTTTTCTCTATATTCCGGGGGCATGTGTTTCTGTCTACCCTTGGTCCATTCACCTGCATTTTCCTTTTTTTAAACTCTCCCTACTGTCTGCGCTGCCTGTGGCTCTTGATATTCGATGTGTGTTGCTAAATGGTCTTAGCTTTATTTAGGCCCCATGTTTTAGGCTTTATTTAACGTATTGGACCGGCTGGCGACATACATTCAATATTCTGTTGAGTTTTTGTCACTAGCAGTGCAGGCACGTCCTGAGAAAGTCTTGTTGCTGTCGGGACTTTAAGCAATATACAATCAATCAACCTTCCTTCAAACGGACAGCATTCACACAAATAATACTTTACTATTACATCAGAAAATGGCCCATCCAAGCCTGCACTCTTTTAACTGCACTAAACGCCTGACTGTAGCAGACGACGCATGAAACGACGCTGACTCTGTGACGTCATTTCCATTCAATCAATTTGTGCATACAATCCAAAAGGAGATGCGGCATTGATAACATCGACAAACCTACAAAATAAAGCAACAGGTTCAACCAAAAGGTCGGGCAGGACAAAAGACAACAGCAGCCTCACCCAAAGTCTAAACGTCCTCTCTTACAATGCGCACTCATACAATCACTTCACTTCTTAGCAACCGGCGCACGAATATAATTATAGGCCAAGTCAAACTAAAACAGAAGATAGTGGCGGAAAACCCTTTAAAATAGAAACAAACAACGACGTTTCAGATCAAATATTCTTCATCTGACATGGAAACAAACGTAGAAAACGAATAGGCTAAGTCCCTGGTGAACGTATACATGAATCTCAAAGTTGTCACTAGACATGACCTTTCTCCACATCACCCCGGAAGTACATTACAACTCAACACTTTTTTTTAACAAAACAACCACACCCTCAAATAACAAACCTAATTTTGTAGAAACATCAACAATTTACACCCTGAAACAACAAAATATCCCCCCTGACCCATATCAGCTATGAAGTTATTTATAGCTGAGAAGGGTGATGTAATACATGATACATGCTCATTTTCAGGGTTCTGTGTGCACAACACACACATTGCTGGGAGGGACAAGTTTTCAAACACACTACCGGCGTGTCTGTTAAACACAAAAGTGCATGTGTTAACGCCAAAATGAGAAAAACGGATTTTTTTACATTTTATGAATCTTTACCGCAAGACAATGCAGAAACAACCCTCAGAAAAAATGGGTGTCTGACTTGGGAACCCAGAATTATACACCCCCCCATTTTCCATAAGGATGGTAAAGACAGTCACCCATTTTACCTCTTTCGTCTACACATATACACACACACACACACACAAACACACACACACACACAGAGTTTAGACAAGTCACACTTCGGTTGTCAATCTGCCGCGTTCAGCAGAAAACGCTATATTCTCTGTTACAATACATTATCAAACGATCATACAAATAAATAGAGATCTTTTTTTTTCTGTGTGTGAGAGAGCTAGGGAGACAGGCTTTTGCGCGATAGCTCACCAGTTAAAGAATCAGATCATGGAAAGGACACACACACACACTGTCACAACACATTTAAAGAGGAGAGAGCGAAATGAGATAATTTATTTTAATGATTGATTGATTGTACATTGTTTATCGTCCCGACAGCAACAAGGCTTTCTCAGGACGTGCCTGCACTGCTTGTGAAAAAAAAAAGAAACAGAATATTGAATGTATGTCGCCAGCCGGTCCAATAAACCTACGCCATGGGGCCTAAATAAAGCTAAGACCATTTAGCAACACACATCCAATATCAAGAGCTACAGGCAGTGCAGACAGTTGGGAGAGTTTTAAAAAAAGAAATACAGGTGAATGGACCAAGGGTAGACAGAAACACATGCCCTAGAGGGGAAAACCCACCCTGTCTGTGGGGCTGACCAGGGTGACCCTGGGAACTAATATGTAGTTAATCCCACCCAAGTCCCCCAGGGCAGACCCGGGTGTGGATAATTTATTTTAAGGAACATACAGATCATGCAGTTTTTCTTAAATAAATCTGCGGACCCTCTATAATGCTAGGATGGGGGTCTGTATACCCTCTAAAATTTATACCTGGGGGTCTACAGACCCTTTAACCTGTTGTGCAAACAGAAGCCCAGCTCTACTTACAAAATATAAATAAATAAAAAATCCCACCACAGTTCACATGGGGATTTTGTCAGTTGTTTCTCCACTTGATACTATCAAAAGCCTAAAGTCAGGACATAAACATTAACTTGGTTATGATTGTCTGTTCAAATATTTGTTTTCAATGCCTCTGGGCAGAAAACACTCTCTAACATTCGGCGTCAAACACTTGTGGTACATTATATTGTTGAGTTGGGGGGCTATTTTCAGTAGTAAAATTTTCAGTTTTGGCTAGTAACATTTTCAGTTTGGCTAGTAAAACTTGCAAGTCACTAGCCAAAGGCTGGTGGGCAAAATTTTAGACTTTCAGGGCTGTCATAATTGTGCTGTCGGTAGCGGTTTTTTTTGATGCGATGATTCCCGTGATGGACAAAAATGTCCTCAGAATAATCTGTGCTGACCATACCTATAGCAGTGTTAGAAATGTCCTCAGAAATCTGCATCATACTTCAGGAGACCAATCTGTGATCGTCCTACCTTAGTCCAAATGAAAGGGTGCCAGAATAGGGTGGTGGTGACATGTACCATATGACTCAGTTGTTGTAACCACAAGACTCGATTGTCGTAATGACATGACTCGGTTGTTATAGTCACATGTGTTTGTTTGCAAACACATGATGTGTGTGTTGTCATAAAAAGATGGTTTTGTGGTAATCACATGACTTGTCTGTTGTAGATGAGATCAAGCCATGTCCACGTTGTGGGGCCTTCATAGTGAAGATGAACGATGGATCGTGTAATCACATGACATGTGCAGTGTGCGCTGCTGAGTTCTGCTGGTTGTGTATGAAGGAGATTTCAGACCTGCATTATCTCAGGTATGTTATAGATTGCGTTTTTATTATTACCTCAGGTATGTTCTGGATTGTGTCTTTAATGTCATGTACACTTTGGATAATCTCATAATTACCTCAGCATGGGTGCGACTTTTCCGGACTTTTTTTTTTTTTTCCACTTAAGTCCCCCAAGACCCTCGCTTCAGGATTCAACTTTTTTTTTGGTCCCACCTATGCCTCAGCTATATTTTGGATTGTCTTCTTGTTGCCTCCGATAATCTCATAATAACTCAGGTAATTCTCTATTACCCCAGGTACACTGTGAATAATTTTTTTTATTAACTCTGGCAGGGTTCCCCATTTTTATGACCATAGGGGGTCTAGTCCTCCTAGGCCTACCTTTGACTTTTAAGGTTTATTTTCACCTCCTGCCAATATTGTGAAATGCATTCTCTGCTCTTGGTCAAGATGACTTACACACTCACACACACGCACACACAGAGTGGATTACATTGACCAGCAACATAATATCTATCAGACCAGTGGATCACATTGACATGCAACATTGAGATTTCATGTAAGTGGGGGGAGCCTTCACATGCTAGATTCATTTTTAACCCTTTGGGTGTCGGCGGTTTTAGTCATGATGATTTCTGCAGGAATCATCGTGGCTAAACCACTATCTATCTATATCCCATAGTCTTACCGACCGTTGGGGCACCACTGATGACTTGGCAACCAGCTCCCTCCATTCCTCTGTTCTCTGCCATGCTTAGCGTATCGCCCAGCCTCAGTCCTGTCCACTCTGAGATATTGTCCTCCCATCTTTTCCTCTGTCTTCCTCTCCTTTGTCCTCCTTGCACAGTGCCTTGCAGGATTGTTTTGGCAAGCCCTGCTGAACGCGTGACATGCCCTTACCACTTCAGTTGGCGTTTTTTTCATAATGGCTAATAGGTCTTCATAGGGCCCGATGGCTTGCCTGATTCTGCTTCCCACTTCCTCATTCATGATGTGATCTCTGTATGAAATGCCAAGCAGCCTTCGAAAATATCTCATTTCAGTGGCTTGTATCCTCCTTTCAAGGTCTGCTGTGAGGGTCCATGACTCGCAGGCATACAAGAACTCTGAGTTGACTAAGGAGCGCATCAGTCTGATCTTGGAGCAGAGCATGATGCTTCTGTCCTTCCATATGGTCTTCAATCTTGTCAGTGCTGTTGTTGTCTGCGCAATCCTGGACAGTATTTTTGGTTTTGATCCCTCATCTGTCACAATGGCTCCTAAGTATTTGAATTTATTAACTGTTTTCAGTTTTTGGCTTTCAATCATGACGTCAGTGCCAATGCCACTGGTGTTATTTGTCATCAGTTTGGTCTTCTCTGCACTGATTTCCATCCCATACGCAATGGCTGTACTGTCCAGCTTTTCCACCAGCTGAGCTAGCTCCTTCTCTGTTCCTGCAAGGCCATCAATGTTGTCCGCAAAGCGCAAGTTCGTGATTGTTCTGCCTCCAGTTCTTTCATGATCTTTCAGAGCGTCTGTCATGATTTTTTCCAGGAAGATGTTGAAAAGAGTAGGTGAGAGCAAGCAGCCTTGTCTGACTCCGACTGTAGTCCTAAACCAGTTTCCTGTTTTGCCGTTGAAGCAGACTGCGCTAGTGGCTTGTTGTAAAGGTTTGTTATGACTGATCAGGTTGGCATTGATGTTGTATAGCTTCATGGTGGACCAAAGGGCTGCATGCCACACCCGTAAACCACTGCCAACATCCAAAGGGTTAAAGGGTATTTACATAGACAAAAAGTTGTAAATTGTGCACATTGTTAGGCTGTAAGCCATGAGAATTTTCCATTGCTTCTGTTGACTTTCAGTCCATCTTGGTACACATTTTAGGGCCACAAGCTGTGGAGTCACAAACCATGAGAATTTGTTGTTTTTCTTTTCTTTTCTGCTCACCTTCAGTTCATTGGAGTTCATGTTCTGAAGCCATACCCTATGTATGTTGAGAGTTTATTGTTGTTTGTTTTCAGTCCCTCCGGGTGCACATTCTGGGGCCGCAAGCCATGGAGTCGCAAGAAGAAGATCCTGTGGCAGTTAGGGACTTTGGTGGGGGCGCCAGTGGGTATCACACTAATGGCAGGTATTGCAGTGCCAGCAATGATCATCGGCATCCCTGTGTGGGTGGGCCGCAAAGTGAGTATCCAGCATCCTTCATTGTATGGCTTTGTGGCAATATTTGGCATGCAATTTTATGATCGTAATAATGTATGTTTAGTTGTGCCATTTCTGTATTTTGTCCCGGTTATTCTTGGTAGACTCGATCACACCCGATACAGGACAGAATATGTTTGCAGGAGTTTGGTGTCCACTTTTTGCCAGTAGTATTATTTGCACTGGTTAGTGTGCACTTCATATTTTGCCACATTGCCATCTGACCCATTCACACCCTCTGTAGGGCAGGGTATTTTTGCACAATTTTAGCATTCGCTTTGTGTAAAAAATCTAAGTTTGCACAAGTTTAGTATCCACTCTGTGTCATTTCTGTATTTTACCACATTGTTTGCTGGGCAGGGTATTTGTTTCCTCAAAAACATTACCGATGACATTACTATGGAAGTGTCTACTAGCTTACATAATTTCAGCCTAAGAACCTGTTGTGTTCCTACACAACCAGGGAGGCAACTCAGGGGGACTGTAACCAGGGCCGTGAGTAGCTTCCCGTTGTGCCCATCCGGTCACGTGCCACGTGGTGTCACGCCAGTCGGTCTACTTAACTTACCATGAACATTGTGTTCTAGCCTACGGGACCTTGACTGTGTATGGTGCGATTGGTTTTTAAAGGGCCGGTCGGGTTTTGGATTACCTGTGTTCCTTTGGATTTTGTGTTCTCTTGGATTACCGGGGTGCTTTCTTGTGGTTGATTACTTGTGGCTCCCATTCCTACCTTGGACTTAAGTGGTTGCGTGTGGGTTTCTGGGCTTCGGTGTGCTGTCTGGAGCTTTCCTTCCTACCCGCGCGCCCTGAGGGTGGTATGGAGGTTGCCCCCCCCTCCCCCGCCCAAACCCCCCTCCCCAACCCTCCCCCCCCCAAACCCCCCCGCCCTGACCCCACCCCCTCCTACGGTCAAATAGCTGGCAGAGCGCCCGCCTCATTGAGGCTGGCCTGCAGCGAACTTATTCGCGTTGTACGTTGACCACTGACAGACCTGATGGGTCTCGCTCAGATAAGCCCGCTCACTCCTACGGGGAGTCATAGCCGGCACAGCGCCCACCTCACTGAGGCCGGCCTGCAGAAACCTTTGTCACCTCGTCCGCTGCCTGTTGGCAGACCTGATAGATTACACGATGTCAGAGGCCCCATGCGCCCCCGCGCTTCTGTCTGCGCTCCTAGGACACAGCCTTGGCCCTTCTCGTCCTCGTCGCGCTCGACCACGTCTCGCACCTCCAATCCGCGACCACTCTCCCATGCAGCGCGGCACGCCTCGCATCGCTGGCCCCGACGCCCGTCACCTTTGCCCCCTAGGCGTCGCAGTAGGAGCACGGCCGAGCGGAATCCCGTCATCGCAGTCGCTTCCCCCAGGACAGACGGCCAGCCCATGCCAGCCCCCTATCGCCCCGTTGCGCCTCGTTCCCGTCTTGCCCCCGCCTTTGGCAGAGGAGCCTCTGGGTGAGTCGCCCCCTTCCTGCTCCCCTCTCCAGACGACGGGACATTGCTAGCGAGGTCCCCGGTCCTCAGCCCCCCCCCCCCCCCCCCCCCCCCCCCCCACACCGGACTTCTCGCCCCCCTGATGACGATGAGGCCCTGAGCCTGCTGCCCGAGGACTCTATTTCGGCCCTTCTCGGCGCAGACAGGTGCTCTCCCTCTCCCCACTCGCATTCACCAGATGACCCTGCGTCTCCTGCGACCCCTTTGGCCTTGCACCCCACCCGGGTCTGCCCTGGGGGACTTGGGTGGGGTTAGGTATTTTTTAGTTCCCAGGGTCACCCTGGTCAGCCCCACAGGGTGGTTTTTTCTCTCTATTCTGGGGCATGTGTTTCTGTCTACCCTTTGTCCATTCACCTGTATTTGCCTTTTTAAAACTCTCCCTACTGTCTGCGCTGCCTGTAGCTCTTGATATTGGATGTGTGTTGCTAAATGGTCTTAGCTTTATTTAGGCCCCATGTGTTAGGTTTATTTAATGTATTTGACCGGCTGGCGACATACATTCAATGTTCTGTTTATTTTTTTTTTTTCACAAGCAGTGCAGGCACGTCCTGAGAAAGCCTTGTTGCTGTCGGGACGTTAAGCAAAGTACAATCAATCAATCAACCTTTGGCCTTGCGAGCGGAGACTCTCCTTTCCTTCCCGCGGAGGCCTGCCCGCCGGCCCCTCCTTACTTACTTACTTACGCCTGTCACCCCTACCCGGGTATAGGCCGTCGACGAGAGACCTCCAGCAACTCCTGTCCTGTGCTTCTCCTTCGATTCTACTCCAGGTGGTTCCCAGTCTCTTGATGTCTGCTTGGAGGTCTCGACGCCAGGAGTTTCTCGGCCTACCTCTTTTCCTCTTTCCCTGGGGGTTCCATGACAATGCCTGCCTAGTGATACTGGAAGCTGGCTTTCTCAGACTGTGACCGATCCATCCCCATCTTCTTCGCCCAATTTCATTCTCTGCTGTTATCTGCTCTGTTCTCTCCCAGAGTCTGACGTTGCTGATCTTCTCTGGCCAGTGGATTTTCAAAATTCTTCTAAGGCAACTGTTCATGAAGGTCTGTACTCTGTTGACTGTGGTTTTTGTCAATCTCCATGTCTCTGCTCCATATAGGAGAACTGCTTTTACATTGGAGTTGAAAATCCGGACTTTGGTGTGTTGTGACAGCTCTCTGGAACTCCACACTTTTTTCAACTGGAGAAAGGCTGCTCTGGCTTTACCGATTCGTGCTCTGACATCTGCATCAGTGCCGCCTTTTTTGTCTATGATGCTCCCGAGATAGGTGAAGGACTCCACCTCCTCCAACGGGGTGCCAGCAAGCAAGACTGGTTCTTCCCTGGTTGCGTTCAGCCTCATTGTCTTTGTTTTCTGTTTGTGGATGGTGAGGCCCACTTGGGACGAGATGTCAGCAAGCCTCGTGGTCTTGTCCTGCATTTGTTGATGAGTGTTTGACAGTAATGCCAAGTCGTCTGCAAAATCGAGGTCGTCCAGCTGTGTCCACAGTGTCCACTGTATTCCACTTCGTCTGTGCTCTGTGGTCATCTTCATGACCCAGTCTATGGCCAGTAGGAAGAGGAACGGAGACAGCAGACACCCCTGCCTGACACCAGTTCTGACCTGGAGCTCTCTGGTGAACTGCCCTTCGTGGATCACGCGACATGTCATGCCATCATAGCTGCTCTTGATCAGGCGGACGAGCTTTGTGGGTACACCGTAGTGTCGTAGGAGTTTCCACAGAGTCTCTCGGTCCACGCTGTCAAATGCTTTCTCATAATCCACAAAGTTGACGTACAGTGGGGAGCTCCACTCCAGAGACTGTTCCACGATGATGCGGAGAGTGGCGATCTGGTCTGTACATGATCGGTTCTTCCTGAATCCTGCTTGCTGGTCTCTCAGCTGGGGGTCAACGGAGCTCTTCATTCTCTCTAGGATGATCCTGTTGAAGACCTTTCCTGGTACTGACAGCAAGGTGATTCCTCTGTAGTTGGAACACTTGCTGAGGTCGCCTTTCTTGGGAAGCTTGATTAGGTACCCCTCCTTCCAGTCAGCTGGCATCACCTCCTCTTCCCAGATCTTTCCAAACAGTGGGTACAGCATCTCAACTGTTGTCTCTAGGTCTGCTTTCAGAGACTCCGCTGGGATGCCATCTGGCCCTGCTGCTTTGCCATTCTTCAAAAATGCCACTGCTTTTCTGATCTCTTCCCGGCTGGGTCTGTCACAGCTGATGGGTAGGTCGGTCTCTGCCGGCTGGATGTCGGGGGGGTCGGGTGGGCTAGGTCTGTTCAGTAACTCTTCAAAATACTCGGCCCATCTGTCGAGTTGGTCTGCTCTGTCTGCAATAGGCTTGCCTTCTTTGTCTTTTACTGGTCTTTCTGTATGGCCATACTTACCCGACAATCTTCTGGTAATGTCGTAGAGCTGTTTCATGTTGCCGCTGCCTGCTGCCTTTTCTGCCTCTGCTGCCAGGCTGTCTGTGTAGGCCCTCTTGTCTGCCCTGATACTCCTCTTCACCTCGCGGTTGGCTTCCCAGTATTCCCCCTGTGCCCTTACTTTGGCTGCTCTCGTGCGACTGTTGTTGACCGCTGCTTTCTTCTGCTTCCTCGCTTCTATCTTCTTCAAGGTCTGTGCCGACAGCCAGTCCTTGTGGTGGTGTTTCCTGAACCCTACAGTGTCTTTGCAGGTTGAGTTCAGCGCCTCTCTAACTGCCTTCCACTGCTGCTCTGTGGTGACCGCCTCCTCTTCATTTACTAGCTCCTGTAGCACTTGAAACCGGTTGGACAGCACCAGTTTGAACTCTTCTCTAACTCCAGTTTCTCTCAGGAGGCCTACATTATAGCCCTGTCTTCTTGTTGTCTCTGTGCAGCTTTTCTTTAGCTTGAGCTTCATTCTTAAGGTAAGCAGATGGTGGTCTGAGGCGACATCTGCTCCCCTCCTCACTCGAACATCTTGAAGGGATCTTCTAAATTTCTTGCTAATGCAGATATGGTCTATTTGGTTCTCTGTTGTATGGTCAGGTGAGACCCAAGTTGCTTTGTGTATTCTTCTGTGTGGGAAGATGCTGCCTCCAATGACAAGTCGGTTTAGAGCACAAAAGTCTACAAACCTCTCCCCGTTCTCACTCATCTCCGAGCCTAGTCCCTGTCTCCCCATCACCTCTTCATATCCGGTGTTGTCCTCCCCTATTTTGGCATTAAAATCGCCCATGACGATGGTGATGTCTCGCTCCGCACATTTGTCCACGGCACTCTGGAGTCGGTCGTAGAACTCTTGTTTCTCTTCCTCGTCACTGTCATTAGTGGGCGCATAACACTGGATGACGTTCAGCTTGAGCTTTTTCTTGGTTCTAAAGGCTGCTGTTATAATTCTTGGCCCAAGAGGTTCCCAGCCCATCAGCGCTCTCTGTGCCACTGGCCGGCCCCTCCGCTCAAGAGGAAAGCCTCTGCCTTTGTCAACGCTGGCCGTCAGGTGAAGAGATTTAGGTTGCTCCCCCAGGCCCCCGTTTTTAGGGACCTCAGGGACGCCTTCTCAGCGCGGCTCCAACAGGCCGCTTCCCGTGAGTACGACTTCTCCGACCGTAGGTGGCCGGCTGGCCTCGACATCGCCTTCCGCCAGGACTGGTATGCAGGCCATTCCCTACCCTCAGTGGATCCACCAGCGCTAGTGCAGGCTGGCGGCGCCGCTCAGCTGAAGCGCACCCTCCCCCGCGGCTTGGACAAGACTGCGGCCCTGGTCCGTAACACCTTGGCTTGCTTGGGTTTCCTGGAGCTCCTGACCCAAGCTTTCGTCCGTCGCATCGAGGACACCTGGCACCCGTCTATTACGCCTCTCTTGGGAGACCTCCTCGCCCTCGCAGTGGCGGCCAACCAGGCAGCGTATCACTCCTTTGTCAACGCCATGGCTGCCGCCTCCAACTGTGATCTGATGCGTCGCGATGCCGTTCTACAGGCCTGCCGCGGCCTGCCCCCTGACTTGAAGGCGCAGCTCCGTCGCGCTCGCCTTTGTGGCTCCCTCCTCTTCGGCCCCTCCTGGCAGGCAGTGAAGGATGCAAACAAGGACCACTGGCCCAGCAGCTCGCCCCCCCCCCCCACCCCCCCCCCTCCCCACTTTCCAGCAGCCCGCGGATCTCAGGACCCTCCGCCCCCACGCGTGCCAGGCCCCCCTGTGAACCCCTGCCTTCGGCCACTCCCACCCTGTCCGAACCCCTGCCCCCACCTGGCCCCGGCCTGCCCGCCACTTGGGGCGTGGGAGGGCCCTGTGATGTCTCCCCACTCCTACCCCAGCCGACCGCTTGGGGTCTCCTGTCGGCGGGATGCTCGCCCTCCGCAGCGAAGTGTGGCGCTCGCTGCTTCCGGACGACCCCTGGGTCCTCTCCACCATCTCTGAGGGCCTCCTGATCACTTTTCAATCTCCACTGCCGCTACGATGCTCTCCCCTGTGGACCGAGATTCCGATCGACCAGCTCAAGGCCGTCGCCCTTCGCAGCGAGGTCCCCGCTCTACTGCAGAAGGCCACCACAGAGGTAGTGTCGCGTCACGACTCCCCAGCCTTCTACAGCCGCCTCTTCTTGGTACCCAAGCCGGGCGGCAAGTGGCGACCTGTCATCGGTCTCTCGGCACTGAACAGGTACATCTCAGCCCTGGCCTTTCGCTTAGAGACAGCCAGGACCCTCAGGGCCGCCATGCAGCCCATGGATTTCGCTGTCAGTCTGGACCTGTCTGACGCGTATCTCCACGTCCCCATGCACCCCGCCTCCAGACAGTACCTGCGTTTCGCCTTCAACGGCGTGGTATACCAGTTTCAGGCCCTCCCGTTCGGCCTCAACCTCAGCCCATGGGTCTTCACGCGCATCATGGACGCCGTCATCGCCAAGGCCAGACAGTTGTCCGCCAGTCCGACCTCGAACTATTTAGACGACCTCCTTCTGCGGAACCAGTTGGAGTCCACTCTTGTGACGGACAGAGATGCGCATCTCCTGTTCTTGACGCGGCTGGGATTCCTGGTCAACGCAGGCAAGTCGGACCTGACCCCATCCCGCCTGTTTGTACACCTCGCCATGGAATTTGCGACTGACCTCAACCAAGTGAGACTGCCAGAGCCACGGATCCAGAAGTTGGGCGCCCTGGCCCGCCAGGTGGCCCGAGAAGAGGCCATTCCCGCCAGAGTTTGGCTCCAGCTCCTCGGCCTGATGAATGCAGCAGCGGACCTCCTGCCACTCGGTCGTCTTTACTCCCGGCCTCTCCAGCTGCATCTGCTTCTCCACTGGCGCCCGTCCTCCAGTGATCTCACTGCCCAGGTACCTGTTCCTCAGATGCTTCGTGGCTCGCATCGGGAATACCTCTGACCTCACCCCTGCCCCGGCTTTCACTCTGCGTGGATGCCAGTCTCGCCGGGTGGGGCGCACACCTGCTACCAAGGTTCCTCACGACATCCGGCCGCTGGCCACCGGACCTGGCGGACAGGCACATCAACTGGTTGGAACTAAATGCAGTTTGGCAGGCCCGCCTCCATCACCAGGACCTCCTCGTCCTCTCGGACAACTCCACGATGGTTTCCTACATCTAGAAACAGGGCGGCACGCGCTCCCCCGACCACTGCATGCTACTCTACCATGTCCTGCGCTGGTGCAAAGACCGCGGCATCTTCCACACTCTGGGTCACATGAACGTCCTAGCCGACTCCCTCTCGCGGCGTGGCGTGGCCAGCTCCTCCACACGGAATGGACTCTGCGACCGGACATCTGTCAGATGATCTGCGCTCACTGAGAGACTCCCATGATCGACCTCTTCGCCACGAGGTGGAATCGCCAACTTCCCCTCTTCGTCTCCCCTATTCCAGACCCCCTCGCCTGGGTGGTCAACGTGCTCTCTATTCCTTGGGACGGCCTCATTGCTTACGCATATCCCCCGACAGTTCTAGTCCCCAAAGTCCTGCTCAAGCTCAAGGGATTCGAGGCGATGATGTTGCTGGTGGCCCCATTCTCCTGAAACAGATCTTTGACCACCCCCCTGCTGCTCCCCACCCCGAGCACGATGCTCAAGCAACCCCGCCAGCCGCTGTTCCATCCGTGCCCGGAGCGGCTTCTCCTTCACGCCTGGAGATTGAGCAGCAAGCTCTCGCAGCTAGAGGCTTCTCGAGTGCAGCAGTGGAGGCGATCGCTACTGCCCGCAGACCCTCGACAGACACGTCTACGAGGGAAAGTGGCCAGTACTACGGTCCTGGTGCACTGGCCAGCTCGCCGAGTTCTTCCTCTGGCTCTTTGGCGACCAGGGATTAGCCCTCATCACGTTCAGAGAATACCTGTCCATGATTGCAGATACCTACCGACACCTCGACCGCCCGGACCCCGGTGAATGCAAAGACCTCACACACTTATGGCACACTTTGGCCTCCAGCGCCAGGTTCCCTGCTTGCTGATTCCCCCCTGGGACCTGCCCTGGGTATTGACATGGCTGAATTCGGACCGTTTCAAATCGCTCCACTTGGCCCGGTTTGCAGATGTGACTCGGAAGACCTGCTTCCTGTTGGCCCTCGCCACGGCGGCCCGAGTAAGTGAGCTACATGCGCTCTCAGCGCGCCCGGCCTGCCTGCAGTTCAGGACGGATGGCTCTGTGCAGCTTCTCACTGACCCATCCTTCCTCGCCAAGACTAGGTCTCCCTTGACCGCGGCCCAGGTGATCGCCATATGGCCGCTGAAGGGAGTGAACTTCCCCTGGGAGACCAGGCAGCAAGATCCAGTGCGCACCCTGCGCATCTATTTACGCAGATCCAAGCTCGTCCGGAGGGGACGGTCCCGCCTCTTTCTGCCACTGGCCCCAGGCAGAACTGACATTACAGCCCAGACGATATCTTCCTGGCTATGCTGGGTCATAAGGCCCGCCTACCAGGGTCTCTGGGCAGATGTTCACAGTGGGCAGATGTTCACATCTGCACGGGACATAGATGACCCCGCCCTCCACAAGTCCCCTGCTGCCTTGCAGGTTAGGTTTTGGATAACCAAATGCTAGAGTGCTGACACGGTACCTGATTGGGTGTATGAACTTCCTTGATGAAGTCACCACCCAGGGCGAAAGAGTCCCATGAGGGTCTCATCAGCTATGTGTCCAGGACCAAGACGAGCCACAAGTTATATGGAATTTCGGTTGTGGTTAACAGCCTGGAGAGGAGGAGTTGTCGACCAGTCTCCAGTAGGCTTATCACCATACGCTTGAGGTCAACCCCATTTAATATCACCATTGTACAAGTTTACGCCCCAACAACAGACTGTGGCGATGAGGAAATAGAAGACTTCTATGACCAACTGCAAGAAGTCTTCGACCAGACCCCCAAGAAAGACATTCTTGTGGTGCAGAGAGACTGGAATGCCAAAATAGGAGAGGATGCTGTTAAGAACTGGAAAGACACATGCGGACGCTACTGCAATGCAGAGACAAATGACAGAGGCTTAAGGCTCATGGAATTTGCCAGCTCAAATGATCTAAAGCTGATGAACACGTTTGGCCCACACAAAGCATCCAGAAGGTGGACATGGCACAGCCCGAACGGAGACCACCATAACCAAGTTATTTGGGTTTAACGCCGAGCAGGCAACTAAGGCCATCTCACGGCGGGACCACCATAACCAAACTGACTACATCATGGTGAAGAGACGCTTCCAAACCAGTGTCCCCAGAAATTCGTGTTAAGCAGACTCCACTGTAGTTCGGATGTAAAACGGATGTGGCTGTAGTTGGATGTAACATGGATGTTTGGTTAGGATTAAGGTTGTATGTGGACAATGCGTTATGGGGAAGAGTAACATATAATTCACGATGGGTTCTGGACCAATGGCCAATGGATGCAGAGCAGATATTTAGGTGAGGGTCGTTTGCAGTGGCATGCAACCCTTTGGTCCACCATGAAGCTATACAACATCAATGCCAACCTGATCAAAGTCATAGCAAGCCTTTACAACAAGGCCACTAGCGCAGTCTGCTTCAATGGCAAAATAGGAAACTGGTTTATGACTACAGTCAGAGTCGGACAAGGCTGCTTGCTCTCACCTACTCTTTTCAACATCTTCCTGGAAAGAATCATGACAGACGCGCTGAAAGATCATGAAGGAACTGTCAGTATTGGAGGCAGAACAATCACGAATTTGCGCTTTGCGGACGACATTGATGGCCTTGCAGGAACAGAGAAAGAGCTAGCTCAGCTGGTGGAAAAGCTGGACAGTACAGCCATTGCGTATCGGATGGAAATCAGTGCAGAGAAGACCAAACTGATGACAAATAACACCAGTGGCATTGGCACTGATGTCATGATTGGAAGCCAAAAACTGGAAACAGTTAAGAAATTCAAATACTTAGGAGCCATTGTGACAGATGAGGGATCAAAACCAGAAATACTGTCCAGGATTGTGCAGACAACAACAGCACTGACAAGATTGAAGACCATATGGAAGGACAGAAACATCACGCTCTGCTCCAAGATCAGACTGATGCTCTCCTTGGTCATCTCAGTGTTCTTGTATGCCTGTGAGTCATGGACCCTCACAGCAGACCTTGAAAGGAGGATACAAGCCACTGAAATGAGATGTTTTCGAAGGCTGCTTGGCATCTCATACAGAGATCACATCACGATCAAGGAAGTGGGAAGCAGAATCAGGCAAGCCATTGGGCCCTATGCAAACTGAAGTGGTATGGGCATGTCACGCGTTCAGCAGGGCTTGCCAGGCACTGTGCAAGGAGGACGAAGGAGAGGAAGACAGAGGAAAAGATGGGAGGACAATATCTCAGAGTGGATAGGACTGAGGCTGGGCGATATGCTAAGAATGGCAGAGAACAGAGAGGAATGGAGGGAGCTGGTTGCCAAGTCATCAGTGGTGCCCCAACGGTCGGCAAGACTACAGGATATAGATAGATAGGCCAGGACCTCTCCCCAGAGGGACTAAGAGGCTAAGGATCCGCGCAAACGAGGTTAGAGCCATGGCCACGAGCATCGCCTTCGACCGCAACTGTGCCGTCAGAGACATCGTGGCAGCTGTGGGCGGGCCGGCAGAATCCTCCTTCGCCCGCTTTTACCTCCGGGATCTGGCAGGCCAGTGAGACAACCTCGCACTGGTGGGGGACTTCGCCACGGCGCAGCACTCTCGGCGCCAGAGGCGCCTTAGGTAATGCTTAGCTGAAATTGTCAGGAGTTTGCTCTTAGGAGGGCGGGTCTGGCTAAGCCCTTTTACAGGGGGTAATCTTTTGGGCGGCACACTCCTCCTTTTCGTAATTCTTCCATATAGTAATGTCATCGGTAATGTTTTTGAGGAAAGATGATTTTTTCTCCAAAATGTATTTTTTCGAAAAATACTTACCTATGACATTACTCGGAAGACCCTCCCACCTGCCCCGCTTGCCGCTGGTAGGCTAAGCATTTCTGACTGGCGTGACACCACGTGGCACGTGACCGGATGGGCAGAGATGGGAAGCTACTCACGGCCCTGGTTACAGTCCCCTGAGTTGCCTCCCTGGTTGTGTAGGGACACAACAGGTTCATAGGCTGAGACTTCCATATAGTAATGTCATCGGTCAGTATTTTTCGAAAAAATACATTTTAGAGAAAAATTCATTTTTGCACGTTTGATGCCCACTGTTTCAGTGTATGTCATTTCTTATGCTGCCATGTTGTTTTCTCCCAGATTCACACCCGCTACAGGACAGCTTCCAGACACCGAAGGAATCTGGCAGTGACAGGTGGTGTGGTGGCATCCATACTGGCCTCTCCCATCATTGCTGGATTGGCTGTTGGTACGTATAACACTTGTACATTGTACACAAGAGCTATCACTGTCCGTGTGGCAGCGTCAATCCTGGACTCTCCCATTATTGCTGAATTGTCCGTACTTAGCTAGAACTGTTATGGAAGGTTTGATTGTTGTCTGTTTTAGATTTGAATATCACATGCCCTTGTTGCTGTCAGTTGATCCATTTGGCCCTAATGCACTGCAGCGGGAGATGTATCGACCATGATAATTCAAGGATAAGGCCAGATTAGCTGGCCGCCTTCAGGCACCAAGCTAATTTGGCAATTTTTGTTTATTGGAGATTTGAACATCACAGTGCCTGTGTTACTATCGTTTAACCCTTTTAGCCCCAACACCCTACAGCAGGAGATTCATTGACCATGATAATTCAAGGCTAGTATCAGATTAGCTTGGCGCCAAGCTACTCTTGAATTATCATGGTCAATCCACCTTCTGCAGCTGGTACATAGTCATCAATTAACACTTTCAAAATTGGGGAAATGCACCCATGAGGCTGAAAAGGTTAATATGAAACCAATATCAGTGTTTGCATTAATAAGTAATTCTTGGTATTTTACTGGTTTCTGATGGCAAATACCAGAAAGGAGAGTAGCAGCTGGTAGATGAAGCTGATTTTATCTACCTATCTATATCCCGTAGTCTTGCCGACCGTTGGGGGACCACTGATGACTTGGCAACCAGCTCCCTTAAAATCCTCTCTGTTCTCTGCCATTCTCAGCGTATCGCCCAGCTTTAGTCCTGTCCACTCTGAGATATTGTCCTCCCATCTTTTCCTCTGTCTTCCCCTCCTTCGTCCTCCTTGCACAGTGCCTTGCAGGATTGTTTTGGCAAGCCCTGCTGAACGCGTGACATGCCCGTACCACTTCAGTTTGCGTTTTCTCACAATGGCTAATAAGTCTTCATAGGGCCCGATGGCTTGCCTGATTCTGCTTCCCACTTCCTCGTTTGTGATGTGATCTCTGTATGAGATGCCAAGCAGCCTTCGAAAACACCTCATTTCAGTGGCTTGTATCCTCCTTTCAAGGTCTGCTGTTAGGGTCCATGACTCACAGGCATACAAGAACACTGAGATGACTAAGGAGCGCATCAGTCTGATCTTGGAGCAGAGCATGATGTTTCTGTCCTTCCATATGGTCTTCAATCTTGTCAGTGCTGTTGTTGTCTGCACAATCCTGGACAGTATTTTTGGTTTTGATCCCTCATCTGTCACAATGGCTCCTAAGTATTTGAATTTCTTAACTGTTTCCAGTTTTTGGCCTCCAACCATGATTTCAGTGCCAATGCCACTGGCGTTATTGGTCATCAGTTTGGTCTTCCCTGCGCTGATTTCCATCCCATATGCAATGGCTGTACTATCCAGCTTTTCCACCAGCTGAGCTAGCTCATTCTCTGTTCCTGCAAGGCCATCAATGTCGTCCGCAAAGCGCAAGTTCATGATTGTTCTGCCTCCAATACCGACAGTTCCTTCATGATCTTTCAGAGCGTCCGTCATGATTCTTTCCAGGAAGATGTTGAAAAGAGTAGGTGAGAGCAAGCAGCCTTGTCTGACTCCCAACTGTAGTCCTAAACCAGTTTCCTATTTTGCTGTTGAAGCAGACTGCGCTAGTGGCCTTGTAAAGGTTTGCTATGACTTTGATCAGGTTTGCATTGATGTTGTACAGCTTCATGGTGGACCAAAGGGCTGCATGCCACACCCTGTCAAACGCTTTCTTAAAATCCACAAAGACATGATAGAGGTCCTGCTGGTGCTGGAGGTATCTCTCACATAGAACTCTCAGGTTGAAGATCTGCTCAGTTGTGCTGCGCCCTGATCTGAAGCCTGCCTGTTCCTCGGCTATGATTTCCTCTGCCTGTGGCTTCAGCTTGTTCAGTAGGATCTTTAACATGACTTTGCTTGGGTGGGATATAAGACTGATCGTGCGATAGTTCTGGCATTGATGTAAGTTGCCTTTTTGGGGGAGAGTTATTATAAGTGATTGGGTCCATGGTGTGGGCCAATCCCCTGACTGCCAGATCTTATTGCAGATTGTTAGTAAGGCACTTATCGTGTCTTCTCCCCCTTCTTGGACTAGCTCTGCAGGGATGTTGTCTGCTCCTGCTGCCTTCCCTTTTTTCAGCGACTTCACTGCAGCCTCTACTTCTTCTCGGAGGATGGGATACTTGCCATTGTTGGTCACGGGTGGGTTGACAAGTATGCCTGGGTCCCCTGCAGCTTGGTGGTTGTACAAATCTGAGCAGTACTCTGTCCATCTCTTCAGTATGTCTTGGTCTTCCGTAAGACAGTTCCCTTCACTATCTTGAATGATCGAGGAGTGTCCTTGTTTTACACTGGTCAGGTCTTTCACCAGCTGGTATGCTTTTTTGCTTTTATTTTTGTTCAGGTTCTCTTCTACGTATTTACATTGATCTTCAATCAACTTATTCTTTGCCTTTTTCATGCTTTTCTTGATATCCTGATTAATTTCCCTGTATTGTTTAGCTCCTTCTACCTCTGATTTCTTTTTCTTTAATTCTTGATGCTTGTCACATAGAACAAAGATGTCAGCTGTAACCCAAGGTTTCTTTGCTTGTCGGTGTTTGCCAAGGATCTCACTGGCTGCTTGGGTTACAACAGTGTTAAATGTGTCAACCAGTGTGTCCACGTCCGTGTCTTCTGCACCCAGAAGTAGCAGTGGTGCGAATTTTCCTCCTATCTTTGCCTGAAAACCTTCCGCTACCTCTGGGTTTTTCAGCTTCTCGAGGTCAAACTTGATTCTGGTGGGACCCTGCTTGTTGACCTTTAGGCGGAGTCGGAAGGTCATCATCACTAAGTCATAGTCGCTTCCAATGTCTGCTCCTGGAAAACTTCTTGTCTTGGCAATGTTCACACTGGTTTGGAAGCGTCTCTTCACCATGATGTAGTCAATTTTGGTTATGGTGCTCTCCGTTCGGGCTGTGCCATGTCCACCTTCTGGATGCTTTGTGCAGGCCAAACGTGTTCATCAGCTTTAGATCATTTGAACTGGCAAATTCCAGGAGCCTTAAGCTTCTGTCGTTGGTCTCTGCATTGCAGTAACGTCCGCATGTGCCTTTCCAGTTCCTAGCAGCATCCTCTCCTATTTTGGCATTCCAGTCTCCCTGCACCACAAGAATGTCTTTCTTGGGGGTCTGGTCCAGAACTTCTTGCAGTTGGCCATAAAAGTCTTCTATTTCCTCATCGCCATAGTCTGTTGTTGGGGCATAAACTTGTACAATGGTGATATTAAATGGGGTTGCCCTCAAGCGTATGGTGATAAGCCTACTGGAGACTGGCCGACAACTCATGACGGTGTTCACAATGTCTTTGTGGACGAGAAATCCGACACCCTGTTCGTGTTTGTCTTCTGTGCCACTGCAGTACAGTTTGTGGTTTTCCTGGGTTGATGTTTCCCCAAGGTTCTTCCATCGTACTTCGCAATGTCCTAGGATGGTCCAGTGGTATCTGTTCATTTCATGTGTCAGTTCCTCTACCTTTCCAGGCGTTCTTAGTGTTCTGACGTTCCAAGTGCCAATGCTGATGTTGTTTCTGGCACGGAGTTTTGATGGTGATGGTGCACCAGTAACACACTTAACACCTCTGCCCTGGCGCAAGACAGAAGGTGCGGTCCTTGTTCCGGGCGACGACCGATCCGGTATGGATTGAGGTAAGGTTGTCATTGCATGTGGTGTGTCTTGGGCAAAAGAACCTGGCGGAGCCCATCCCTCTCCAGGCTGTTAACCACAACCGAAACTCCACATAACTTGTGGCTCGCCTTGGTCCTGGACACGTGGCCGATGAGACCCTCATGGGACTCTTTCGCCTTGAGTGGTGACTTCATCAAGGAAGTTCATACACCCAGTCAGGTACCGTGTCAGCACCCTAGCCTTTGGTTATCCAAAACCTAACTAACCTGCAAGGCAGCAGGGGACTCGTGGAGGGCGGGGTCGTCTATGTCCCGTGCAGATGTGAACATCTGCCCACTGCGATTAGAAAAGAGCAATACTGATTGCAGTCGGTAGGGAGGTTGGGAGTGTTGAATTTACAATGGACTGCTTTGAGTCTTATTGATTTTGACGACAGAGGCTATTTTGGCCATGAGCTAGTGAAAGAAAATACTGGTTGTCAGAAACCCTCGTGCATACCGTTATTATATACATGTATAAATTGTTGTCTTTTGTGGATTTGAACATCACAGTACCTGTGTTATTATCGGTGAATATTAAACCATTGAACCCCAACACACCACACCTACAACAGGAGATGTCTACCACACCTGGCCTACCCGGCACCGGCCTCCACGTGGCGTAGGTGGGTAGTCCGCTCAGTCCCTGACTGAGTGGGCTAGCGGACGGGTGCCATCTTTGTCCAGGATTAGGACTTGATGTCAGCAGATATGTTGTTCAGCCTTTTCACTGGTCCGGTTTTTAAGGAGCTGTGCTAACCTAGGTCGTACCATGTTGGATTGGTCCTTAAAAATACTCGTGACTTTTTGGTCCTTTGGATCCCAAGTGTTTGCCGTGCTTGGAGACCCGTGTCGGGGGAGAAGAGGATCCTGGTGGCTGAAACACTCCACTTTGGCCTTGACTTCTGCCTAAACGGGAGGCTAGTCGTACCGGCCTAGTCAATCGGCTCTTGTCACGTTGAGCCCTATCCCACTGTTGACATGCGGGTTGCTATACGGAGCACCATGCTATAGCCTTTGCTGCTGATTAGGTGCTTTACGCCAGTATTCCCCTGCATTCAACGGTGTGATAGAAGGCGGTGGCTCAAACGGTTCAATCGGGCTTACCCCCTTGAGTATATCTTTCGGGCAGTCTCCATTGTGCGTCGGCTGGAGACCCGCCGACAGTTGCACTTTCCCTTGTTGGGCTCGGTGGCGGGCGGGGACCCCCGGGGGATGAATATCTCTACTAATATAATATGGATAAAACAAAAAAACCAAAACTAGCACAGAAACGGCATATAGACACCGAATTTGACCATGACAGTGATTCAGACTGTGAGGAAGCGACGCCTCAGGCGTCGGCCGTATGGCCTCGCTTCCTCATTGTCCATAGCAAGGTGAAGGAGAAACCAGTTACCAAGCTGCATCCTTTTCTGGTGGGGGAGACCCTCAGGAGCCGTGTTGGCAGGCCTGACGCCCAGCGCCTCAGGTCTGGTGACTTGCTGGTGGAGTGCCGTACTCGGGCACACTCCAGCGGGCTACTGGGGCTCTCTTCCATCGGAGACACTCCTGTGGAAGTCACACCCCACAAAACTATGAATTCGTCAAGAGGCGTAATCAAAGATCAAGCTTTGGCAGAACTGTCAGAAGATGAACTTGTAAGGAACCTTAAGTCTCAGGGGGTGACTTGCGTCAGGCGCTTCGCTTCCAAGCGAGGTGGTGGGGAGATCCGTCTCCCTACCATCATCCTGACGTTTGGCACCCCCACCCCTCCTACTACCATCTGGGGAGGTTACTACTCCCTAAGAGTGAAAAAGTACGTCCCTCTTCCCCTCCGGTGCTTTAAGTGCCAAAAGTATGGCCATGGGCAGAAGACATGCCGTCAGGCAGAGGCTTCATGCGCCCGTTGCACTAGGCCCGGACACTCTGCTGAGTCCTGCACAGCCACCCCCCTGTGTGTGAATTGCCAGGGGGCGCATATGGCTTCGGATAAAAAATGCCCTCGTTGGATATCCGAGTGCAAGATTCAGCAGGTGCGTGTGGAGAAGGGGCTGTCCTTTCTGGATGCCAAAAAACTGGTTGAAGGCCCTGGTGCAGCTGCGGCTGCCCCAACCTCTAACACCTCAGTGTATACTTTTAGTGCAGCGGTGGCAGGCAAGCGCCCCACCAAAGACTTTTCATGTCAGACCCCAACTTCTTGGTTGGGGGCGGAGCCTCGGCTCATCTCGCCCCTAGAGAGTAACCCTCCTCCGGTGGTGACAAGGAGCCAGGGAACGCAGAAGGCGGACACTGCCGGTCCGGTTGTGCCGCCTTCTGTTGCCCCTAAGCCTCAGCCCCCACCCAAACCTGTTAGTCAGTCAACTCCAAAGGCTTCTGGCGCTGGTCAGCCTTCTAAGGCCGCTAACTCTAGCGGCAGGAATGCTGCCCAGGACCAGAAGTCTAAGAAATCTATGGGACCGCTGTGCGCACGGGCCCAGAAGGGGAACACAGATGTGCCCCTTCAAAACAAATATGCTGCACTGGAGGAGCGGATGGAGGGAGTGGAAGTTGTTGTTGCTGATGCTGCGGCAGCTCCACCCCCTTCTCTCCGAAGAACCAGAGGAGGCCCGGGAGCCGGCCCCCCTCTGTTTCTTCAACTCCTTCCAAGGTAAAGGAAAAAGGGGGGAAAAACTCCTTACCCCCAGATCAGACTTAATCATGGACTCTTTGCTTCAGTGGAATTGTCGTGGTTTTCGAGCTAACTTTGAGGAATTACGTCTTTTAGTCAAGTTCTATAACCCCTCAGTCATATCTCTTCAGGAGACTTACCTGAAGACTTCTGACCCTGTGTCTTTTAATGGTTTTAATGTTATACATAAAGGCTCTGATTCGGAGAGGCGCTCGGGTGGAGCGGCTCTTCTCATTAGTAGCCAAATTTTATGTAGCCCCGTTAGCATCGACACCTGTCTTCAGGCTGTCGCTGCTCGGGTTACCTTAAAAAAGACCATAACCATATGCAGTATTTACCTGCCACCATCACTGCGGGTCTGTAGCAATGATATTTTTCACTTAGTAGATCAACTGCCCCCTCCCTTTATTCTCATGGGGGATTTTAACGGTCATGCTCACCTTTGGGGTAGTGACCACTATGATGGCAGAGGTCAGATGTTAGAAGATGTTTTTTCTCAACTTAACCTATGTGTCTTTAACGATGGCTCACCTACATACTCTAACTCAGGTTCCGGATCTAGTTCTGTTCTAGACCTCACTGTGTGTGATCCTTCTCTCATGCTGGACTTTGACTGGAAGGTTCACGACGACCTGTGTGGTAGTGACCACTTCCCAGTAGTCCGTCATCGGTCAGCTGTGAGGAGGATTCGCCGGTGGGGCGCTGGAATCTCAAGAAAGCTAACTGGTCTCTGTTTGCCTCTCTCTGTCAGTCTCGTCTTATAGAGGAGGTGGTCATGTCAGCTGAAGAACCTGTTTCTTGTTTTACTTCTATTTTGTTGGAGGTTGCAGGTGAAACCATCCCTAGAACTTCCACATCACTCCCTCGGAAGCCGAGAGTACCATGGTTCAATGAAGAGTGCCGCAAGGCCCAAACAATGCGCAAATCTGCTCAGCGACGTGCATTTCGTAATCCGTCGCAAGCAAATATTTTAACCTTTAAAAGACAGCGGGCGAAAGCCCGTTATATTTTTAAACGTGAACGCCGTGCTTCCTGGAGACGCTTCGTCTCATCTTTATCTTCTAGGACTCCGTCCCAAAAAGTCTGGAAGGCTGTTCGAAGAATTAGGGGCAGGGGTGGCTCGGCTTCTGTTGGCCATCTTAGAGATGGTGCCAGTTTGGTCACAGATAAAAAGGCTGTGGCCAATTTGCTTGCCTCCACCATTGCCCATAATTCTTCAACAGAGCATTATTCACCTTTCTTCCAGAGAGAGAAGGAGAAGCGAGAATCTTGTGCTTGTGATTTTATATCGGATAACTTGGAAGACTATAATGCCCCTTTTACGTTTTCAGAATTGCAGCAAGCCATGCAGAAATGTACTGACTCTGCTGCTGGATTAGATACCATCCATTATCAGCTCATAACACATCTGCCTGAGGATTCACTCCTTGTACTTCTCAAGGCCTTTAACCATATCTGGATAACCGGTCATTTTCCGCCATCTTGGCGCCAGGCTGTGGTTGTGCCAATTCCCAAGCCGGGTAAGGATCCTTCCGACCCGGGCAACTACCGGCCAATAGCTTTGACATCATGTTTATGTCTATGGAACGCTTGGTCAACGCCCGACTGGTGTGGCATCTTGAGTCACAGGGTCTCATCACAGACCTCCAGTGCGGTTTCCGGCGCTTCCGTAGTACAACTGACCATCTAGTCCGCTTTGAGTCTTTTATCCGAGATGCTTTTGTCAACAAGCAGCATGTCTATGCAATTTTCTTTGATCTTGAAAAGGCATATGACACTACCTGGAAGCATGGTATAATGTCTGATTTGTCGGACATGGGTTTTAAAGGGCATCTGCCCGTTTTTATTCACAATTTTTTGTCCAACAGGTCGTTCCATGTCCGTGTGGGCTCCACCCTCTCCGACTCCTTTGAACAGGAGATGGGTGTCCCGCAGGGCAGTATTCTATCTCCTGTTTTATTTAGCATTAAAATAAATAACATTGTAAAGGCCGTCAAGGATGATTCTGAATGCTCTTTGTTTGTGGACGACTTTGCTTTGTGTGCACGAGGTCGAGGACTTGCGTCCCTTGAGAGGCGCTTGCAGCTGTGCGTTGATCGCATCCAGGGGTGGGTGTCTCTCAATGGATTCAGATTCTCGCCCTCCAAGACAGTCTGTGTGCATTTTACTAACCAGACGAAATTTTTTCCAGAACCTAGCCTGAGCATTGCTGGAGTGCCAATTAAGGTGGCTGAAGAGGCTAAGTTTTTGGGGGTCATCTTTGACAAAAGATTGACCTTCTGCAACCATGTTAACTACCTTAGAACCTCTTGTCGGAAGGCCCTCGACATTCTTCGTGTCGTTGGTCGTACTGACTGGGGTGCAGACCGCATCGTCTTACTTCGACTGTACCGGGCCCTTGTTCGGTCCAAACTGGATTACGGCTCTGTGGTATATGGCTCGGCTTCCAAGTCTGTTCTGCAGCGTCTGAACACAATTCACCATCAAGGTCTGCGCATATGTCTGGGAGCCTTTAGGACATCTCCAGTTCCTAGTCTGTATGCAGAGGCAGGGGAGCCTTCTCTCAGGCTCCGCCGCATCCGCCTCATGCTCAGCTACGTTCTGAAGCTGAAGGCCCATCCAGAAAATCCTGCCTATGATTGTGTTTTTAACCCGTCGTTTGCAGAGATTTACGATGCCCATCCGGGAGCTGTCCGTCCACTTTCCTTCCGTGTCCGACCTCATCTGCAGGCGGCCGGAGTGGACCTGGACAAAGTTTCGGAATCTCTGCAACACGTCACTCCACCCTGGCTACTACCAGTTCCTGACATCTTGCTGGACTTGACTGCCCACAAGAAGGATTGTACTCCACCAGCCATATACCAACAGAGCCTCAATGAACTCCTTTCAATTTTTCCTGGCTATTGTCGTCTTTATACGGATGGGTCCAAGTCTGAGGATGGAAGAGTGGCTGCGGCTGCAGTGTCCTCTCGCCATCCTAGATGCCCATTTAAGCTCCGTCTCCCTGACCATTCCTCTGTATTTAGTGCAGAACTGCAGGCCATTCTGCTAGCACTCAAGCATGCCTATCAGTCTCGGGAAAGGAACTTCCTGATTCTGTCTGACTCTCTTTCTGCCCTGCAGGCCCTTCAGGGCGCGGGAACAGACCATCCACTGCTGGTGCAGATTAGAGAGCTCTACGCGGACTTGATGAAGGAATATTATGACATCATTTTTATTTGGGTCCCAGGCCATGTGGGCATCGAAGGCAACAGAATCGCAGATTCTGCTGCCAACAGTGCCCGCAGTGACCCTGTCCCTGACACACAGACTGTCTATAGTGATTTTAAACCTGTTATTAGTGCGTACATAGCCCGCGAGTGGCAGTCCGAGTGGGACAAAGAGGAAGGGAACAAGCTTCATGAAGCTCTTCCTAAGTTGTCTGACAGTCTACCTTTCCGCTGCGGCAGCCGCCGTGAGGAGACTGTCCTTGCTCGGCTCCACATCGGGCACACATATGTTACGCACTCTTACTTACTTAAACAGGATGAGCATCCATGGTGTTTTGCCTGTGATGAGCAGTTTTCTGTTCGACACTTTTTGCTGTATTGTGCTGACCTAATTGACACCAGATATAAACACTTCACAGCAGACTCCTTGAAGGTTTTGTTCCGGGATGTTCCCCCGGACAAAATCTTCAATTTTTTGAGAGAATGCAATATTTTTAACAAGATCTGAGCATTCATAGACTATGTGAATTTTTTTATTTGCCCTTTTTGAGAGTCTGTAGACGTTTCTTTTCCAGACATGTGCGACATTTTAGCCTGAGATTTTTAATCTATATTTACATCTTGTCTTAAGACCTTGCTTTTAGTCTGGCTGACCAGATTTTTACCCATCCCGCCGTGAGATGGCCTTAGTCGCCTGCTCGGCGTTAAACCCAAATAACCAAACTAGTCTACCACACCTGTTAAATTGCGGATATCACAGCTCTGTCATGGCAGCCAGTAGGGTCTCTCCTTATAACCAAGCATGCCTTTGACCCAGCCAAAAGTTGGTAACTTTCGCGTAACAGGAGCCCTGGTTTATAGTTAACCCATTTAGCCCCACGGCCCCATTTCCTAAATTTTGGAGATGTCGCCTAACAACTATGTATCAATTGCAAGAGATGGACCGACCATGATAATTGAAGGGTAGTGCCAGATTAGCTTGGCGCCTTCAGGCGCCAAGCTAATCTGGCACTACCCTTCAATTAGCATGGTCGGTCCATCTCCTGCTGTGGGGTGTTGGGGCCAAATGGGTTAACTCTTTCCCTACGTATCACTCCCGGTTTAGTGTTAGCCCAAACAAACCCTTAGCCATCGAAACACGTTATAGCATTGTGCTCGATGCCGTCTATCGACGAGTCACTAGTATTCTAGCGTTGTGTTTGTACAAAAATCGCCTGAAGCACAGCTATCGATCTAAGGGAAGCAACCACTATAATATGTTTCACCAAACATTTCTAAGTTATCTGAAAGTGAATGCCCTTGTCAGATGGTGTCGGAACAAGGCCAAAGTAGCCGACAACGTGCCTTGGATCGTCTCTGACGATGAGCTTATTTGATCCTCATGAGTGCGATTTCAACAGTGATTTTTAGCTCGTAATATTGTGATTTAAGAAGAGACAGTTCTCGTGTGATTTCTATGTTTGTGGAATACATTTTCCTGCCATTTTGGTGAGTAAATCTGGGTTTTTCATTGCACTGTTGCTACCAAAACCACATTTCTCATTTTTTGCTCTGCCATGTTTGTTCTGTTGCATAATAATCAAATTGGTTCGACTTCCCACTAAACCGATGCACAAACACATGCAGTTTTGAAAAGTACTTTTAATGCTCTTTCCAGTGATACCCAATTTATCTATGGTTGTTACCTAGGGAGGCTGTGAAAATTAATTCAATCTACCCCCAAAATGTACGTGACCAGGGAACAGACGTCCTTTTCCCTGCTACGTTGGCAGGGAACTGACTCGCTGAAAATGTTACGTAGGGAAAGAGTTAAGTGTCTGTTGTGCCTGTTTAATGGGCATGCCACTAAACCAACCAAATGCTGGTTGCTTTCGCCTAACAGGAACATCTGTGTATGATTTAGTGACTATTGTGTACAACTGTGTTTGATGTTGCAGGTATTGGAGTGCCTATCTTGCTGGCATATGTCTATGGGGTAGTGCCTATCTCTCTGTGCCGTAGTGGGGGATGTGGTGTGACGACCACCAACACAGGTGGTGTGCGGTTTGAATTTGACGAGGAGAATGAAGGCAATACACCAGGAAACTTCACAGGTCAGTATAGGCCACATCTCTGTCTTGCTTGTGTGCTACGAAATCTAGACCAAAAATGTGACCGCCAAGCATGTAAAATGCAAAGAAAGTCCCAGGAAAGAAACATGTTTAACCCATTACATCCTGAGGCTGAAGTTTAAAAAATTGGCTTATTGTCCTATAAAGGCTACATTACGGATTAGGAGATAGATCTTTTTTTTTTTTAGTTTAATGGTGCTGCCAGAATAGCTTGGTGCCTCATACGCCAAGCTATTCTGGCACCACCCTTGAACCATCAGTCGAATTTAATTCTTGTAATATTGCTGTCAGGATGAAAAGGGTTAAACAGGACATTACAACACTATTATTAAAATAAACTGTGTTGTAATTGTCTGTAACGCACGCAGACTTGCCCACAGTCGTACGCACAGACTCTCGCACAACAATCGCATACACCACCACTGACTCAGACGGGCGCATTCATGCGGTAAAACTCAACACACGGGCTCCCTTTCTAAAGTAACTTTTATACACTATAAAAGAAAAGACACACTTAAATAATTATCCAACTATACACATTTCACCTTCCCCACTGCATCCCAACATCACATACACACACGCACAATATCTCGCCAGGCTAGGTTTTAGTTTCACACTGTCTCCAACCGGTTTGATGTTATTGCCTGGTTACGTTGGTCCTTCTCACGTCTAGGCGTGAAAGTCCTTCGTCGTACGCTTCTTCTTGCCGTCCTGTCTCTTTGGCACGGACGTCCTCGTTCTCGTACGGTAGCGCAATTCTCGCTTTGACTCGGGCGTCTTGGTCCCGGTCAGACTCACTCTCAGTGAAGAGCTGGAGGGATGACCTCACGTTAGGTCCCACCTGTGACTCAACGTCTCGGCGTCTGTCATTCCACTCTTTACAAGAACTCTAAACACAACAACAAGGATCCAAACGTAACGCTTGCTAAACACACAACATTGGATAAATGAGAAACGTCACGTAACCTGGCTGATACAAATAACTCACACGTTCATTCACACACACACACACACGTGCTTCATAAACTGTCTACTTCCGTAACACTCCCATATCTCTGTCACTATCTTGAAACAGACTATAGCCTAACACTCTTGCTATACACTACTCTATACACTGGAAAAGACTATGCTTAACCATCCACGTACTACCTTCATAGCGACTTAGACATACACACCTCACATTCTTTTAGTTATCCATCTCGGTAAATAACTGTATACCAAAAACACCGGTTACTTCACTGAATTCTAAACCAACATAACTGAACCAAAACCGGTCAACACTATACAAGCAAATTACTCTTAGCAACGCATACTGTCTTTAACTAAGCAACTATCAATACTACATATATAGAAACATACCTGAAATCTAGGCTTCAGAGTCTTGGAATACGGGCTAGGTATCTCAAACACAACCGTTCCATACGACATGACAGCCCGTACTACCGATCTAGACCTCTGACGGACACAGCTTCCGCCTAGAACTCACTAAACAGAACTCACTAAAAATCCCGTGCTAACCATGTCTTACAGATTCCACATGGGCAGCAGACCCCACGGACTATCGGCACAAACAAACCGTTAACAAAAAACCGTACCGTACTAATCCTACGGTGTGAGCACTATGCACGAGCATAGAGCTTCATCACAATTCCCCCTTCCTCGTGAAAAAAAGAAACGACCGAGTTTCTTTTTAAGACTACTCGATGTAATATTATCCGAAAACAGGAAAGGACTAACTTTGATTATCTAGAATACAAGAAAGGACTAACAGTCCAGAACACGCCACCAGGGCCACCATGGGAAACGCGGATCGGCAGCCTCGTCCGTCCGTCCGGATCCCTCTAGCGCGGCCTGCGGGCAAAACTCGGACTCGTCCCCCACAAGTGAATAAAACGGCTCGGTTGCCCCCGCCGCTAAACACGCTAGTGCAGGCCTCGACCCATCATGGTATTTCTTCAGCATGTTAGCGTGGTAGATCTTCTCCTTTCCCCGCACAGAAATGAAATAGTCATGACCATACTCGCGAACAACCTGGTGCGGCCCCTGCCATTGAGGTACGAGCGCCTGCGTGGTTGCGGGCGAAAAGAGCAAGACTTGCTCTCCTGGAGTAAACCGCCTTATCTTGGAGCCCTTGTCCCGGTAGTGCTTCTGCACCTTTCGGGCCGCATCCACATTGTTGTGGGCTATCTCGCAAGATTCCCTGACGATGTTTTTCAGGTCCAGCAGATGCTGAAAGATGGTCTTGCTCTCCCCCGCGTCCTTATCCCCAGACCACGCGTCCGCAAGTAAGTCGATCGGCCCTCACGCTCGGCGACCAAAGAGCAACTCAAAGGGGGAAAACCCCGTGCTCTCATTCGGAAGCTTGCGATAAGCAAACAACAGTGCCGGAAGGTAACGGTGCCAGGACCGTGGCCGTGTTTGAACGACCTTCTTGAGTGACTGCTTTAGCGTGCCGTGAAATCGCTCGACCATCCCATTAGATTGGGAGTGGTATGGTGAGGTCAAAGCATACGGTGGAACTCGCCCATCATATCGGACGTGAACTGGGTGCCCCTGTCACTCAGAACCGATTTCAGGAAGCCCATTCGAGCAAAGATTGAAAACATGGCTTCCGCCACCGACACTGTATCAATCTTCTGCAGTGGGATAGCCTCCGGGTACCGCGTCGCCACATCAATTAGAGTAAAAATGTAGCGATGGTTACCTTCCGACGGGGGCGACAACGGCCTCACAATGTCCACCGCCACGCGATCGAAAGGCACCTCAATGCGTGACATCAACTGAAGTGGCACATTGGGAACCTGGCCCTTCGGGGTTGTCCTCTGGCAAATGTCGTACGAGCGACAATATCGTGCGACGTCAGTCGACACCCCTGGCCACGCAAATCGGAGACAAACCCGCCCCAGCGTTCGTTTAACGCCGAAGTGCCCCGCCAACAATCCGTCATGGGCCGCCAACAACACTGTGTCACACAGCGTAGAAGGTACCGCGACCTGCACGGCTGTCGGAACCGTGCTCGGCGTGCCCTCCCTCCAAAAATGACGGTGTAACAAGCCGTTCGTAACCACAAACCGATAAGCGTTCACCCCACTCTCCCTGATCGTACCCCCTGCAGCTTTTCCGAACCAGTCCCGTAACGACTCATCTGCCCTCTGTAATTCACCAAGCTCGGCAGGCGAGATAGCGTCAAGAGGCGAACTAGCCACTCACGGCAGTGCCGCCTTTTGCTCGCCCTCGCGCCTGACTTGCGCTCTCGTCGCGACGAATGCGATTGCCTGGTGAGCTACCCGAGCCTGCTGAAATGCTCCAAACATACCAACGACTGGCTCTACATCTTTCATGTTGCCGAGAATTAAATCCACTACCGGCTCGTCGATGACACAAGAAACCAGACTACCCGAGAAAAACTCCGTGTCAACTTCTATCTTCGCCAAAGGAAAAACTTCTACCTTTTCTCCGAACGAAATTACCCTCTGCGTCTCCCCCGTGTACTGATCGTCCCTAACTAGGCTACGTCTGACCCCCGCGGTCGTGGCACCCGAGTCGTGCAGAACAGAAACGAGGAAACCGTTCACCACCCCCTTCACTACCGGCAAGTAACCTCCGCCATCAGCCGAGCACACAACGCCGAGCTGAGGCTCCTCCACGACAGGAACTGCAACACTGGCCGTGTGAGTGAGCTGCACAGCCCCATCTCCCCGTCCAGCGCCGCCAGGACACTGGTGTGCCAGATGGCCGTGCTCCTGATAACCAGCATACTGCACGCCTGTACTGTTGTACGGACAGTTCCGACTGAAATGCCCGTACCCACGACAAAAAAAACACTGAGTGTCCGAACTCGCAACCCGACCACGACCATACCCACGCAAAGATGTCCCTCCACGTGCGTACGGATCGCGACTGGCATTGCTGTTACCTCGATCACCGCGTCGGAAACGCAAAGTACCTCTTCTGTTAACTGGGCTCCACGTAAGGTATTGATGCCCCGGTAACCCCCAGTCGTGTTAGCAGCGACCAACCCGACTGGCGGTGTCTCGATCCTACGCGCGAGGTTTTTCGTCGGATGCGCCATCCGAAAAGCCTCCGCGTTCTGTACTAACTCGTCCGTAGTCTTGAGGTTACGTTCCCTCAAGAATACCGCTAGATCCTTGGAAACGCTACCAAAGAACTGTTCAGCCAACATGAGATCGAACAATGCTTCGTACGTGTGTTCGATCTTTGACAGTTCGACCCAACGTACGAGCAAATGGGACAACCATTTGCCAAAAGACACAAACGATTCCCCTGTCTCTGGCCGACAAGCTTTCAAGCGTTCTCTAAAACCCTCCGCATTACACTGGAACTGCTGTAAGAGACACTCCTTCAAAGTCTCGTAATCTATGTTCCCCGAAACGTTCAAGCTATGGTAAAGACTCAAGGCCTGACCCTCTAGCACAGACGAAAGCAAAATGGGCCAGTTGGCAGAAGGCCAACTCAACGCCTGCACATGAGACTCGAAACGACACAAAAAAGCGTCAATAGAGTCCACGGACTCTTTAAACATCGGCAGTCTAGGAAAATTCCGTATGCCCCGGCCTACTGAATCACTATCAGCTGTTCTAGACCCCGCATCTCGAGCTAACTGTAGTTGCACCTCTCTATCCCTCTCCTTTTCTTCCCTCTGATACTCTAGCTCCTCCTTCCTAAAGATTCTATCTTTTTCTTCTCTCTCCCTCTGAACTTCAATTTCTTTCTCTTTTAAAGCCCGTTCCTTTTTGTCTTTCTCTCTCTGAAACGCTAATTCTTCTTTCTTAAGAGCTCTTTCCTTCTCTCTCTCTCTCTGTACTTCTAACTCTTTCTCCTTTAAGACTCTTTCTTTCTCTTCTCTCTCTCTCTCTCTGAGCTTCTAACTCTTTCTCCTTTAAGACTCTTTCTTTCTCTTCTCTCTCTCTCTGTACTTCTAACTCTTTCTCCTTAAAGACTCTTTCTTTCTCTTCTCGCTCTCTCTGAGCTTCTAACTCTTTCTCTTCTCTCTTCTCTCAGTATCTGCATTTCTAACTCTTTCTCCTCTTTAAGTTTACGAATTTCTAACTCTTTCTCGTCCCTCACCCTCTGAACCTCTAACTCTTTCTCTTTTAGTACTCTCTCTTCTCTCTGAATTTCTCTCTCTCTCTCTCTCGCCCTATCTTCCCTATCCCTACACTTCTCAACATAATCAAAAAGTTTCTCGTCCTTAAGACCTAACCTTTCACCCTGTTTAATGTACGCCTCTACCGGGTCTGACTCCATACTTACTGGAACAATTTCTCACACTTGAAAATGTAAAAATACAAATACCACAACCAAATGAACGGCAAAAACTTAAAATGAAAACTCACAACAATTATCAACAACCTACGCAGAAAAAAAGTGGCCTACTCTGACGTCCAGATGGAACGAAAAAATAAGAAAGATAGAAAGAAGAGCAAGGAAAAAAGAATACTACCTATACAAAGGAAGAAACAAGTACTAACTCCTCGTAAGATGCAGAAAACTACAGAAATAACGGATCTTACCCCCTAGAATCGGAGAGGGGAATCTAACACATCAACATGCACATAACAACAATCCTACTCTAAAATCGCTACTTACTATCGCCCGCAGATACTTTAACCTACCGCTAAAACAGGGTCACCACTGTAACGCACACAGACTTGCCCACAGTCGTACGCACAGACTCTCGCACAATAGACGCATACACCGCCACTGACTCAGACGGGCGCATTCATGCGGTAAAACTCAACACACGGGCTCCCTTTCTAAAGTAACTTTTATACACTATAAAAGAAAAGACACACTTAAATAATTATCCAACTACACATTTCACCTTCCCCACTGCATCCCAACATCACATACACACACGCACAATATCTCGCCAGGCTAGGTTTTAGTTTCACACTGTCTCCAACCGGTTTGATGTTATTGCCTGGTTACGTTGGTCCTTCTCACGTCTAGGCGTGAAAGTCCTTCGTCGTACGCTTCTTCTTGCCGTCCTGTCTCTTTGGCACGGACGTCCTCGTTCTCGTACGGTAGCGCAGTTTTCGCTTTGACTCGGGCGTCTTGGTCCCGGTCAGACTCACTCTCGGTGAAGAGCTGGAGGGATGACCTCACGTTAGGTCCCACCTGTGACTCGACGTCTCGGCGTCCGTCGTTCCACTCTTCACAAGAACTCTAAACACAACAACAAGGATCCAAACGTAACGCTTGCTAAACACACAACATTGGATAAATGAGAAACGTCACGTAACCTGGCTGATACAAATAACTCACACGTTCATTCACACACACACACACACGTGCTTCATAAACTGTTTACTTCCGTAACACTCCCATATCTCTGTCACTATCTTGAAACAGACTATAGCCTAACACTCTTGCTATACACTACTCTATACACTGGAAAAGACTATGCTTAACCATCCACGTACTACCTTCATAGCGACTTAGACATACACACCTCACATTCTTTTAGTTATCCATCTCGGTAAATAACTGTATACCAAAAACACCGGTTACTTCACTGAATTCTAAACCAACATAACTGAACCAAAACCGGTCAACACTATACAAGCAAATTACTCTTAGCAACGCATACTGTCTTTAACTAAGCAACTATCAATATATAGAAACATACCTGAAATCTAGGCTTCAGAGTCTTGGAATACGGGCTAGGTATCTCAAACACAACCGTTCCATACGACAAGACAGCCCGTACTACCGATCTAGACCTCTGACAGACACAGCTTCCGCCTAGAACTCACTAAACGGAACTCACTAAAAATCCCGTGCTAACCATGTCTTACAGATTCCACATGGGCAGCAGACCCCACGGACTATCAGCACAAACAAACCGTTAACAAAAAACCGTACCGTACTAATCCTACGGTGTGAGCACTATGCACGAGCATAGAGCTTCATCACATTGTCCTTTTAAGCATTTTTCTTTTTTCTTGGTATTTTCTTTACTTTCGAGTTGTATTGAACCATGTAACATTTGTCACATAGCTCACATTCAGACACTCCTTGGTGTCTCCATGCTTTTTGGCAAAATTGGTATTACAAAGCTCATGGTGGCTCAGGAGCTAGCTTTGCGACGGTTGTTATATTGTCACAAAGCCTTTTGCAACACCTATGTTACTGTTGATACAGGTGGCAACTGTAGTGAGAACATCAACTCTTAACCCTTTCACTGCTGAGAAAAAGTGAAGACTGCAAGAGGCATAGATCCTCAGGAACCCCCCGCAACTGTGGGGGCTCATGAGGATCTATACCACTTTCTGAGACCACTTTGTGTCCATGTTTTGGGACAGTTGTGGCTTTTTGGTCATTCAGTGAACACAGATTTTAGGAAAAAAATGTCCATTGGCAGGGAATAGTTTGAACTCCCAGAACTAAATGACTTCCATTTTATCAAATGGAAGTTATTTAGGTCTGGGAGGTTAAGAGTTAATTTTGTGTTTGTGTGACTGTCTGTGCAGGTGACAATCACAGTGAAAACATGCCAGCCGTGGCCAACCCTAGCATCGCTCCTAGCATTGGTGATGCCTCACTGGGCATGACAGGAAGCCTGAGCGCTAGCGGCAGTCACATGGAGCGGGTGGGAGTGTTGAGGGACGCGGACAGTGATCGTGACTCGGCTTCCAATCGTGCCATTGCCGGAGCCAGTCTCAATGGCAGTCTGTGTGGCTGTACCTACACCAACAAGTCAGTAATTCGATCATGATCGTAATAATAGTAATAATAATAATAACATAATACAGTAAGCTTTGGATATAAAAATTCACCTTGGGACCCAGTATTTCTTGTTATGTCCATAGTGTGTTATATACAAAGTAATTGATGTAGAATTCTAGAAAGAGTGCTGTTCGGACCTCTGAATGTGGTGTTATATCCGCATTTTGTTAAATCTGACCTTGTTATATGTGAAGCAGACTAATGATGATTATGATGTTAATGATCATAATGACAACAATAATGATCATAACAAATATTAATGATGATAATATTACCTTGTTATAAGCGACTTAGACTGTACTAATGGTGATGATGTTAATGATAATAATAATGACAACAATTTATAATAATAATAATAATAGAATAATAATAATAAATAATAATGTTAATAATTATAATACAATGATGATTTCAGGAAAAACAAACATCATACCGTTCTTGTTGTCATCAAGGAAACAGAAGTTGAGCATGTAGAGTCCTACAAGTATTTAGGTGTTCTTTTTGACAACGCGCTCAACTGGAAACAAAACACAGAGGCTATTGTGAAAAAAGGGCATACCCGTCTTTACTGTTTGAGTAAACTCAGATTATTTAATGTAAGCACTTAGCTTTTACAGATTGCTCCAGGATTGTTAGCGTTCTTACTTTTGAACTGACGTGCTGGGGTAGAAATTTATGTAAAAGAGATCACGATTGTCTTAACAAAGTAATCAGGAAAGCGGGTGGGGTGATTGGTAGAGCACAAGATACTTTGGATACTCTGTACAACAGACGGATTACGAACAAACTGGCTGATATTCTTGATGACAAACACATCCATTTGCTATGAATTTGATAGCAGACGTATCGAACGAAGTGGCAGACTTCGAGTACATCACATTATACCAACTCTTTTGTCCCTCCGGCTGTTACCCTTTTCAGCTTATAGTGTCTGTCAACATTCTTTAGTTGTTTAGTACTAGCCCATTCAGTAGTTCACTGCAACATTGCTGACACCAGAAGCACAGGGGGCATAAACCATTAGTGTTTTTGATGCCAAGAGTGTTACAAAGGTAACAGTATGTCTGTTACAGTTCATCTTTTTAACTGAGAGTTATAGGTTATTTAATTAATTGAATGAGCAAATGATGATGCCATGTGTTGTATGGGCAGACAGTGAATTTTCCCATGAGGGATTAATAAAGTATTATTGTATTGTATTGTATTGATAGTGAGTAAAACTGTTTTAACATTATATCCACTGACTGGAGGGCCCCCCCCCCCCCCCCCCGCCCCCTCGCACACACACACACAAGGCAGTGTCATGTGATTTCACTACATATCCACAGGCCGGTCCCTCTACATTGTGCAATGCAGTATCATCTGATTTAGCCCATTCAGTACAGAGCAAATCTGAACAAGACCCCTACTGCAAGAGGTAAAGATCCTCAATAGCCCCTGCAGTTGTAGGGGCTCATGAGGATCTATGCCTCTTGCTGGCACCTCTTTGAATCCATGTGCCTGGAACAGTTTGGGGTTTGTTTGTTTTTTGGTGTTGATTTAACCCATTTCTTCCTGATACACCCATTGTTTGAATTAAATTTGACTGATAGTTCAAGGGTGGCACCAGAATAGCTTGGTGCCAGAGGTGCCAAGCTATTCTGGCACCACCCTTGAACTAAAACAGTTGATCTATCTCCTAATGTGTAATATAGCCTTCATAGGTAAGCAGGGTTCGAAATAACCAGGGGCCCGGGGCAAAAAGCCCCTTACTTTGGCCTCGGGCCTCTACTTTCATGTCCACGGGGCCTGATGTGCCCTCTTCTTTTCAGACCTACTTTGTCTCAGAGCAGCGGTAGGCAGTACTCAGCGCGGTCCCGACACAGGTCATGAACTTTTTACCAAACACACGTGACTGGCTATTTTTAGCACGGTACGCATTGCATCAACCTCTCTTTGCTGCATAGCAGTCTAGAGCAATATGTTTACTCTGCTGTTTACAGCTCGCTATTCTTCTTTTAGCTAAAGCTGCTTCCTCCCGCGAAGGAGAGTTGCTATGTTTCACTGTCTTGTCCGTAAATCATACGACAGTTCATGAGCCCTTTACTTTCCTGTGGGGCCCCCTACTTTTACTAACAGGGGGCCTGAAGGGCCCTGTACTTTTGAAAAGTATTTTGAATCCTGATAAGCAAATGTTGCAAAATCAGCCTCAGTAAGTAATGGGTTAACAAAGAAACACAATTCCCAGCGGAGTCTCTGAAAGCAGACCTAGAGACAACAGTTGAGATGCTGTACCCACTGTTTGGAAAGATCTGGGAAGAGGAGGTGATGCCAGCTGACTGGAAGGAGGGGTACCTAATCAAGCTTCCCAAGAAAGGCGACCTCAGCAAGTGTTCCAACTACAGAGGAATCACCTTGCTGTCAGTACCAGGAAAGGTCTTCAACAGGATCATCCTAGAGAGAATGAAGAGCTCCGTTGACCCCCAGCTGAGAGACCAGCAAGCAGGATTCAGGAAGAACCGATCATGTACAGACCAGATCGCCACTCTCCGCATCATCGTGGAACAGTCTCTGGAGTGGAGCTCCCCGCTGTACGTCAACTTTGTGGATTATGAGAAAGCATTTGACAGAGTGGACCGAGAGACTCTTTGGAAACTCCTACGACACTACAGTGTACCCACAAAGCTCGTCCGCCTGATCAAGAGCAGCTATGATGGCATGACATGTCGCGTGATCCACGAAGGGCAGTTCACCAGAGAGCTCCAGGGCAGAACTGGTGTCAGGCAGGGGTGTCTGCTGTCTCCGTTCCTCTTCCTACTGGCCATAGACTGGGTCATGAAGATGACCACAGAGCACAGACGAAGTGGAATACAATGGACACTGTGGACACAGCTTGACGACCTCGATTTTGCAGACGACTTGGCATTACTGTCCCACACTCATCAACAAATGCAGGACAAGACCACGAGGCTTGCTGACATCTCGTCCCAATTGGGCCTCACCATTCACAAACAGAAAACAAAGACAATGAGGCTGAACGCAACCAGGGAAGAACCAGTCTTGCTTGCTGGCACCCCGTTGGAGGAGGTGGAGTCCTTCACCTATCTCGGGAGCATCATAGACAAAAAAGGCGGCACTGATGCAGATGTCAGAGCACGAATCGGTAAAGCCAGAGCAGCCTTTCTCCAGTTGAAAAAAGTGTGGAGTTCCAGAGAGCTGTCACAACACACCAAAGTCCGGATTTTCAACTCCAATGTAAAAGCAGTTCTCCTATATGGAGCAGAGACATGGAGATTGACAAAAACCACAGTCAACAGAGTACAGACCTTCATGAACAGTTGCCTTAGAAGAATTTTGAAAATCCACTGGCCAGAGAAGATCAGCAACGTCAGACTCTGGGAGAGAACAGAGCAGATAACAGCAGAGAATGAAATTGGGCGAAGAAGATGGGGATGGATCGGTCACAGTCTGAGAAAGCCAGCTTCCAGTATCACTAGGCAGGCATTGTCATGGAACCCCCAGGGAAAGAGGAAAAGAGGTAGGCCGAGAAACTCCTGGCGTCGAGACCTCCAAGCAGACATCAAGAGACTGGGAACCACCTGGAGTAGAATCGAAGGAGAAGCACAGGACAGGAGTTGCTGGAGGTCTCTCGTCGACGGCCTATAACCGGGTAGGGGTGACAGGCGTAAGTAAGTAAGTAAAGAAACACAATCTGCATTAGCTGGTACTGAATGGGCTAACGTTGGTTTTACAGATTGGAGGCGCACACCACTCAGTAAATTGCAGTAGTATAAGATTTCACTGTGTGTTTACAGACTAGAGGTGCCCACCACACTGTAAAAGGCAGTATGATATGATTTTACTGTGTGTCTACAGACTGGAGGTACAGGCAGATGTTGTCCCAGGTGGAGCAGCACAAAAGCGAGCCAGCTTTAGCAGTGAATCGGCCAACATCAGTCTCAGTGAGAAGTCTGCCACCGTCTCCTTTGACGAATCAAGTATGCGGGTCTACTATACAGATGCGGTGGCGCCTACACGGTAAGATAAGATGGGATAGGATAATAAAAGATGGGATAGGATAATTAACCCTTAGGCTGTCAGTAGCAACATTTGTCATGATGCTTCCTGCAGGAATGATCACGACAAGACATGACAAGAACCACTACCAAATAGGGTACAGATTCTCAACAAAGCCATTGTTTTTGTTGTTCAGGTCATCATTATCTTGTCTTTTTCAGGGATGGATATGATTTTGTTGTACTTTATATGAATTTTCCTGTGGGCAGGCGATTGGGTGCTTGATAGGAAGAGGCAGGGGACATAACCATTTGTATGTCCTTCATGTTTGCAAGTTTTTTAATTAGACTTGGCACAAAGATAGTCATTGATGAGATAGACAAGAACATGGTGACCTGAAAATGAACAAGAACATCAAAACTCTCATGGCTCAAGTACATGACCAAGACAGTTCTCCAACCTGTCACCTTGACTGAAGGTCACTCAAATGAGCAAATTCTGAAGTGTCTTGATATTTTTACAGAGGTTGATCATTGTATGTGAAAAATCTTTCTTTCTGTCAACATATGAATTTTTAACACATTTATTTACCAACTCTGACTTTTGCAAATGGTCAACCAATTTTAGTAGGTATTGAAATTTTTCAGGTCACCATTGTCTTGGCCCTTTTGCAGGTCACTGTTGTCTTGTCAGTTTCAGGTCTCCATTTGTCTTGTCAATTTCAGGTCACAATTATCTTGTCTTTTTCAGGTCTCCATTGCAGTTACGAAAGGTGTCTCGATTCTGTGACAGAGAGTACAGGGACGTGCAGTCATGGTGAGAGGATTTTCTTTGAAATGGCTGACATTGATCTATCTCTAGTTTAGCCCATTCAGCCCTGACACACTACAAGGTATGGATATATACCACAATGGTTCAAAGGTGGTGCTAGAATAGACAGGAACTGCCACCACCCTTGAAAGTGACCTACTGCAGGCAGTAAAAGGGTTAACTCATTCGAGACTTACTGCCTCCAGATATCCAGAGGCGGCACATCTCAAATGAGTTAAAGTTCACAATATCTTCTTTATATATGTTCTTAGTATGTCTTAGAAATGAAACTGGACAAAAGGACTAACTCAGATTATGAAGTTTGAATGTTGTAAATGAACTCATTACATCCTGAGGTTGAATTTTGTAAACTGCTTATTATCATGTGAGGGCCACATTACAAATTAGGAGATCGATCAACCATTGTAGGTCAAGAGTGGTGCCAGAATAGCTTGTCGCCTTAGGCACTCCTTGAACTATCAGTTAAATTTATTTCAAGCAATCAATAGTATATCGGGATGAAAAGGGTTAACTCATGGAGCCCTGACAGTACAATAGGAGACGGGTCAACCATGATAGATCAAGGGTGTTGCAAGAATAGCTTGGCACCTGAAGACGCCAAGCTATTCTTGCTCCACCTTGAAACTATCATGGTCAAACTGCCTCCTGAACTGATTATTTTGTCTAAAGAAGCCACTGCCCCATATTTAGGAATATCGACCCTAAGGCTTGGTGTGTTAAAAACAATGTGTGATTTGTTTGCTGTGAGATTGCTCTGTTTATGTACTAACACTATTTTGTGTGATTTGTTTGTTGTGAGACTGTGTGTGATCTTTTTGTTGTGAAAGTATGTGTTTGATATAGTATCACCATGTTCTGTGTGAGAGACTGTTCTCACCCCTACTCTTAACCCATTTAGCCCCAATGCCCTTCAGCAGGAGGTGGATCGACTATGATAATTCAAGGGTAGTGCCAGATTAGCTTGGCGCCTGATGGCGCCATGCTAATCTGACACTACCCTTGAATTATCATGGTCGATCTATCTCCTGTAACTGGAACATAGTCGTTCAGTGACCCTTCCAAAATTTGGAAAAAGCAGCCACGGGGTTAAATAGGTTAACCTGACCTAGTTCTCACTGCTTTGTTGTGAGACTGCTGCGTTGATGTCATTGCTCTGTGTTGTGTGTGGTGATGGGCACAAGGTTTGCACCAATGGAGACCACTTTGTTGTGAGACCACTGTGTTGATTCATTGCACTGTGGTGTTTGTGTAGGGATGGAGAGGAGGTTGAGTCCAGTGGAGAAGTCATCCATCATGCCCACCCCCACCACGGCCACTCCCCCAGCCCCGACTCCTGCCAGGGAGCCAGCGCCACATGCACTACGACCACCACCACCCCACAGTCCCCCCGCCTGAACCCCCAATGTCTGAACCCCCGGGGGCTAGGGGCTGCACAGACCATGGAGGATGGACGGCAGGGGACCAAGTGTAAAAAACTCACACGCTTTGTGGACGATGTAGCCTGGCCTGGGTCTGATGACGTTGAGGCTTCAGGGAAAGGTGGGAGAAGAAGTCGTGAGGAGGCTGGTGGGGAGTGCAGTAGAAACCAGCATGAGAACGCAGCCTGTCCTGACGACACAGATGCTTCAGTAAAGCCTGTCAGAAAGTGTCGTGAGGAGGAGAGTTTCAGAAGGCAGCGTGAGGGCGTTACCTTTCCTGGCAGCTGTGGTGTGTCAGGGGGTGTGAGGAGTGATGGGGAACGCGATGGGTGCAGAGTGCGCAAACTGTCCCTAGAGAGTCGTCAGTGCCGGAAGGTCAGCACCAGACATTCTGACATAGCATCAACTCGATCCCTGCCACTGACTTCTTTTGATGTGACACAGCTGCCAGCAGGTAAAGGAGACGATGGAACACAACTGCCTGGAGACAACAGTATCGCACGCATCAACATTGCCAGTGACCTGGGTGTGGTGGTAATGGCAATCCCAGAGGTTGACACCGACAAGCCAGTGGCTTCACGCCAGTCCTCCATAAGTCCTAGCCACACACCCATCCCCAAACCTCTCCACCATGCACGCAGCCTCAGTCTCAGTCACACCTCACTGGAAGGTCTCAGCCACTCACTGGACTGCAAAGACAGCGCTTCACTCTCCATGGAAACAGGCTCCACCGGGGCTAACGACAATGGCACCCATTGTGACTCTAAGCTATGCACTCTGCGCAGACACAGTTATGAACTGGCGTTCCGACATGGACGTATTTCCCCAGGGTTGCCTGAAGATTCACACTGACATCTGCGTGCCCTGAGACTGACATAGCACAGTTATCAACTGACATGAACATATTTCCCTAGGACTGTCTGAAACTTCAGACCGACGCATGGCACAGTTACCAACTGCCATTCTGACAGGGACATATTTCCCCAGGGCTTTCTGAAGCTGAGGACTGACGTGTGAAACCTGTAAATATGTGTGCCTGTTTGTCACTGATGTCATTCTTTAAACTAAAGCTTCACATTTAAAGACTCATTTTCTTGTGTTTTTTTTTTTAAAACTTGTCTGCCAAATGTTTCTGACATTGAAATTGCTTTGTATTCATATTTTGCGTGCTTTTGATAACAAGAGTGAGTCTGTGTTTTGGGCCAGTGGTAAACTTTAACTTAAGAGTTTTTTCAGACTATTTGAGCCACAGTCTTTAACCCATTACATCCTGAGGCTGAATTTTTTTGCTTATTGTCCTATGAAGTCTACCTTACAGAGACAGATGAACCATTACAATATTACATTTTTAGTTCAAGGGTGGTGTCAGAATAGCTTGGCGCCTCAGTCTCCACACCCTCGAACTGTCATAGTCAAGTTTATTTCATGCAGTAGTGTATCAGTATGAAAATGGTTAAACTTTGCCCAAGATACTTGTGGCAAGACCTTCTAAACATACCAGTTTCACTGACCTTGCAAAGGTCAAGGTCTCTCTCTTGGCTTGACTTCGCGAACGAAGATTTTATAGGAGTTGCCCACGACGTCTGCAGGCTTGTTCGTGGCTGCGGAGGCCAATCCGAGACAGGCAGGTTCGACCGCAGTGGCTGCAGGGGAAGGTCTGGCCAGGGTTCTGAGCTGCGGCATCTCTGTTTTTTCTCCTGAGCCGCTTGTCCTTAAGGATAGCTCTGCGAGAGTCCTCAAAGGAGACAGCTGCCTTGTAAATGGTGGAGCGCCAGGTGTCACGGTCCGCAGCAAGCGAAGACCACTGGTGGTGGTCGATTTGGCAGGCACTAAGTGACTTCTTGAGACAGTCTTTGTATCTCTTCTTTGGTGCCCCTCTGTCACGGTGTCCAGTAGCAAGCTCGCCGAACAGGGTGATCTTTGGTAGGCGATGATCCTCCATCCTGGAGACATGCCCCGCCCAGCGGAGCTGTGTCCGCAGCAGCAAAGCCTCGATGCTCACAGTTTCAGCCTGTTCAAGGACCTCGACGTTGGTGACATAGTCACTCCAGTGAATGCCCAGGATGGTACGCAGGCAGCGCTGGTGGAAGCGTTCGAGGAGTCGTAGTTGGCTGCGGTAGAGGGCCCAGGACTCGGAACCATACAGCAGGGTGGTGAGGACCACAGCTCTGTACACGCTGATCTTGGTGCCTGTTTTCAGCTTGAAAAGTCGCCCGAAAGCGCTGTTCGCTTTTGCCAGCCTGCTGTCAAGCTCCTTGTCCAGCTTGGCGTCCGACGTGATAATGCAGCCAAGGTAAGTAAACTGGTGCACTGACTTTAGTTCAGACTCGCCAATGGTGATGTGAGGAGGGCGATACACTGTCTTGGGTGCCGGCTGATGGAGGACCTCTGTCTTTTTCAGACTGACCTTGAGTCCAAAGAGCTGGGCAGCATCTGCGAAGCAAGACGTGATGCGCTGCAGGGCTCTCTCTGTGTGTGCAACGAGGGCAGCATCATCAGCAAAAAGCAGCTCACGAATCAGTTGGTCTAGGGTTTTCGTGTGGGCCTGCAGTCGTCTGAGGTTGAACAGGCTGCCATCGAGACGATACCTGATGTACACTGCATCGTCATCATCGAGGTCCACTGTGGCCTGCTTCAACATCATGCTAAAAAAGATGGTGAGGGTCGGTGCCAGTACGCAGCCCTGCTTTACGCCGTTGAGAATAGGGAATGGTTCTGAGAGGTCATTGTTGAGTCTGACCTGGCCTTTCTGGTCCTCGTGTAGCTGGACAATCATGTTGAGGAACTTTGGGGGACAGCCAAGTCGCTCCAGGATCTGCCACATGCCTTGCCTGCTCACAGTGTCGAACGCATTTGTTAGGTCGACAAATGTTACGTACAGCCCTTTGTTCTGCTCGCGGCACTTCTCCTGTAGCTGTCTCAGCACAAAGACCATATCGGTGGTGCTCCTGTTTGCTCTGAAGCCACACTGGCCCTCTGGGAGTTGGTCTTCAGCGATGGCAGGTACCAGCCGATTCAGGAGCAGCCTTGCAAGGATTTTCCCAGCAATGGACAGCAGGGTAATTCCCCGATAGTTGGAACAGTCAGACTTCTCGCCTTTGTTCTTGTACAGGGTGATAACGACTGCGTCACGGAGATCTTTTGGTAGTGTTCCTTCCTCCCAGCAGCAGAGAAAGAGGTCATGGAGCTTGTTGTGCAGTGCTGTGCCTCCATGTTTCCAGATCTCTGGCGGTATTCCATCAATGCCTGCTGCTTTGCCACTCTTGAGCTGGTGGATGGCTGTGAGGGTCTCTTCAGCGGTGGGCGGTTCGTCCAATTCAACCTTTACTGGGAGGTGTGGGATTTGTAGGACGACTGCTTCTTGAACAGTGCGCTCAGCGCTGAAGAGGCTCTGAAAGTATTCCGACCAGCGGTTCAAGATGGAGGTATTATCTGTGAGGAGTGCCTGGCCATTCGCGCTTCGCAGGGGACTTTGTACCAGGTGCCTGGGGCCATACACTGCTTTCAGTGCTTCATAGAAGCCCCTGTAGTCAAGTTTATTTCATGCAGTAGTGTATCAGTATGAAAATGGTTAAACTTTGCCCAAGATACTTGTGGCAAGACCTTCTAAACATACCAGTTTCACTGACCTTGCAAAGGTCAAGGTCACAGGCTACAGAACTGTGTCAAAAGCAGCCATATTTTGAAAAACACAGTTTTCAGCTTCAAGCCACATACAGAAGTACCTGATGGTAAGACTTTTGTTTGCATAAGAGGTTGGCAAAGTAAAAAAATGCCTATTTTTGGTATAATTTCAGTTTTTACTAATATTGCATATCCTTTAATTAGATTCAAACTTTTTAATCAGATTTGGCACAGGCAGGTGATTGATGATAAGACCTTTCTATGCATACTATTACTAAATTTGACGAGGGGGACGAGGAAAGTCTCTCACATAGAACCCCTTGCTGAGATCAAGATTCACAGGTGGTGGACAAATTTGTGAAAAATGGATACATTTTGAGAAAACATGGATTTTGCAGGTACAGATGCCAACCTTGAGACACTTGAACACTTGCTTATTTTAGTGACCTGTCATGAAGGTCGAGGTCAGAAAGGTCAAACCACAAAGGTCAGATTAATAGATGTTCTGAAAGCAGAAGTAGGGCAGTATTGCATGTTTTGACAAAAAAATACTGCAGTGATATCACATGTTTGTTGGGGCATTTAACCCAGTACATCCTGAGGCTGATTTTAACCCATATCATACTGGGGCTAAAAGCTTCAAATTTGTACACTGCCATATGCAAGCTACATTATAGTACTTGCAGATAAGGATCTAGACCAATGGCTTTAGTTCAAGGGTGGTGCCAGAATAGCTTGGCGCCTAGAGGCGCCAAGCTATTCTGGCACCACCCTTTGAACTATTTTAGTCAAACTTATTTCACACACTGGTGTATTCCGAATGATAAGGGTTAAAAGAAAAATTGCTTGTTTGTTCTATGAAGGCTACATTACAGATTATGCGATAGATCACCTGTGATAGTTCAAGGGTGGTGCCTTAGGCACCACACTAATCTGGCACCAACCTTGGACTATCATAGTCAAATTTATTTCAAGCAATAGTGTATCAGGATGAAAAGGGTTAAACCACAGTGCCAAAAGACCGGCTGTATCTGACCTACATGTAAGCCATGAGAGCTTTGCCATTCTTGTTCCAGATAGTGTTCGGTTTGTTTAATTGGTTGGTTTTCGCTCTTTTTTTTTGTGCCAACATCTGTTCAGGAATTAAACAAAATTATGTACCTTGAGTTCTTGATTTAATAACTTGTTCTTGTGGGTTTCTTTAATGTAAACGCAGGTGCAGTTTTAGTGTACCATAGGAGAGAGAGATTGGATGATAGATAGGGTGGTGGGTTGGGCAGAAAATGGTTCAGATTTGTTCACTATGGTTATTGGTGGATGGGGGGGAGGGTATAATACTGGAAGATGCTTTTTCTAAGACGGAAGTGTCCATCGTTGCCCACCCCACTCTCACCCCGTGGTGTGAGGGAGCTCGGTAAGTGATTGAGTACTGTCATTGAGTGATTGTGGAGTATACTTTGCCCTCCATCTCTCTCACAGCCATACATTTGGTGGACTAAGAGTATAATGTGCCATATTTATTGCAAGTTATTTACACTTCTGCGGCCATGATATATTTGCAGTGGGTCCCACACATTCAGTCGTACATCATATGCCCTCGCACATACATGCTCGAGCACGTGCATGCACTTACACACACACTATACACGCATACCCAACACACTTGCATGCACACAGACACCAGCCTCCCTCTCCCCACACACACACACAAAGCCAAAAGACAAACGTGGTGTGACGTTTGACTGTGATTTTTCTATGTGAATTATTTGACTGTAAATTGTGACTGCAGGTTTTTATCATTCAGTTCATGTTGATCATGTTAACTACTGAAACTGCTTATTTATTCCTTGTATTCTCCCCCCACCCGGGTCTGCCCTGGGGGACTTGGGTGGGGTTAGGTATTTTTTAGTTCCCAGGGTCACCCTGGTCAGCCCCACAGGGTGGGTTTTTCTCTCTATTCTGGGGCATGTGTTTCTGTCTACCCTTTGTCCATTCACCTGTATTTGCCTTTTTAAAACTCTCCCTACTGTCTGCACTGCCTGTAGCTCTTGATGCTGGATGTGTGTTGCTAAATGGTCTTAGCTTTATTTAGGCCCCATGTGTTAGGTTTATTTAACGTATTTGACCGGCTGGTGACATACATTCAATGTTCTGTTTATTTTTTATTTTTTAACAAGCAGTGCAGGCACGTCCTGAGAAAGCCTTGTTGCTGTCGGGACGTTAAGCAATATACAATCAATCAATCAATCCTTGTATTCTTTTTTTCTGTTTTTTTTTTTTTTTTTTTTAAATTGTGAACAAATCCGCCGTGGATTTGCTATGTTTGATTGTGCTTTCAATATTCTGGCCTGTATAATACATTGAAGATGTTCACAGTGAATGATGCACAGTAATATTACTACTACCATTGCTTTGTAAATATAATTGATTGCAGCAGTATGTACATGTATGTTTCCAAATGAATCTCGGTACATACAATTTATGGGTATGCCTTTAACCATTTAACTCTATGGGGTGTCAACGACTGGACCAGTTGCTCGAGATAATTTCAATGTTAGTGCCAGATTAGCTTGGCGCCTGATGGCGCCAAGCTAATCTGGCACTAACATTGAATTATCATCGACGATCCATCTCCTGCTGTAGGGCTTTGGGGCGAAATGGGTTCAGGCAATACCGTCGTAAAGTTCAATTAAAGGTTCACATTTTTATACATGGTCATGATCTTTCAATGTGAACCTTGCACCTTGATTTCATTTGGAGCGAGAACAGTCTTAATTTGTTGATTTTGTCTGCGTGAAGACCGTATTGGTGACAATCTCAAACAGCATTGATTCTCATCAGCTCCCTGCAGCTGTAGAATCTTACAGCATTCTGCAGCTCTGACAGCATTCTGCAGCTCTGGCACAACAACCAAAGATGAGTGTTGTAAAAGTAATAAACATAATGGCTGGCACAGTGACATGTAAAAAGTAATAAACATAAAGACAGGCACAGTGTCTAAAGTTATGTGTTGTAAAAGTAATTAACAGAAAGGCTGTCATAACGACTAATGATGTGTGTCGTAAAAGTAATAAACATAAAGACTGGCATGGTGACTAATGATGTGAGTCTTGAAAGTAATAAAGGCTGGCACCACAACTGATAATATGTGTTGTAATAGTCATAAACAAAGTCATGGCATATGAGTCATAATATGTAATGTGTTTGAGGAGAGGTTTTTGCATAGTTTAACTCTTTGGCTGTTGGTAGTGCGTTTCATCACAATGATTCCTGCAGGAATCGTGGCAAAAAGCACTACCAACAGCCAAAAGGTTAACTTGTCAGTTTCGTTTTTCATGTTAATTTTTTCTTTGGCTTTAAAATGGCCAATGAGGCTTTGACCATGGGCCTAGTACAAACAATAAAACAACACAATTAAGACAAAGTTGAAATAAATAGCTTCTGTGTGAGTGTTTGTGCATGGTGAATGTATTGCATTTATCTGAAGAAAAGTGTCATCACATTTTAGTCCGAATGATGGTAGAAATTGAAACATGCTATGAGCAGAATAGTTTTCTGCTGTGTTGACATTGCAAAATATGTTTTTGTTCTTGATATATTTGGTGGTGTTAATACTGATGTGTGACAGTTGTACTATGAGTGATGTCAACTGAGGAAGAAAACATGTGATACCATTTGTCAAAAAGATTAACCCATCTAACCTCGACACCCTACAGCAGGAGATGGATTGACCATGATAATTTAAGGGTAGTGCCAGATTAGCTTGGCGCCTGTTGGCGCCAAGCTAATCTGGCGCTACCCTTGAATTATCATGTTCGATTGATCTCATGTTCGATTGATCACCTGCAACTGGTGGTACATGGTCACCAGATGACACCACCAAAAGCGGATGTGGGGTTACAAGGGTTAACTCAAGATGTGCCGCATCCGGATGCTGCGAATATGGATGCAGCACATCTCGAAAGAGTTAATATTATACACCATAGCACAGTGACGGAAGCAATCAAACTGTGAGGATTTGTACCAGTGCAAATGTAACCACTAATAAATTCTTTGTTTGCACATTGCACAATTTGGGATATTGAGTACTGTAAGTTTCGCACAATTTGGTACTATCCACAGAGTATTGTTTATTGTAAGCTTGTATGCTGACGGCCAGACAGTTGCTGTGAATGTGTTATTTTGAGTTTTTGAATTGCATGGCCTAGTGTTGCAAGGTCTAGAAGCACACATTTGTGCAAGTTTTGCATGTGCATCTTTGTTAAGGGCAATTTCTGGCTGAAGGTAACTGCTAGCCAGTACTTTCTGGCGATGTTTTCATGAAACCATTAGGTGTTCTCAACTGTTCTGTGTATGATAATAAATGTTTCTTGTAGTGCAAAATCCCCACAAAGTAGGCTCAAAGTGCTTCATACAAATTAAAAATCATACCTGCACATCTAAACAAACAGGACAGAAATAAACCCATACAATAAAACTTGGTGCCAGTAAACAGCAAATGTTTAGCAGCTACATGTCCAGAATTCCAAAAATAAATAGTGATAAGGCATTAGGGTCTCATTTTGTCCTGGACTTAAGTTCTCGCTTTGTTGATGGTAATAAGAGACTTTGCACAAGTGAGTGTCCGTCGTTTCAGTTCATTCAATGAAGAATTGCTCAGCACTTATTCATTTTTTTGACAAACCACTGCTCATTTCTGTTACTTCTATTGTACATGTATTTGCTGTATATGGCCAAGAGTAGGAGAAGGTATCCAAGTTTGTGACATATAAGATGAATCGACTTGTTCATTATTTCGTTAACATTAACCCTCAAAGCCCTGACAAGCAATGACAGGATTTGGATCGACCATGATAGTTCCAGGGTGGAGTCATAATTGCTTTGCGCTTGTAGGCGCCAAGCTACTCCGACACCACCCTTGAACTATCATGGTCCATCTGTCTCCAGGAGTGTGACGTAGACCTTAAAGGATATTTACACAATGTGATAATTTCATCCTCAGGATGTATGGGTTACGCAACTAATCTGGCTGAGCTCCTTCGGATAGCTTTGATCTTATGGGTACATTTCTGTTTGTTTGTAGATGTCCCACATGGTGTAGGCATACTAGAACTAAGAGCGTTGCGGACCCTCACTTCACTGGTGGTAGATCAAAATCTTCAGGTTCCAGATGCCAAATATCACTACAACCTTATCCCACTCTAGACATCAAACACAAAAACATAAATTCCCACTTCTGACTGCAAAGGTAAAAACAGTCCCGTCTCACTCCTGACTACATATTATGTAACAAAACACTCCTATTCCACACCTGACACCAAAGGTAACGACAGTCCTATCTCACTCATAACACTAAATGTAGCAGAGTTAGGTAATGCCAAGCAGTCTACAAAGGCCAGCTCATGGCAAACTAAATGTAACAGAGAAATTGTATGCTGCTCCACACCACAAATCCAGCCGTTTAGCCCTGATGCCCTACAGCGGGAGATGGATTGACCCTGATAATTCAAGGGTAGTGCCAGATTAGCTTGACACTTCAGGTGCTAAGCTAATCTGGCAATACCCTTGAATTATCAGGGTTGATCCATCATCTGCAACTGGTATATAGACATTAGGCAACACCTCCGAAGTACAGCTGTGGGATTAAATTGGTTAACAGAACTATCCCATCCCAGTTTAGACACCAAATGTAACAGTGCAGTCATATCTCACTTTTGACACCAGAAGCTATAAAGAAAGCCCGTCTCACTTCTGACACCAAATGTAAGGCCTAACCCACTCCTGACACCAAGTGTAACAGAGCGCTCCTATCCCATTCCTGACACCATATGTAACAACACTTGTATCCCACTTGTGGCATCAGATGTATCAAAACATCCCTATCCCACTTCTGAACAGTCCATTCCCACCTCGGAGACAAAATGCTATTGTGAGGCTGTCTCCCAGGGGTCAGTTGCATGAGCGAGTTTAGTCCTGCACCAGCCACTAAGCAAAGTGAGCTGCTATAGCGGCGCACCTTGCTTAGTGGCTGGTGCAGGACTAAGCTCGCTCATGCAACTGACCCCTGATCCCTTCCCCCTACTCGGCTTACTTTTCTTGATGACAGAGAATATGAGGCGAGACAGTTGACTTTGGCACCCACAAATTCGGTAATGAATCCATTCTTCTTTTTCGTGTCACTGGAGCATCAACTCCAGCAGTAGTTCTTAACCCGTTCAGTGCCGAGAAAATTTGACCACCCAACTGCAAGAGGTACAGATCCTCATGAGACCCCACAGTGGCGGGGGCTCATGAAGATCTATGCCTCTTGCTGAAACAACTTTGAATCCATGATCCTGGGACAGCTACGTTTCTTGGTCTTGAATTAACGAAGATTGCAGAAACACTGAATCATCTGGCACTGAACGGGTTAAAGCATTTGGTTGGTATACAAAATTTAGTCTTACTAAACTATGAAGGGACCTACTCCAGGTAACGATTCTAAAGGGTGAGTAGTTCACAATATCTCCTCCGTAAATACTTTAGTGCACTGATGAGCAAAAGAAATGCGAAATAGGTGAGGCTAGCACTGGTAGCAATTGTGCACATACCAAGGGGAATTACTCAGCGCTAGACAAACGGTTAGATCCACTGCCCCCTCCTATCGGGCACCCATTTCACCAAAAAAATATGCTCTTGTATGCACACGCACATAAGCACACAAAACAGTGCTAATGTACTAATTACAAATAACAATAATTTTATTGTCCCAAAATACGAAATTTGTTTGCAGACACTAATTAGGTCATATTAAACGATTTATAGTTTATCGACTTCAGTATTTATGTCACTATAAATGTATGTCTCGTCTCATGACATCTATGTTTATGTCATGTCAGCCTTTGTCATGATGTTTGCTATTATGCCATGTGTCATGCGTATGTCTGCCTTAGGTTTAGCGAGAGGTCGTCCGTCCGCCGTCGTCCGTGGTAAACTTTAACATTGGCATTTTCTCCGAGACTATTCAAGCCACAGTCTTCAAACATGGCCCAAGGATACTTTGTGGCAAGACCTTTCTAAACATACCAATTTGAGTGACCTCTCACAAAGGTCAAGGTCACAGGGGATCAGGAAATATATCCAAAATAGTGATATTTGGACATAATCAATTTTTTTCTCAAATTCTATTCACAACATCAAACCCAAACTTGGTACAAAGATATCTGATGGTAAGACCTTTCTACGCATACTAATTTGGTTGATCCGTCAGATGGGTCAAGGGTCACAAAAGCTCAGGAAATAGGTCAAAAATAGCCATATTTTGACAAAAGATTTTTTTTCTCAAATACTATATACAACTTCAAACCCAAATTTGGTACAGAGATGCGTGATGGTAAGACCTATCTATGCATACTAATTTGGATGAACCCTCGGAAAGGTCAAGGGTCACAAGAGGCCGGCAAATGTGTGTAAAATGCCCATTTTTGATAAAATTGTAGGTATTATCAATATTTTTGCATTTTATTCAATCAAATTTGGCTCAAAGGTAGCTGATGATTAGACCTTCCTATGCATACTAATTTAGTTGACTCATCGCAAGGGTCACGAGGGGGTTGGGGGGGGGGGGGGGGGCGAGGGGAGAAGTGGCAGTGACAGACATGTGAAAAATGCTTTTATTTTGAGAAAAGATGGATTTTGCTGGTGCAGAAGTCAGCCCTTATTGTCTCAAAGGTAACACATGTAAATAGGTCATACACGTAAGCCAACATTGCTTTGCCTTTCTTGTTCCACAAGCTGTTTCTTTTCCACACCCTGGGAGTCTTGTTGCTGTTGGGTCATAAAGCAATGTACCACAAACCAATCATGCTTATGTACAACTTTTATCTGTGGCAGCCTCCTACCTAAACATATCACTGCTGTTGTTACATGTACATAATGTATCGTATCAGGTTGCGTGTTGATATGTTTCTTGACGGGGTACATGTTCATATACTTGTATGCATGCAGGAAGTGAAACTGTAATCTCTTCTGCAGACTATAGCTTGTGTTTGGAAATAATTGTCTGTGTCGTCTTGTATGAAATTGATTATTAACTCGAAAACTCACAGAACTAAATGACTTCCATTCTATAGAATGGAAGTCATTTTGTTCTCGGAGTTTAAGAGTCATTTTGTTCTGAGAGTTTAAGAGTTAGTCTTAGCTTCTTGACATGAATTGCTTTTCTGTTTGTGTATTTTATGTATTTTTTGGTGGTCATATTGTTGCTTTGAAATTATTGTCAGTGTCAAACATTTGATTTTCGTTATAAACATTACTTTTCAAGATTTTTTGTATTCTGAACATTTTGTCTAAAAAATAATTCTGTTGTATTTTCTCTTTGCTTGTTGTATACTCTCTGATTCCATTTGTACTTTTTCTTTGTCCCCACCTGGGTCTGCCCTGAGGTACTTCGGTGGGGTCATCTACTTTTTTGTACCAAAGTTATCCTGGTGAGCCTGGGGCTTATGTTTCTGTTTACCCATGACCCGCTTACCTTATTTTCACTTTTAAAGCGCTGCCTGTGGTACTTAATGTTGGATCTGTGTTGCTAAATGGTCTGCTGCACATAAGAGATGATCATTTACTTGTCTTCGGTTAACCCTTTTAGCCCCAAGGTCCATTTCTCAAATTTTGGAGATGTTGCCTAATGACTGTGTACCAGTTGCAGGAGATGGTTTGACCATGATAATTCAAGGGTAGTGCCAGATTAGCTTGGCGCCTGAAGGCACCAAGCTAATCTGGCACTACCCTTGAATTATCTTGGTCAGTCAATCTTCCGCTGTAGGGACTTGGGGCTGAATGGGTTAATGCATTTTTAATAGATCATTTCCTTGTAATATATTGTAATGATTTTCCACTCTTTTGTAAATTAGAGGTCGATACAGCATCTCTAGCATGTCTGTTTATTTTGCTCATCAGACTGGCTGGTGACAAACATTCAATGTTCTGTTGTTTTTTTTTTTTTTTTTTTTTTTTTTTTTTGGGGGGGGGGGGGGGGGGGGGGGGGAGTTACCAGTAGAGCAATCTTGTTGCTGTCCAGTTGAAAAGCAATGTACGGCCAACAAACCGACCCTTTCTTTCTTACAGGTCTTATATTTAATGTTGTTTTTCTGAGAGCTCTGTTCTGGTTTTTTTATTTTTGTTTATCCTGTTTTTCTTTATTGAGGGTACTGCTTTGTTTCTTTCAGTTTGAATCATTTTATTGATTGTTACTTCTTGTCTTTATGTTTCAGTTTGTTTTCTTTGCAGTTATTGTCAAGCCATTTAATGACTAATTTCACACATCACTTCTGTATCATATAAAGGGGTGTCAGTTTAACCCTTTGGATGTCAGTAGCCGTTTTTGTCGTGATGATTCCTACAGGAATCATCGCGACAAAAACCACTACTGACACCCAAGCGGTTCATGAATAATACTATATGCCACTTCTGTATTGTGTAGGGGAGCTTCAGTTTAAACGATTGATGTCGGTTGCCACTCCTGTATTGTGCAGTTGTCAGTTCAGCTTCAGTGGAATACTATCATGTGTCACTTCTGTATCGTGTAGGGGGGCTTCAGTATAATGAATGTCATGTGCCACTTCTGTATCGTGTATGGAGCTTCAGTTTTATGAATAATAATATCATGTGCAACTTCTGGAACGTGTAGGGGAGATTCCGTTTGATAATAATATCATGTGCCACTTCTGTATTGTGTAGGGGAACTTCATTTTAATGAATAGTATCATGTTTATTGTGCATGGCAGTTCAGGTGGTGAAGCTTTGGCCTCTTGTCAGACAGGTCATGGGTTCGATCCCAGCTGGGGTTAGAAGAATTTGTTCAGACCCTTTTTGGTGCCAGGTCTTTGAACTCATCACATTTGTGGTGGATAGAAGACGTTAATCCCTCTAACATTTTCTGTATCGAGTAAGTTTTGAAATATGATTGCTTTTGACGGATGTCAGGATTTTGTGTTTTGTTGGTCACTGTTGTGTTAACATTATTGCCGCACAATTTTCTGTTGTTTTTTGGTCACTCCTTTCTGTTAGTTGTTTTTTTGTTTGTGTTGTGTTTGTTTTTGGACGACCTTTCACCTCTGCATGACATCTTTTCCTTCCTGTCATGTGGTTGATGTGTTTGTTAGTGGTCAGGCCGTTAATACAAGTGCAAGCAACGGTCTCTGACTTCAGCGTTAACCCTTTGGTTGTCAGTAACGGTTTTAGTTGTGATGATTCCTGCAGGAATTGTCGTGACTAAAACCGCTGTCGACATCCAAAGGGTTAAGTAAGCCAGTGCAGGCAGTCTTGTCAGAGCTGCGAGGACGCTGAGCCAAGAAGTCTTCAAGCAGTCTCAGAATTCTAAGAGTTTAAGGTTTAAAGTTTGTGATAAGAAAGCACAAGCAATCTTCTCAATGCATAGATGATTCAACGCGCTGGGCATCCATAGCTGCGAAAGAGAAGTATAGCGTTGCCTGGGGCAATGCTATACTTCTCTTTCGCAGCTATGGGTGCTGAGCGCCTTGAATCGGCTAAAGTTCAAGCAATTGTGCCGAAGGCGTATTCTTTTGTCGTTTTATTAATCACATTTCCTTGCAATGCAGATGTAAATTGTATTGCATTGCTTGTTGTCCTCGCCTGATACGTTGCACGCGCCGCAAAGAGGGGGGGAGGGGGGGTGCGGCGAGGATGACAAGTGTGTCCGTGTGAAGCTTTGCATGTCCATATTTATATCTGTGAACATAACGTAATGTACAGCTTTGTTTATTTTTCTATGTGAAGAGACGTCTGATATTGTATTCATACCAACGGGAACGCTTTGGTATGATTGTGACTGATGGCTGTGTTCTTGTATGCATACCAGTGGGGCTTATATTGGAGGCTGCTGGCTGTGTGCATCAAGTCTTGTTCTGTATTAAAACTGACCACACTCTGGAAGAGTGGACAGAAGTAAACAGAAAGTGAAGTAAAATTATGTGAAAGCCACCTCGTCTGTGTGTGTATGTGTGCGTGTGTGTGTGTGTGTGTGTGTGTGTGTGTGTGTGTGTTTATATCGAAGCCATTTACACTTGCACATCAATCCGGGTTGAACCCGAGTACAACTGACCGAGGTTGGAACGTTTACATTTGACCCAACCTGGGTTGGAGCAGGGTAGAGTTCAACCCTGGTCCGAAGTAGGTTTGAACCGGGGTGGGCTCTAAACCACATGCCATTTCACGTAATCATGTGCCTGTAGCAACTAAAGCAACCCCCCCCCCCCCCCCCCCAAAAAAAAAAAAAAAAAAAAATTAATAAATAATAATATAAAAAAATATATATATATATATATATATATATATAATATATATATATATATATATATATATATATATATATATATATATATATATATATATATATATATATATATACTAATCAAAAGAAACGCGAATTTTTCGCCATAACGCTTTTTTCCCGTAAATATGCTTTAATACTGGTTATTTTGACGTCATTTATTAGAAAATGTTATGAAGAGTGTGTTACGTCATGTGCAAATAGGATGTTTAGTCTTAAAAATAGCACATCCATGACTTGTGACGTCATCAGTGATACTACCATCACAGGATATTGAAAGTGAAATGGGGAGCATCTACAGAGGACACAGCTGAAAGCCAACCAATGTGCAGTGTCACTAGGGTCCGTGTGCATGAAAATCCGGCCTGTTTGGTCTTGACCTACTTTTCGTTTGTCAAAGGCACCAAATAATCAACATGACCTACAAACATGAAAATCAAAAAGTTCTTTATTTTTATGTTAGCCGCCATATTTACCTGATAAATAGATATGGGTGTGTTCTTTGTCTCTGTGTCAGTCACTGGAGCATGAGCATAAAAATGGTTTGAAAGTAATTCACATTAAATCAAATAGGATTTCTTATGAAAATGAAGGTTCTCTAATAAATTTTTCGAGTCAAATTTCGTTTGAGGCAGTTAATAACATCATAAGCAATCCACACAACTTGTGTGTTAAAACATGTCACAGGAAACTTGCTTCACAGAGTGTAACAGTTTTGCTTATTTTCACCACTAATGAAACTCTGGCCCCCAAGGTAGACATGGGCCATAACTCATCCAATTTTTATGTGAAGGTAGCTCAGACAGTAGGTTGAACATCTGAAGTAAGCAACAAATAAAATGTTCTTGTTTTGCTGTCAGGGTGGCGCTTTCAGTGTTTGCGGGTACACTTACAGACACTTTTCACGTTTTTAATGGAAGTCAGTATTTTTTTTAATTAAAAAAAAAAAAAAAAAAAAAACGGTGACGCGACGTCACTGGTAGGAATTTCAGTACCGTTGGCACATCAGAAATTCATAGTGCACTTCGACAGTGAACATGAGATGTTTTTGCGGTTTCTCATCCATATAGATCTAGGCGGAAGATGCTCATTATATAACTTTGCAGCATGATGTGCCTCCAGCAGTCTTGAGACCGTGGCAGAAAATAAACACTTGTAATAATAAAATGTGGTTGCCGAACTGACCATGTAAGAAAGCTGTTAACCCACAACGTTGTCATAAAGAACAACTTTATTTTTTCTCCCCAAACTCTGCTGTACAAGTAGCTTGAATCTCGTGTTCGAGAATGTCTCTTTCTATGCTGCAAGAAATAGTACCTGAAAAACATAAAATAAAAAAGCAATACGGTCACCATGTAACCGGCTACAAGAGCCAAAGAACATCATGAGCCACGCAACGTGTTGTGTCGTGAAGGGCGCTATGATGCATTCCTGAGATGCTTTGTCGCGTGATGTGGGCGTGTCAACCCCGGTTCCAAATGCAAGTGTAAACGCGTCAACCCGGGTTGAACTCTACTCGGGTTCAACTCAGGTTGCAAGTGTAAACGGCCTCGAGTCGTCTAGCGTGTGTGAACTCCAGACCAGAAAGGTGCCTGTCAAACGTGTAAAATGCAGAGACTAACCCAACGGAGAAAGAAAAACGCTTAGAAATGACAACTACAGCAGAGTCTAATAGTTTGTATGTTTAACTTAAAAAATAGTCTTAATCCTTTCTAAAAAAATAAATAAATACATTTTTAAAAAAATTAAAAAGCCATACACATAGTATACATACTTTTATTTTTAGATGCAAAGATTTCCCAAGCAAAGTACTAAGCCGATGAAGAAAATATGGCAAGGATATATCTTTCAAGACTGCAATTTGGATATTTGTTCAATTCCAATTTACCTACACGTTCTAATATTAACGCTAAATTGAATTATACAGACGTGCATGAAGACAAAGATGCCAATATCTAGCATAAAAAATAAAAATTAAGTAACACCTATCTCATACATTTGAAAACTGATATTTACTGATGGATCTGTTTCAGATTCATCAGACAGGGTTCGTTATTCCTGATCTTTCAAGTAAAAAAAATAAAAATCCTTCTATCTCGTACAGGATTCTCTATATTTACATTTTATAGTACCATTACTCGTAAAACTGAAGACACATTTCTACACTATTTTTGTTTGTTTTGTGTTGTCGATACACCTAATGAACTCCTACGGCAGTTTTGGCGCGCAGCAAAAGCACACGCGTAATCGCACTTATTTTTTTCTGCGAATCCCGCGTGTGCAATCTATTTTTAGCTGCTTCTCGTACCGAAAGCGTTGTATTTATAGAAAGGAGTGGAGTCATTGTCAGGTTACTTGATGTAAAGACGACGTGTGCTGAACTGAATTGTCCTGAGCCTAAAGCATGAATTATAACCAGACCTGTGTGTAGCGTTTCGTAACCATCTGTTACAGAAGTGTATCTTTGAACAGTCACCGCGGTAGTGGGCCTTCAAGTATGTGCGATAAGAACGGCTTTAACACAATCGAATGCCCTATCACAATCAATTTGTTCATATAAAATAATATAAATGTTTGTGATCTTGCAGTAAACATCAATGATAGTTACATAATAGTATAGCAACAACTATTATATAAATTAAAATGTAGCCTATACTCCAATAGGCAAACTTTTGCAATATATTTATAGCTTAGATAATTACGTTTTTAAGCTTAAAGTTACTTTTTTTCTTTTAATTTTTTTCTAAAATTGTAAAGATGCGAACAGACGTGAAATAAAAGTCATTCAGATTCATTCATTCATAGAACAATTTACATTCACTACACCGAAACAAGCAATATCATAGTCCACAAAATACATACAGCCCTTAACTCCAGTAAGTAAGAAGAGGGTACTTTGCGTCTGTAAATACTTGAGCCTGTAGAATTGGCTGAAAACAAACAGTTCTTTCATTTTCATTATATACTGACGAGCAAGATAAATTGGACATTTCTTTTGTGTTTCCGTTGATTCCAAAATATGTCGCATTTCTTTCGCTCGTCAGCATATAACAATGAAAATCTCATGGACAAGTCAAAATGGACACACTGCCATTTGCCATTGAACGGTAGAACGACTGGAGCTTGTAAGACAGTCCGAAAACCAACAATTCACTGTGTCTATGAGTACTGCGGTTATGTTTGCGCCGAACGACTCCCCACAACGAACGAGAGCGAAGTCACTCCGAACATCCCCAAGAGGCATAGATCCTCATGAGCCCTGCGGGCCTATGATGATCTATACCTCTTTGAGATGTTTGGAGTGTTGTCAGTCTCTGCTTAGAGCAGAAGCTGGCTATAGGGCTCGGGAAGTTCCCCGCGGCCTAGGAGCGTCAGTCGGGCTGCCGCGCTGCCATCTTGAGAGGACACGCTAGCCTGGTGATAGATTTCACATAGTAGCGAAGTATTGTTTCAACACGTTTTTCTTCATATTTCTTCCTCTTTTGACAAACAAAAACAGGTTCTGGTTATCGGTTTCCTAAGGTGATGGCAAGACTTGCTTTTGTTGCTAATAGCACGTCGATCAGGACTTTCCTGACTTTGTCCTGACAGCGATTTCGTGATGAGCGCATGAGTCGCGTATCCTCTCAAGATGGCCGCCACGACTAGCGTGATGACGTCATCTTCCCGAGCCATATCCGCCACGACTTCGCTGTCGTTCGTTGTTGGGAGTCGTCCGGCGCAAATGTAACCCCTCTAGTATGAGTACTGGAGCTTGTACTGTACGCGGATATGTGAGTAGCTACAGGAGCTTATAATGCCCTGTGAGTAGCTACTGCAGCTTGTAGTCAAGTCCTGGCTGGCAGGAATTCACTGCCGAACAGTTCACTGGATAACTACTGTAGCTTGTAGACCTGGCTGAAGAACTCAGTGATGAAATCGTTAATGATGGCCTTGTCAGGTATTGTGGCCATCATACCGTACATGCCGGCCGTGCCCTTCTTGTTCAGAGACTTGTTATTCTGACACAAAATAGAGAACGTCATCATATGATAACTACGTCATTTCATTATTATTATTACGTCACTACATAATTACATCAGTCGCTACATACTTTCTACCTGACTACATACTTCTTACTAGTCAATAATTTCTTCTTGTGAAAAGCGAGATTTTTTTATTTTATTACAATTAATATTTCGCTTTTTACAGAGCTGGACTGACTTATTGTCTTTTGAATTCCCAGGGCAGAAATACTAGGCACAAGGATCAGATATTTACACAATAGTTCTGAGACAAAACAGAGAACGTCACTACATAATCACTACGTCACAGCATTATTACTAGGTAGCTACTTAAATAGTAGATATGAGATATTAATTTTATGCAATTATGGACCAAAGGCTTCTAGTTCTGAAACAAAGAACACCACTACGTAATCCAGTAAGCAAAATGTCTTCGGGCCTTCCACGGCCGCAGTGGGCCCGCGCACATCCGTGCGCGGGCCCACTGCGGCCGTGGAAGGCCCGAAGACGTTGTGCCTACTGGGTAATTGTTTAGCAGGTACTTATTCGTGGAGACGGCTGACAAGAAGCCTCCCATTGCCTTGGCCGCCGTGAGATGGCCTTAGTTGCCAGCTCGACGTTAAACCCAAATAACTAATTAACTATCCCATTGCCTTGACACCGGGCTGCAAGGAAAACACGAATAGAGAGGCCAATGAGGAAAAAAGTGTAACGAGCTGAAATGAAGACAATAGTCGTTGTTAAGAGTATGCATATATTATCTCCACTCACCCTCACTTCCTCCACGCTAGCAGCCAGGTCCCCACACAGACGTGTGGCGGAGTGTTTGTGGTGGGGAAGAATAGAACAGTGCATACAATCCGGTTTTTGTTGGCGTTCTATCTTCCAACCTGTTAAATACACACAGCATAATCAACAACAACAACGACAACAACAGCAACAAAAACAACAGCAACAATAGTTGAATGATGGAACAGTGCATGCAGTCTGGTTTTAGTTGGCTTTCTATCTTCTAGAGAAGAACCGAACGAAGAGAGAAACACTCTTAGAAAAGACAGTTACAACTGAATTGCAACAGTCGTTTCTACGCGTGTTTCTTTATTCATTAAGCTCTCCTCAGTCTAAATTCATCAGAGTGGTGCAGGGCCTGTTATTTAGTAATAGTATGAGGAAGATGATAATACTGCCGTTAAAAGCCAGTGTGTGTGTGTGTGTGTGTGTGTGTGTGTGTGTGTGTGTGTGTGTGTGTGTGTGTGTGTGACAGCGACTAGAGTCTGGACGGACAAGCTTGAGACTTAGGAGTTTGTTTTTAAAAAAAAATTATCTCGAGACTTTTCTTTTTCATTTTAAAATTAGAATATACAGTAGCCCTTTTAGCCCCAAGGTCCCATTTCTCAAATTCAGGCGCCAAGCTAATCTGGTACTACTCTTGAATTATCATGGTCAATTAACCTCCTGCTGTACTGAATGACTCGGGGCTAAATGGGTTACTGAATGAGAAAATGACCGTTTCACAAAAACCGGTTGCTCCGCAAGCGAGATTTTCGATGCGTTACAATGTAAATCTCACTTCTATTCAAAATGGACAAAAAACGGGTTTTGCCATGTAACGGCAGATCTAGTTGGTTACCTTTAGTCTCCATGACATCAGCGACAGCCAGAATGTTGACTTCCGGGTCATTGGATCCGATGGCGAAGCCCGTCATGTGTGGCGTGCCAATAATTGTCAGACCCTGGTGGGCAACAAACACTAAGGCTAAAGGAAACGATCGACACTCAAGCCAAAAGCATAGATGGGTTACGATAGGGGCACAATGTCATTTCAAAGACGGGGCACCGAAAAAGAGTCTGAACAAATTTTGACCCAAACTGGATTCGAACCCGTGATCTTTCTGAGACGAGAGTCGAACACTGTAAGTCACTATTTGCTTTATTCCTTGCACTGAAAACTGACCATCTCAATGGCCTGAGGTCATTTTTATTGTACCCGCTAGGAAAACACGCACGCAGGCACGCACTCACGAACACACGCACACACACACGCACGCACACGCACACGGGTTTCTGGCCAAAGCGCGGGAACTTATGGACATCACGGACACGCTCAAAGCTGGCGTGCAGGAAATAGACGTGAGTCTCTCTCGCTGTCTGTTTATGTAAATAAAGGTGTGTGTGTGTGTGTGTGTGTGTGTGTGTGTGTGTGTGTGTGTGTGTGTGTAGTGTGTGTGTGTGTGTGTGTGTGTGTGTGTGTGTGTGTGTGTGTGTGTGTGTGTGTGTGTAGTGTGTGTGTGTGTGTGTGTTTTGTCCCAAGATGTGCGCGGCTGTAGTTTGGAGTGACTGACACATACATGCACAAACGGCAAACACACACAGGCACGCACGCACGCACGCACGCACACCACACACCGGCATACACACACACACACACTGACACACACACACACACACACACACACACACACACACACACACACACACACACACACACACACATATCTTTATTTACATAAACAGACAGCGAGAGAGACTCACGTCTATTTCCTGCACGCCAGCTTTGAGCGTGTCCGTGATGTCCATAAGTTCCCGCGCCTTGGCCAGAAACCCGTCCTCTCCCAGAGACTTTAGTGAGGCCCAGGCAGCTGCGATGTTGGCTCCTGTAATACATCATCATCCCCGTCATCATCATCATTATATAGTAGCCGCATCATCATCATCATCTTTCGTCACAAATGCATCCTCAGTCAACCAGCGCCGCAAGGTTGACAACAAGAGCATTACACGTACATACCAACGGGAATTACTCAGCGCGGCTGGCCAGACAAGCAGTTATGTCCCCTGCCCTTTACTATCGAAAGGGGCAGGGGACCTAACTGTTTTTCTGGCCAGCGCTGAGTATTTCCCTTTTAGTACGTGTACTACTTCTACTAGTGATAGCCTCATCTATTTCTTTCACTTGTGACAACAACAACCATGGCGACGACGACAACAAGAAGAAAATTCTGACCTGGTCGATCATGAAGGGAGACCCATACAGAGTCCCCTCTGCCACTGCTCCATCTCTTCTCCACACACCACCACTATAACCACCACCATATCCGCCGCCATATCAGTCAACAACAATGGCAACAAGCTGACCCGTTCACGTGCCGGCCAGGAAAGGAGAGCCATAAAGTCCCCCCTTGACCCGCCTCCACCATTACTAAAACAACAATAAATACAACCTGACCGGCTCGCATGCCGGCCATGAAATGAGAGCGATAAACAACAACAACAACCATCTGACCTGCTCGCGTGCCGGCCATGGATGGTGAGCCATAAAGTCCCCCCGGCCACTCGGCGTAGGTAAAAATCTGGTACTTGCGCAGCTCCGAGTTGCGGTACACTATAGCGCTGGCGCCCTGGAACACCATATACAGACATCGTGACTTACGAAACACTATACCAGCCCCCTGGAACACCATATACGGAAATGTTTAAAGACGTGCTATTCGTGATCACTGGAAGCGAAGGGGTTAGAGCCAAGCAGGCTACGAAGGCCATCTCATTGCGGGAAGAGGTACATTACAGTTTCAGCGGAGCATGAACCGGCATTTGTTATTTGAAGAACAAAATATTTTGGAGACAACAATATTGTTATATTGGATTTTCACGAGGCTGGACTGTTGCTTGCCTTATACCCCCTCCCCAACCCCCCAACCCCCAGCCCCCTGTGAAAATAATTACCTTCCTACGCCCCCCCCCCCCCCTTACTGACCTTGACACAGTAGCCGTACTTGTGAATGTCAGCGGAGATTGACGTCACACCCGGGCACCGGAAGTCCCACTTCGGCACATTGTAGCCCAGCTTCTCTACCCTGAAATACGTTTACGGTAAACATCTGTGACTACACCGCTCGAACAAGCTAATTACACTCTGAGGGGCTTGCGTGTAATGTAAGAGGACAGACAGTCATATAAAAATAAATACTAGTACATACTGCCTTTGGTCATGTGTCTCCTCTCCGCTACACACATGCCTCGGTGAGTCATCCAAGTTGTATATTCCGCCTGTGAGGAAGTGCTGCATCCTGAAACGCGGCATAAGCTGCGTATCCAAATGTAAGTCTCGAATGTATTTAATAACCCGTTGGTTGTCAGTAGCGGTTTTCGTCGCGATGATTCCTGCAGGAATAACACCCTGACACTGATGATCCTGCAGGAATAACATCCTGACATCCTGCAGGAATAACACCCTGACATCCTGCAGGAATACCACCCTGACATCCTGCAGGAATAACACCCTGACATCCTGCAGGAATAACACCCTGATATCCTGCAGGAATACCCTGACCCCCTGAATAACACCCTGATATCCTGCAGGAATAACACCCTGATATCCTGCAGGAATACCCTGACCCCTGAATAACACCCTGATATCCTGCAGGAACACCCTGACATCCTGCAGGAATAACACCCTGACATCCTGCAGGAATAACACCCTGACATCCTGCAGGAATAACACCCTGACATCCTGCAGAAATCATCGCGACGAAAACGCTACCGACAACCAAAGGATTAGTATGAATAAGCTAGGTGATTACCATGGTAACATAAATCCTCCGAAGCATGCGTCCACGTGTACCGGCAGTCCGTATTTGAGTCCCAGTGCACCGATCTCTTCCACAGGGTCCACAATGCCGTGACAGAACTGTGGGGCTGAGCACGCCAGCAGCACAGTGTTGGGAGTAATCGCCTGCAAGAACAGCACCATGTGACTCTCACTAAGCGAGGTGATAGAATTGAGAGGCGGAGCTTAGAGGCTCAGCAGCAGTTTCTTGAGACCGATCCGGAACCTCTCAACCCCCCATCCACCCACCCACCCAGATCCGCCCCTGTAAACTGACCTTCTCCAGCTCTTTGATGTCTGCGCGGAAGTCTGGTCCCACAGGCACGTGCTTGATGCTCAGTCCAAAATAATGGGCCGCCTTGGCCATCACAGGGTGCTGTGTGCGGGGTGCCACCTGTAACAAGTTACAACTGAGTTACTTGTAATTAGTCATGTAACGCTTATGTCACAATACAATGCTACACGTGATTATTACATAACACTCATGTAATAGTGACGTAACATTCATGTGACACTTAAGTAACTGGTAACATGACCAGACCATTATGTCTACATTTGGCTGCCTTCACCATGACGGGTATTTTAGTGATGGGGAACAGGGAATGTCTGTCTGTTTGTCTATTATATATGTGTGAATTAGAATTTAGCGCTTTATAACTTTCATTATCATGATGATCATATGATTATTATGATTATTATTCACTCACTATTTCCGGCTGCTTGATGTGCGGGAAGAGTTGTCTTGCCCTGTCTCTGTACGCTTTGACCGCCATAAGAACGCTCTCCGTGCCACCGGTAGTCATGAACCCCACAGTGTCGTCATCACCATTCAGCATGGCCGCCGTCATGCTCACCACCTCCGTCTCCATCTGTCTGCATGGAGAAATAATCATAATTTTTAGGGAATACGACCGGCGTGTTCAACAGCAAGTTCGTTAAAACAGCTGCAGTGCGCCTGAATTGATCCTATTTCAGGTTGTACTCAAACCCAAAACTAACTAACCAAACTACCAACCCACCAGCCAACAACAATAACAACAACAGTGTCACACTACATCCCCACAAAGTCAGCTCAAAAAGCGTCTCAGAAACATCATAAACCTCTTCGCTGCCGAGAAAAAAGTCAGTGAACACGATCCAACTACTGCAAGAGACATGAGTTCCCGCGACTGCGGGGGCTCATGAGGATCTATGCCTCTCGCTGAGACCAATTTGTATCCATGTTTCTTGAACGGTGTTGGCTTGTGGTCGTCGAATGAACCAGGATTTTAGAAACAAAAACTACTGATGTACCGCGTACAGTGGCAGGGAAGGAATCCTTCGCCGTAACTCACTCCAGACTACAGCTGCGTACATCGTGGGACAAACATTCCCTTGGGTCAGGGGTAGACCATCGGGTGGTGTGTGTGTGTGTGTGTGTGTGTGTGTGTGTGTGTGTGTGTGTGTGTGTGTGTGTGTGTGTGTGTGTGTGTGTGTGTGTAGGGGTGGGGGGAGGTGGGTGGGCGGGGGTTGGGGGGTGGGTGGGTGTGTGTGGGGGGTGGGGGGGTGGGGGGGGGGCAGGGGGTGGTGTTGGGAGTAGGACGATGCACTCACCGGAGACAGGGGTAGATCATGGGGTTGAGGGCGTTCTCATGAAGAAAGGCCAGATGGAACTCTCGCACGATCCGCTCCTGGTCTTCTGTCGCTCCGAACTTCTCTGTAAACATAAGTAAACACGGCTTTAAGTATTCACTGTATTAAGCAGTAAACACGGCCATATTCTCTTTACATAAGGGTAAACACACACACACGGCTGTATTCCCTGTATATAGCCGTAAAGACAGTTTTTACACGGCTTTACTCAGTCTTCGTACACAGCAGTAAACATCGCCTTATTCTCTGTATACAACAGTAAACTTAGATTTATTCTTTGTATACAACAGTAAACTTAGCCTTATTATCTGTATACAACAGTAAACAGTACCTTAGTCTCTGCATACAACAGTAAACAGGGCTTTATTTTCTGTATACAGCCAGTAAACAGGGCTTTATTCTCTGTATACAGCCGGCAGTAAACCGGGCCTTATTCTCTGTCTACAGCGGTAAACAGCGCCTTATTTTCTATCTTCCCTGGATACATGTCAAAGACAGTTACTTACGCGTAAACATGTCAAGGTCATTCAATGACCTGTGACATTTTTGTGACAACCCCTGATCTGTAACTAAGCACAGCCAATGTAGAGGATACACTGTCACTAACCTGAAGCATGTGAAAGACAACCACTGACCTGTAAACGTTTGAAATATAGCCACTCACCTTAGTGTAAACATGTGAAAGACAGCAACAGATCTGTAAACATGTGCAATGTGGCCACTGACCTGTAACGATCAAAGACAGCCACTGACCTGCAAACACTTTCGCTGATCTGTAAACACCACCACTAATCTGTAAACGTGTCGAAGACAACCACTAATCAGTACAGTGACTGACCTGTAAACACAGTCACTGACTTGTAAACACATGCACTGACCCGTAAACACAGCCACTGACCTGTAAAGGGGGGCCGATAACCACATTTACTTACCTGTAAACACCGACCTGTAAACATTGACCTGTAACTACATTTACTGACCTGTAAGCAAGGACCTGTAAACACATTACTGAACTGTAAACTCTGACCTGTAAAGATATTGACTGTCCTGTAAAAAGAGTGACTGACCAGTAAACATATCGAAGACGTCCTTCTGCAGGTTGTAGTGGTCGTCGTTCAGTGTGTAGGAGTAGGCGAAGATCTGTCCCTTTTCATGATCCAACTCCCTCGCCTTGAACTCTTGCAGTTTCTCCCGCAGCTCGTCGCACGATAAACCTACACAGCAAATCAGAGTACGTCACCCCGTATACCCAGTAACTAAAGATCTTCAGGCCAACAACGGCCGCAGTAGGCCCGCGCACGACGATGGCCCGAGGGTCGTTTGCTTACTAGGAAGGGAATTTCGAGCGCACAGATCACATCAGTCTTGACCGCACTGAATTGAACTGAACTCGACCGTAACGAAGAAAGAAATAAACACGTTTGGGACAAGGATGAAACTGTTCCTGAACATGAGTTTGCTGGTTTGCTGTTTTAATGCACTCTGCAGTCTTTTTTGTTATTGCTTTGTAGTTGTCAGAATTACGAGTTCTACGGCACATCACATTCAGCCCCGGCTAAAAGATGTCAACATCTTGGAGATTTGTTTGAATACTATAGTAAATGGGGGATAGATTGACCGTGAGTGTTCAAGCCGGGTGGTGCAAGAATAGCTTGGCGCCTGTAGGCGCCACTGAAGCTATTCTTGCACCACTGACTGACTTGAATTATCATAGTTGATCCTATCGAGCTTGTCATATATAATGTGTAAATGTGTTAGTTCAATTATTCCTATTTAAGTCCCCCTTGTGGTGATCCGCCCCGGGGGCAAAAGTAATGTGTTAAGAAGAGAGTAATCGTTATCTACCTTTCTCCGGTATCTTGACTGCTGGAGGCTTGCCGGTGCCGCCCCCTATCGGCGTCTGTTTGATGAAGTTACTGGCCTCACTCTTCAGCACAGAACTCAGCACGCCGCCAATGCCCGGGATGGATTTAAACCCCACCACCAACACCCGCAACAGTTCATCCCGCCCTCGCCGCAAGTACACCCCCACCACTGCCGCAACAACAGCCGACAGCAGCAGGTGCTCCAACAACAGCAGCAGCATGACGCTGGAGGCAGATCAGTGGTCAGGAGATGTGGGATCGATGCGGCGTCTCTGACTTCTGGTGGATGTAACACTCTTTCTCAACAACAAAATCCTGAGCTGACGCCTAGCCAGCAGATATGGGTCTGCCGATTGAGAGAAGCAGTACGTGTCTGTATGCGCCTTACGAAACAGTTCAACACTCAGGCTGTCCCACTAAATTTTCTCTTAGTGTTGCGCCTTACGAGCAATACAACACTCAGCCCCCACACCACACCCTCAATACAGGGGTGTAAATGAAGACTACCAACATCTGCTTTCAAGTCTGTACAACCACTGCCCACGAGACTCATGGGAATCTATGCCTGCAGCTGATAACACTGGCTGGTTGCCGGATTTTACTGATATGTGTGTATGTGTCTGTCCGTATTGTGCGATAAAGGGCAGGAGATATGTGGTATCATGAGTCTATCAAACTATACACATGATTAGCGGTATGATCAACGACTAACCCGGTAAGCAAAGGTCCTCGGGCCCACTGCGGCCGTTGTGGGCCCGAAGACGTTTCGCAATCGGGGAAAATGTCTGATGTTCAGCTTTTGCCAGTTGTGTCGTACGCTCTGACTATTGGTATAATTTTCCTTTTCTTTTTAGTTTTTATCCGTCGACCATTAACCCCTTCACTTCCAATAGACGCAGATTGTTTATTTAAACTCTGATAATTCAGCGCCAAAGAACATAGACACAAATTGGTGTCAGCAAGAGGCATAGATCCTCATGAGCCCCCGCAACTGCGGGGGCTCATGAGGATCTATGCCTCTTGCAGGTGTGTGTGTGGGTAAAGGGGGGAGGGGTAGGTGGGGGGGGGAGAGGGGGAAGGGGGGTGGAGGAGTGTGGGGAAGGGGGGGGGCAATTAGCCCTGTGAGTCTGTGTGTCTGGCCTTGACACCGCTAGCGAATAAATTTAATGCAGGAGTGTCTTGGAGGGAGGGGTGGAGGGGGGAGGGGAGGGGAGGGGGAAGGGGAGGGATTCAAACTCCAGAAAAGGAACTTTAATATAAAAATATTTTGGGAATGGAGCGGGGGGAAGGACCCCTGGAACACCACCTCACAGATCCGCCCCTGCTGCAACTCAAAGGGCCCAAGATCACAGAGGAGAAGAGAACATTTGCTGATTACTTGGTTGTCACATTATCACCTGTATTGTTTGATTGTGACCCAGTTCTGTTCCCAAAGTGCACAACACCCTACGTTCAACCCACCTTTCATTCACTAAGCATACACTAAATTCTCCAACACCCGCTTAAAGCTATCTGCTTCATGCCCATGGGTTATTACTCTTGTCGATCAAGCCTAAACCAAGACTTTTCTACCCGTCATTTCACAATCCTTGTTACGTTTTTACACGTAACAGATGTTTTCTATTGTCCCCAGTGCTTAACCCTTTACGTCCGGATATACTCTTACATGAGATAAATTTGACCATGACAGTTTAAGGGTGGTGCCAGAAAAGCTTGGCGCCCATAGGCGCCAAGCTTTCCGCCTGGCACCACCCTTGAACTACCATGGCCAATAGGACAACTCGTTAACCAGAAGAAAAAAAATCAGCCTCCGAATGTCATGGGTTAAAAAAAAGTGAACTCCTCTTCATAAAAACAAAATAACAAGCAAAATAAAAAAAAGATTGGAAGATTGTCTCTGCATTTTACGACATTAAAATTGTTTACGTTAAGTTCGCCATTTTGAGTTCGCCATTTTGTCCAGCACAGCATATAAAACATACTACAAAGGACATTTTTAAAATTAATGACATATTGCAAACTATTCACCCTTTATTGCATGGAGTAGGTCGCTTTAAGGTTTCTTTGTTGACCTTGGGGTCTGAGATTTGGCTGAACAAGCACAGTTAAAACACAAACAACCTGCACAACTGACAACGGCATTGACCACAGCAACAACAATAACGACAACAACAAAAGTACTGATTGACAACCACAACATAATACTGAATAACAAAAAACACAACGAAAAAAACCGAAAACTCGCAATGTCATACGCAAAAAGGTTCAGTGAATGTTTTGTATGTATACTGACGAGCAAAATAAATGCGACATCAGTGGAACCATTAGATTCCAGTTATGTCGCATTTCCTTTGCTCATCAGTATGCATGTAGACACAACAACTATATTAGTTTATTTCAGGGGAATTATGATTTGAGGCTCTGTAAGTATTGTCTGCCATGGTTGGGTGAAACTGAACCTCAGTGTGTCGTGTAACGGTACGATATTTTTAAATCACACTGGTTGTCTCCCTCGATTGCTGCGCTGATCAGCGCAGCAATCAAGGGAGACGACCATTGCGGAACGGCTTATCTCATAGTGCACTTTACTCTAAATTTAGTCCTTATATACGTTCTAAACAGTATTCGTGCACTGAAATTGTAACCCCACTCAGCAAAAGCCGGAACATCGAGGAAGACAGCCAGTGTGGACTGACTCAGCTCAAGCGGTGCACTTGTACTCTAAACTTAGTCCTTGCGTTCTAAATCAGAATTCGTTGTCTTGGCTTGACTTCGCGAACGAAGATTTTATAGGAGTTGCCCACGACGTCTGCAGGCTTGTTCGTGGCTGCGGAGGCCAATCCGAGACAGGCAGGTTCGACCGCAGTGGCTGCAGGGGAAGGTATGGCCAGGGTTCTGAGCTGCGGCATCTCTGTTTTTTCTCCTGAGCCGCTTGTCCTTAAGGCTAGCTCTGCGAGAGTCCTCAAAGGAGACAGCTGCCTTGTAAATGGTGGAGCGCCAGGTGTCACGGTCCGCAGCAAGCGAAGACCACTGGTGGTGGTCGATTTGGCAGGCACTAAGTGACTTCTTGAGACAGTCTTTGTATCTCTTCTTTGGTGCCCCTCTGTCACGGTGTCCAGTAGCAAGCTCGCCGAACAGGGTGATCTTTGGTAAGCGATGATCCTCCATCCTGGAGACATGCCCCGCCCAGCGGAGCTGTGTCCGCAGCAGCAAAGCCTCGATGCTCACAGTTTCAGCCTGTTCAAGGACCTCGACGTTGGTGACATAGTCACTCCAGTGAATGCCCAGGATGGTACGCAGGCAGCGCTGGTGGAAGCGTTCGAGGAGTCGTAGTTGGCTGCGGTAGAGGGCCCAGGACTCGGAACCATACAGCAGGGTGGTGAGGACCACAGCTCTGTACACGCTGATCTTGGTGCCTGTTTTCAGCTGTTGATCATTTGTGCCACACCCGCTTGAAAAGTCGCCCGAAAGCGCTGTTCGCTTTTGCCAGCCTGCTGTCAAGCTCCTTGTCCAGCTTGGCGTCCGACGTGATAATGCAGCCAAGGTAAGTAAACTGGTGCACTGACTTTAGTTCAGACTCGCCAATGGTGATGTGAGGAGGGCGATACACTGTCTTGGGTGCCGGCTGATGGAGGACCTCTGTCTTTTTCAGACTGACCTCGAGTCCAAAGAGCTGGGCAGCATCTGCGAAGCAAGACGTGATGCGCTGCAGGGCTCTTTCTGTGTGTGCAACGAGGGCAGCATCATCAGCAAAAAGCAGCTCACGAATCAGTTGGTCTAGGGTTTTCGTGTGGGCCTGCAGTCGTCTGAGGTTGAACAGGCTGCCATCGAGACGATACCTGATGTACACTGCATCGTCATCATCGAGGTCCACTGTGGCCTGCTTCAACATCATGCTAAAAAAGATGGTGAAGAGAGTCGGTGCCAGCACGCAGCCCTGCTTTACGCCGTTGAGAATAGGGAATGGTTCTGAGAGGTCATTGTTGAGTCTGACCTGGCCTTGCTGGTCCTCGTGTAGCTGGACAATCATGTTAAGGAACTTTGGGGGACAGCCAAGTCGCTCCAGGATCTGCCACATGCCTTGCCTGCTCACAGTGTCGAACGCTTTTGTTAGGTCGACAAATGTTACGTACAGCCCTTTGTTCTGCTCGCGGCACTTCTCCTGTAGCTGTCTCAGCACAAAGACCATATCGGTGGTGCTCCTGTTTGCTCTGAAGCCACACTGACCCTCTGGGAGTTGGTCTTCAGCGATGGCAGGTACCAGCCGATTCAGGAGCAGCCTTGCAAGGATTTTCCCAGCAATGGACAGCAGGGTAATTCCCCGATAGTTGGAACAGTCAGACTTCTCGCCTTTGTTCTTGTACAGGGTGATAACGACTGCATCACGGAGATCTTTTGGTAGTGTTCCTTCCTCCCAGCAGCAGAGAAAGAGGTCATAGAGCTTGTTGTGCAGTGCTGTGCCTCCATGTTTCCAGATCTCTGGCGGTATTCCATCAATGCCTGCTGCTTTGCCACTCTTGAGCTGGTGGATGGCTGTGAGGGTCTCTTCAGCGGTGGGCGGTTCGTCCAATTCAACCTTTACTGGGAGGTGTGGGATTTGTAGGACGACTGCTTCTTGAACAGTGCGCTCAGCGCTGAAGAGGCTCTGAAAGTATTCCGACCAGCGGTTCAAGATGGAGGTATTATCTGCGAGGAGTGCCTGGCCATTCGCGCTTCGCAGGGGACTTTGTACCAGGTGCCTGGGGCCATACACTGCTTTCAGTGCTTCGTAGAAGCCCCTGTAGTCACCATTGTCAGCGCAAAGCTGGGTCCTCTGTGCAAGTCTGGTCCACCACTCATTCTGGAGATCTCTGAGCTTGCGCTGGAGACTGCTGCAGACGAGGCGGAAGGCAGACTTCTTCACAGGGCAGGAAGGCTGGGCTAGGTGGGCCTGATGGGCGGCTCTTTTTTTTTTTTGCTAGGTGTTCCTGGATCTCTACATCGTTTTCGTCAAACCAGTCTTTGTTCTTCTTTCTGGCGAAACCCAAGACTTCTGCAGAGGATTTTGCAATAGCAGTTTTCAGTTCTTCCCAAAGTGTTTCAGGGGAGGAGTCTACTGGGTCCGCTGTGTCTTTGAGCCTACGCTGTAAATCTGTCTGAAAGGCAGCTTTCACATCGTCACGCTGAAGGCTGGCAACATCAAGCTTTTTCTTGGGGGGCCCCCATTTCTTGGGTTTTGGCTTGAAGTGGAGCCTGAGTTTGCAGCGGACAAGGCGGTGGTCAGTGTGGCACTCTGCGCTGGGCATCACTCTGGTGAGGAGGACGTCACTGCGGTCCCTCTGACGCACTATGACATAGTCGATAAGGTGCCAGTGTTTGGAGCGAGGATGCATTCAGGTGGTCTTTCGACTGTCCTTTTGCTGAAAAGTAGTGTTGGTGATGACCAGTTGCTGCTCCGCACAGAACTCCAACAGTAGGCGGCCATTGTCATTGCAGTTCCCCACGCCATGCTTGCCGAGGACTCCTTTCCAGGCTTCAGAGTCCTGGCCCACTCTGGCGTTGAAGTCGCCAAGGATGATGACTTTGTCGTCTGCAGGGGTACTCTGTAGGAGGCTGCGCAGGTCAGTGTAAAACTTGTCCTTTTCAGCAGGCTCTGCCAGGAGGGTTGGGGAGTACACACTGAGAAGGGTGACGTGTTGCTGGTGTCTCGGTGGGAGGCGCATGGACATGATGCGGTCTGAGTGGCCCGTTGGTAGGTTTTCCAGCTTAGTCGCAATGGATGTCTTGACCATGAAACCCACGCCTGAGAGCCGTCTTTCTGATGCAGGCCTGCCTGACCAGTAGAGGGTGTACCCAGCACCAAGTTCTTGGAGGTTGCCTTCGTCCGGAAGGCGTACTTCGCTGAGCGCGGCGATGTCGATGTTTAACCTCCGCAATTCATGGGCAATGAGGGCGGAGCGACGTTCAGGGCGTCCGCTGTCTGCTTTGTCGAGCATGGTTCGGACGTTCCAGCATGCTACGTTGAGTCCGGTCGTGGTCGTCATGAGAGTGGATCCGTTATTCTTTCTTGTTTTTTGACCGCAGGAGAAGATGCCCGTTGACCGCGGCTAGCCAACTGGGGTTGCGAGGGGACGAGCTTTGGTTAGGCCACCTTTTCTAGGCCCCTCTCCGTGTGGAGTAAGCAGTGCTGTCCCTAGAGAAGGCTGCTTGGTCGTTCAGGGTGTGCCGAGTGATGTTGTCATCCCCAGGTCAACATCAGGCGACCAATATCCTGAACCGCCTGCATGCAGGTTTGAGACTGCGGCTTCCAGTGACATCTTTCACCTGCCGTTTCGCCCCTTGCCCGTCGCTACAGGGCTTGGCCATGGTCAGTGTCATGGTCCGTGGACGTTTCCTAAAGCCTGCGCGGTGGAGCTTTTTGGTGGAGTGCAGTGTGCGCAGTACTGGCCCCACCCTTTAAACCCTTGGTTCATCTGCCATGGCCTAGCAAGCTGGGACGATGGCATCGAGGTCCTCGGGTCGTATGTTTTATATCAGACTGTCCTTGTCCTAGTCTCTGGCTCAAAAGCCTTCCCCGGAGACACGGGGGCTTTGATGTCAGGGGTTTCCTCCCTTAGCTTTTCCGCAGCCAAGCGGCCAGGCCTGCAAGGCAGCAGGCGACTCGTGGAGGGCGGGGTCGTCTATGTCCCGTGCAGATGTGAACATCTGCCCACTGCCCACTTTGTACTGTACTTGTAACTGTGCTGGTCTCTTCTGTTTCATTACAAAGGCTGCATTATTTTCTTCGGTTAGTTTGGTCAATCATACTTGTACATCTAGTGCACAACCTCCGTCTAATTGGTCCTCAACACATTAGAGAGACGGTCTGACTCTGCCGGTCACACTGGCTGTCTCCATCGATTCGCTACCGCCGATAGCGGTAGCGAATCGAGGGAGACAACCAGTGTGGCTACGGGGAAGAGTGGTTCGTTCGATTTATATTGATCGTCAAAGAAACCATTCATATCTTCTAGTTATTCAAGTACAAAATCGCTTTCAGAATATTTCTTGTGTGCTTGTTTGATGGCTGTTTTTCCTTTGTGGGGAGGGAGGGGTGGGTGTGTGTGTGTGTGTGGGGGGGGGGGGGGGGAACCGTAACTGGAACCGGGGTCCAATGCAAGCTTGCAATCACTTGTTGTCAGCATGCCTTGATGTTTAAACTGTAATTGTCAAGCCGCTTTTGAAGAAAACGTCTTTAGATCAGAATGATTTTAAGAACCACAGACTGTGTCAAATCTTCCATTTTAAATAATAATAATAATAATATAATTACGGTATTTATAATGCGCTTATCTTATAGTAATTATAACTCTAAGCGCGCACTCACAACTCGCACACGCATGCGCACTCTTTAGACAATGACTCACGTAACACAAAAAGTGAAAAAAACATTACGACGGTCGGCTTGGGGTGGGGAGTGTGGTTATATAGTGCTAGAACTGTTGAAAGAGGTGAGTTTTGAGGGCGGACTGGAAGGAGGAGAGCGAGTGTTTCTGTCGGAGAGAGAGTGGGAGAGTGTTCCAGGTGGATGGACCGTATACTGAGAAGCAGCGGGGGCCGAAAGTGCTGAGTTTGGTGCGGGGGATGAGGAGGCGGAGAGGGTCGGAGGCGGAGCGGAGGGAGCGGGGAGGAGTGTAGGGGTGAAGTAAGTTGGAGAGATAGGTAGGAGCGTAGTTGTTCAGGGATTTGTAGCAGAGAGACAGAATCTTGTATTGGATGCGTTGGGGGATGGGGAGCCAGTGAAGGAGCTTGAGCAGGGGAGTGATGTGGTCGGATTTTTTCTTTCTGAGGACGAGGCGGGCAGCATTGTTCTGGACGCGCTGGAGAGTGAGAGTGGTGGAGTGAGGAAGGCCGGAAAGGAGAGAGTTGCAGTAGTCGATGCGAGATAAGATGAGAGAGACAGCGAGTTTGGTGGCAGCTTCGGTTGTGAGGTATTTTCTGATCTGACTGATGCGGCGGAGGTGGAAATAACATGCCTGGGCCGTGGCGGAGACGAAGCTGGTCATGGAAAGAGAGGAATCGAAGATAATAATAATAATAATAATTACGGTATTTATAATGCGCTTATCTTATAATAATTATAACTCTAAGCGCGCACTCACAACTCGCGCACGCAGTCGCACGCTTAGACAACGACTCACGAACCACACACAAATAGTGAAATACATTACGACAGTCTGCTTAGGGTGGGGAGTGTGGTGGTATAGTGCTAGAACTGTTGAAAGAGGTGAGTTTTGAGGGCGGACTGGAAGGAGGAGAGAGAGAGTGTTTCTGACGGAGAGAGAGTGGGAGAGTGTTCCAGATGGATGGACCGTATACTGAGAAGGAGCGGGGGCCGAAAGTGCTGAGTTTGGTGCGGGGGATGTGGAGGCGGAGAGGGTCGGAGGCGGAGCGGAGGGAGCGGGGAGGAGTGTAGGGATGAAGTAAGTTTGAGAGATAGGCGGGAGCGCAGTTGTTCAGGGATTTGTAGCAGAGAGACAGAATCTTGTACTGGATGCGTTGGGGGATGGGAAGCCAGTGAAGGAGTTTGAGCAGGGGAGTGATGTGGTCGGATTTTTTCTTTCTGAGGACGAGGCGGGCAGCATTGTTCTGGACGCGCTGGAGAGTGAAAGTGGTGGAGTGAGGGAGGCCGGAGAGGAGAGAGTTGCAGTAGTCGATGCGAGATAGGATGAGAGAGACAGCAAGTTTGGTGGCAGCTTCGGTAGTGAGGTATTTTCTGATCTGACCGATGCGGCGGAGGTGAAAGTAGCATGCCTGGGCCGTGGCGGAAACAAAGCTGGTCATGGAGAGAAAGGAATCGAGGATGACGCCGAGGTTTTTGGCCGAGTCAGAGAGGGAGATGGGGGTGCTGTCGAGTTGAAGGTGGAGAGAGGGAGGGAGCTGGGAAAGTTTCTGGCGAGTGCCTACCATCATGACTTCCGTTTTGTCAAGGTTCTTGACCGAGTCAGAGAGGGAGATGGGGGTGCTGTCGAGTTGAAGGTGGAGAGAGAGGGGGGGGGGGGGAGGGAGCTGGGAAAGTTTCTGGCGAGTGCCTACCAGCATGGCTTCCGTTTTGTCGTCGTTCAGTTTGAGCTTGTTTGCTGTCATCCAGTTTTTCACGTCTTCATAGCAGTCAGCCGTGCGAGTCAGTAGTGTCTGAGTGTTGTCGAGTTTGTCTTTGTCTAGTAGTTGTGAGTCATCGGCGTAGAGGTGGTGGTGTATGTGGTGAGACTGGATGATGTTAGACAGGGGGGAGGTGTAGAGTGTGAAAAGGACCGGGCCCAGGACGGACCCCTGTGGAACGCCGCAGGAGAGCGTGACTGGGTTGGAGGAGACGCCGTCGATGGTGACGGACTGCTGTCTGTCGGAGAGGTAGGAGAGAAACCAGGAGTGAGCAGAGTCAGTGATGCCAAAGGAGTGGTGAAGGCGGTGGAGGAGGATAGAGTGGTCTATGGTGTCGAAGGCGGCATAGAGATCGAGTAGCGTAAGAAGGGAGATTTTGCCCGAGTCAGTGGAGAGAAGCAGGTCGTTTAGGATATGTAGAAGGGCTGTTTCAGTGCTGTGATGTTTGCGATAGGCAGACTGGAAGGGACTGAGGAGGTTGTTGTCGGCGAGGTGGAGGTTGAGTTGGTTGAGGACAACCTTCTCAAGAAGCTTGGACAGGAAAGAGAGATTGGAGACTGGGCGGTAGTTCTTGAGTTCGTTTGGGTCGAGGTTGTGTTTTTTGAGAAGAGGACGGACGATGGCGGACTTGAAGATATTGGGGACGGAGCCATTCTTTAGAGATGTGTTGATGATGTCGGTAATGAAGGGCAAAAGTTTTGGGAGGCCGTCCCGGTAGAGGGAAGCTGGGAGGGGGTCAGGTTTTGAAAGGCATGGACTTTATGGTCTTGAGGACTTCATCCTGAGAGACGGGGCGGAAGGACGAGAGGGGAGTGCCGGAAAAGGGGGGGGGGGGGGGGTCAGGAAGGCAGGGCGGAGAAGGCAGAGTGTCGAGTGTGTTGCGCAGAGTTTGGATTTTGTCGGAGAAATAGGAGGAAAAAGCGGACGGAAGTTCTTCTTTGCTGTGTGTGTTGGGAAGAGGAGAGTCTTTAGAAGTGACTAGGAGTGTGTTCATGGTAGCGTAGAGGGTTTTGGAAGAAGTGGATTCCAGGATTTTGTTTTGAATGTGTTTGCGTTTGGAGTCGGAGATCATTCTGCAGACTTTGGATCTGGTGGTTTTTATCAAAGGTCATTGAGAAAGTTGTGCTCTCTCAGACCCTGAAGCATCTCACCGTCAACAATCTTTTAAATCCCCTGCAATCAGCCTACCGCGCGAGTCATAGCACGGAAACAGCTTTCCTGAAAATCACGAATGACTTGTTGCTTGCACTGGATGATGGTCAGGTTTCTGTTTTAACTTTGCTGGACCTGTCTAGCGCATTTGATAGATTGACCATAGCACCCTGTTCCGTTGCCTTCAACGTGTCTTTGGTATCCAGGGACAGGTTTTTGATTGGTTCAAATCCTATTTGTCTAACCGGTCACAGACTGTTTCTGTCTGTAATCATCTTTCAATCGCAGCCCCTCTGTGTTTCGGAGTACCCCAAGGGTCACTCTTTGGGCCTGTACTCTTCATTATGTATATGCAGCCCTTGTCCGGTGTTATAGCTGCACGCCCAATTTCTCACCACGCGTGCTCTGATGACACACAGTTGTATAAGTCAGGCCATGTTGAGCAGGTCGATGCCATCATCCAGTGTGTGCAACAGACAGTTTCTGATGTTAGAACATGGATGATAGCTAAAAAATTAAAACTGAATGAAGATAAAACAGAAGCCATGCTAGTTTCCTCTACCAGAATATCTTCTTCCTTACCGCAGTCCATCGAGAAATCTTGGCGTCACCATTGATTGCAGTCTCTCACTAAAACCGACACGTTTTGAATACCCGTAGATCTGCATTTATTAAACTGCGTCGCATTAGCTCCATCAGGCATCGTCTCACACCAGAAGCCAGAAAAACGCTGATCTGCTCCTTTGTCTTGTCCCGACTCGATTACGGTAATGCACTCCTGTGTGGCTGTCTTTAGTACCTTCTGGATCGGCTCCAGAGGGTGCAGAGCTCAGCAGCACGGCTTGCTGTCAAGGAAAAGAAGTCAGACCACATCACACCCATCCTGCGTTCTATCCATTGGTTACCTATCACATCTAGAGTACAATACACAGTTCTGTCCATCTGTCATACCTGTCTGTCTCCTTCTACTGGCCCTGTCTATCTTTCTGAGCTTCTTCATTCAAGACAGCTCCGTTCCTCAGCAGACATTAAACTATTACGCTTTCCAACTGTGAGAACTAAGTCTTTTGGCGAGAGGTCTTTCTCATACCAAGGATCATTTCTTTGGAATAAACTCCCACAGTTACTCAGATATGTTGAATCAGCCAATAGCTTCCGGCAGTCTTTAAGACGCATTTATTCCTTTAAACGTGCATTCACCGTTATAATTCTTCTTTTTGTCAACATTTCGTTGTCGGTGGAGGCTATCTGGTGTGTCGTTTATGGTTTTATGGTGCACGTGTGTCTTTTTGTGTGTGAGCATTTATTGTTGGTGTGTTCTTTTTGTTATTCTTATGTTTCTTGTATGGCTTGTTGCGTGAGCGTGTATGTTAGGGAATATATATGTGTTGTAGGATGCAAGGTGTATGTATGTTAATATATCATTTGTAAGGCGCTTAGAGCTTTTCTATCGAAAGTATAGGCGCCTTAAAAATAGACATTATTATTATTATTAATGATTTCAGTTGGCGCGAGCACATCGAAAGGCTCAGGAACAAATGTGGACAGGAATATGTATGCGGCATGTAGGCGTGATTAGTCGTTTGTTTCTTGAGAGGGGTTGGAATCTGTGCGGTGCTAAGGCGTGACATTTCTTTTCTTTTTTTTTTTTTATCAGGGGAGGGGCTGCGAGTCTGAGGTGCGACCAGTCCTTTGTCTCAGAAGAGGGGCTTGAATAATTATGTGCGGCACTGAGGCGCGGCCAGTCGTTTTTATCTGGGCAGGGGCATTGAGGCGTGAGCAGTTGTTTGTTTCAGGGGAGGGGCTGGAATCTGTGCGTTACTAAGGCGTGACCAGTTATTTGTCACGGGGGGGAGGACTATTTCCAAAGTTGTTTTTCTGCAAAAGTCTTTAAAAGTTAAGTGGCAGATCTATTGGGCAGAACGCCAAATTGAGGAAGAAAAACAACAACAAAAAACCCCGCTAACAAATAAACAGGAGGGAAGGAAGGAACATGAACGGCCGAAGAAACAAAGAAAAAGTGTTTTATGAAGGAAACGCACGCACACACACAGAAACAATCCATGAATTTTCTGTTTTTGCTTCCATTTATTTTACATGGGTTGAACTTGCACATCAAGTTATGCTACTTGAAAGTACTGATCATACGTGACGTGTACTGCTTGCCTTTAACCCTGTAACTGCCGGGACAAGACGAACGCCACCCAGCTGCAAGAGACATAAACCCTCATGAGCCCCCGCAGTCGCGGGGGCTCATGAGGTTTTATGTCTCTTGATAGTCGTGTACGTGTTCTTTACGCCAAAATTTTGGGTCCTTTTTACATCTGTGTTTTTCACGCGAATGTTGCCGGGAGTCAGACTGTAGAGTGGCTTCAGACGCGCAGTCCGCAATCACTGACACCGAGGGGGCTAATCTTTACCATTCTCTAAGCGGTTTGTGCGGCCATGACCACCGAAAATAAACTTGAAGATCGAAATGACTACTCGGAATTTCGGAGATACTGGCCGGGCAGTCTCGGTGCATCGGGGAGCCATAAAGTCAGACCACTTCAACTCATTGGCAATCGCGTTACTGCGGCAGCGCTAAATTTGCACAGACTCGTAACTGAAGAAGGTTCCTCGGCAAGCGTCAGCCTTACCTGGCCCGGCCGGCGCACTGCTGCGGTGCCGGCGCGGTCTAGCTAAAGACTGACATCGGCCCGAGGACCTTTTGCTCACCGGGCACCCCCCCCCCCCCCCCCCCCCCCCCCGTGAAAGCCAGAGACCTGTGCGCACTATGATCTGTCACCGCGGTATCAGTCCTGAAGCTCGTCGGTGAATACTGACGCTGGCCTCGTGTGTAGTTTCCTTTCCTTGTGGCCACATAACATTCTGTAAAGTGTGATCGGAATGACGTCTCACGAAGCATTTTAAATTCTTTGGCTGTCGGTAGCGATTTTAGGCGAAGTTTATTCGCGCAGAATCACCTCGACCAACAATCGCTACCGACATCGAAAACTGAAGGTCAAATTAAGTCACCTAACAAGAGATATGTATGCCATAGCAGTTCAGGGGTACCTCATCAGTGACTACCAATGACCTGTCATGGCCGGTCCTTCTCCACCGTTAACCCTAAAAATGAAGTTTGCCAGTGGACACAGACGGTGTTCCCCAAGGTCAGTCATTGTTAATTGCGTATCAGCGTAAAAGAAACATGGGTGAAGAGTGGTGTCAGCAAGAGACAAAGATCCTCATGAGCCCCCGCGACTGCGGGGGCTCATGAGGATCTATGTCTCTTGCAGTTGGGTTCAGTTCAGTTTCCTCGGCAGTGAAGGGGTCAAAGTAGCTGCTGTCTGGCTTCTGTCGCTTTCAATTGTGTAGATCCCCGATGGCCCAGAGGATCCAGTTAATGTAATTGCTCACCCTGACGTACACACTGGGGAAGCTGGGATAGAGAGACAGAGACAGCGAGTTAGAAATTACTACGTCACCGATACTCAGTTTAGAGTTTCTATCAAGGCTATACTTCACACTCATACTATTTTAATTTTATTTTTAATTTATTTATTTATTTATTTATTTTTTTGTTGTTGACACTAGACAAAATCGTTGTATTACGAGTTAGGCTTTCCCAGTGGTTCTTGTTGCTATCTCGGGTCCGTTCAGGGGGGGACGGGGAGGGGGGTGGGGTCAATGTCGGAGGTAAGAGTCACGGGCTAATCAGTACCCTCGACTCTGACCTCAGACATTGACCCCCCCTGATCGGGCCGAGAGGCGACAAGAACCATGACTAACAAAGCCTAATTCGTAATCCAATTAATAATAACAATGTATAATACGCTGGCGTCAAGATACTGATTTCAATGACTATTACCAGAACTCTGTGGTCCTATCCTGTTACTCTGGCTTCATTTGCTTCTGTCACTCAGGTAGAGGTGGTAATCAGTGGATCTTACCGCTTCCAATCCGTAAAATGGAAAAGGGACCCGTAAAGTGGAAAAGGGGAGAGCATCACCCATGTGAGCACTTACTCCGTGACACAACCTTGGCCCATGAAGCTGGCTAGACCCACCACAACGCTCCCCACCTGGGCCGGTCCGCCACTGTCACCCTGACATCACACAGACACAAAACAACGTGAGTTGTACGTGCACTGAAATAAATTGGCTAGTCCTAAAACGGTGTCCCCCCCCCCCCCCCCCAATAAAGGCCGGTCCGCCATTGCCACATCGCAGAAACACAAAACAACGTTAGTTCTACATGCACTCAAATAAACTGGCTAGTCCTAGAACTGCGTCCCCTACCTAGATCCGACCGAGTCCCGTAACGCAAGCTCCGCGCATAATTCTTCCTGTCGGCAGAGTAATGCGCGGAGCTTGCGTTACGGAACTCGGTTGGGAACAGAATTTTCGCGCCCGGTCCGCGACTGCCATCCTGACATCACAGAGACACAAAACAACGATAGTTGTACATGCACTGCCGGAAATAAATTAGCACCCTGACATCACAGAGACAAAGTTAGTCAGAGGTACAGACACTCTCAAAGGGGGCTGGGGGGGGGGGGGGTGAGGAGATACTCTAGCCTCCCTACATTTTCCCTCCCCCCTCCCACCCCCGGTTTATATGCGACTGCGAGGTCCTTGCACACAGATGAATACATCAACTAAAATCACTCACGTGACATATAAAGCAATATTTAACGTCAGGCATGCCAGCCAATGACATAGAAAACAGTGACGTCATCAATTCTGGCCTTTGGAGGGGAACGAGGGGACCCACGGGACACAAAACAATAACGTCAAAAACGTCCTGCATCTAGCCAGTGGACTCACGTAACACACATAAGCAGTGACGTCATGCATAGTAACCAGTGGAGGCGGAGAGGGGACTCACGTGGCACATGCCGTAAAGAATCATCAGTCACAATCATTCACGAGACACACATAAAGCGATGACATCACACTCACATAAACACAAAAACGGTGACGTCACACACACACACACACATGAAACAATGACGTCACTCACGTGACACATGCCGTAGACCTTGTTGCCCAGGTCCTTGAGACAGATGTGCATCGTGGAGTTGACGTTGGACCCCCACCTCCACTCGCAGTCCCAGGAATACAGCACTTTCACCTTGCCCACCTTCAGGCGGCTCGGCAGCGGGTAGCCTTCCGCTGCTCACAAATGGCATAATGATGTATTTCGTGTATAATATATGTTTTTGGTAGCAGGAGTTTGCCACACGGACCCTTGTAGGCCTCAGGAAGGTCAAAGTAACCATTGTACTCCAAAGGCCGAAGGCCTTATGGGTACAATGGTTACTTTGACCTCTCGATCTCTCCGTTGACCCCCGAGTAAATACTTTGTTATCTACAAACTCCAGTAGTGTGCCTATTGTTTTGAATACCTAAGTAACTTTGTACTTCAGAGCGTTTTGGTGCTTTTTGTGGAACAAAACTGGTATCCAAGACGCGTCACAAGAAGTCCGCCAATGATTAGTCGCTACAAGGTTTTTGTAGCGAGGTCACATGTGACGTCATGTGACGTGCAAAAAGTCAACAATACACAATGGAAACAATATGTGGTGGCTCCACCAAGTCCCAGTGATACAGCTCTTAAAATTGCTCAGACCCGCACACAAGTCGGTTGCTTAGTTGATTCAAGTGGGACCTAATGCTGAGCAGGCTGTAAGTCCTAATTAGCTGTGAATAATTAACTCCTGCACCGCCGGAGCAAAGTCAACAACACACAAATGCAAGAGACATAGACCCTCATGAGCCCTCGCTGACCCTGTTACTTGAACGGATGGGGGTTAACTGGCCTGGAACTGACAAGACATGGCCGCTGGTAGTGATGGGGTTATCAACCCTTTTCATTCTGATACTGATACAATACTGCTTGAAATTAATTTGACTATGATAGTTCAAGAGTGGTGCCAGAATAGCTTGGCGCCTGAGGCGCCAAGCTATTCTGGCACCACCCTTGAGATAAAAAATGGTTGATATATCTCCTAATCTGTAACGTAGACGATAAGTAAATTTTAAAAAAATGTAATGGGTGAAGTGAGAGCATTGAGCTGACGTGCGGTGGGTGTCGCCTCATCCAGTAATGATAGTTTCAAGGGTGGTACCAGAATAGCTTGGCGCCTCAGGCGCCAAGCTATTCTGGTACCATCCTTGAACTAAAATGGTTGATCCATCTCCTCAGTGCGGTGGGCGTCGCCTCATCCAGTAATGATAGTTCAAGAGTGGTACCAGAATAGCTTGGCGCCCGATGTCGCGCCAAGCTATTCTGACACCACCCTTGAACTAAAATGGTTGATCCATCTCCTGCGGTGGGGCGTCGCCTCATCCAGTAATGATAGTTCAAGAGTGGTACCAGAATAGCTTGGCGCCCGATGCCGCGCCAAGCTATTCTGACACCACCCTTGAACTAAAATGGTTGATCCATCTCCTGCGGTGGGGCGTCGCCTCATCCAGTAATGATAGTTCAAGAGTGGTACCAGAATAGCTTGGCGCCCGATGTCGCGCCAAGCTATTCTGACACCACCCTTGAACTAAAATGGTTGATCTGTCTCATGAAAGTATTGAGTTGTCGTACGGTGGGTGTCGCCCCATCCAGTAATGGTGGCATTTTCCATGGCGTAGTCGTCTGCTCCGTTGGCCAGAGTAGCGGGGGAGCACTTCTCGTTGAGAGTCAGGTAACCGGGGGCCAGGCGCAGCACGGCGATGTCGTTAGGGTAGGCCGGATTGGACGACATGGGGTTGTATGCATGATGCTGGACGAGACCGCAATCAATAATAATAATAATAATAAATCCCGATAAGCAAAGGTCCTCGGGCCGACGGGCCGCAGTGGGCCCGTGCACGGCCGGGCCGAAGACGTTTTGCTACTACTGGGGATCACATTTAGAGATCGCGGCAGTTCTCCTTGTAAAAAAGACTCAAAGCGCTGCAGCAACCATCCATACATCAATATATTAACTGGCCTGAAACTGACAACTGGTATATATATATATATATATATATATATATATATATATATATATATATATATATATATATATATATATATATATATATATATATATATATATATATATATTTTTTTTTTTTTTCTCCTCTAGTAAGTGTCACCGTTAATTCGGGCGGACCGTCGGGGGTTCTTTCTCCGGGTACTCCGGCTCTTCCTCCCCCTCCACTTTGGTATCAGTTTCAGCCAACTTAATAAAATTTCAAATACAAAACGATTTCCAAATGTAGCTCGCTTGAGCTTGCCCTTAGCACCACGTGAATCTTCTGTGTTTAAGTACAGTGTGTGAGTGAATGCGTGTGATTCACGTGAGCGTGCTTGTTGGGTTCAGTTCGCGGCTACATTCTGCGCATTGAGTTATATTATAAATATGAGAAATGCGCCATATAAATGCTATGCATTATTAATAAATAAAACCAGTCTACATATGTAAAAGTATTACGATACTTTAGAATTTGAAAGTGCATGCGTGTACATTCTGTATCTATTTTGACGCACTACATTCTCACACGTAAGAAGTTATGTTTTGTTACCTAGTTACCGGTTACCTGGGCATTCCCCTGAAGAAGCCCTCGCTGAGAGGGCGAAAATTTGTGCAGAGAATAAAAGTGTAACTCCTTCTAAACTACGTGGTGTCTGTGGATCCTTTCTTCACATTTATATATATATATATATATATATATATATATATATATATATATATATATATATATATATATATATATATATATATATATATATATATATATATATATATATATATATATATATATATATATATATATATATATATATATATATATATATAGCACACACACAACTTAAACAGCGAGAAGCGTTGCATGTAAACTAGACATACATCAACGCTCAAATCCTGCCACACACACTTACACATATACACGGTACATCATTACAAAAACATGGCCCACAGCAGTGGCGTAGGAAGATATTTTTCATTGGGGTTAGGGGGTAGGGGTAGTGACAGTATGCCTGACAGTTACTTTTCTGCCAAATATTCAACATGGTAGGGAGGTGGGGGGGGGGGGGGGGGGAGAGGGAGCGGGTGAAAGGGGGAAGGGCGGGGGGGGGATGGGGGGGGGGGGAGGGGTTTATAGTGGCTAATCCCAGGACTAAGCTCACTCATGTAACTGCCCTGTGGCCTTGACGGTTTATCCGCTATTGTTTGAAAGGAAAAAAAAAGAAGACCCGTGATTGCTGCCTGAGAAGGGGTTACATGCGGCAAATTGTTGTGAGTGTGAAACGTGGAAGTTGAAAAGTGTACTGACGACTCTGACTCCAGTGACAGGCGCCCTCTGACGGTGGTCCTCAGGGTAGTGGATGTTGTGGGATCCACACGTGACCACGTCATTCTCCCTGCAAACAACAATAACGTTAGGAAAAACTGTCCAAAGTCGGAAAGTTAATTTTGTGGTAATACTGTCTCATGCGAAGTCATTACTGATGTTGTGGGGAAACTGTCCACGGGAAGTTAATTTTGTTGGGTAACTGTCACTGGGAGGTCATTTTTGTGTGTGGGAAAACTGTCTACGGGAAGTTAATTTTGTGGGGGAAACCTGTCCACGGGAAGTTAATTTTGTGGGAAACCGTTTCGGATAGTTAATTTTGTGAGGAAATTGTCCACGGAAGGTCATTTTTGTGTCAGTGTGGGAACACTGTCCAGGGTAAGTTAATTGTGTGGAGAAAACTGTCCACGAGAAGTTCATTTTAAGGGAAAACTGTCCACGGGAAGGTCATGTTGTGGGAAAACTGTTCACGGGAAGTTATTTTTGTGGGAAAACTGTCTGAGGGAAGGGAATATTGTTTGAAAACTGTCCGAGAGAAGGCAAATTTTGTGGGAAAACTGTCCACGGTAAGTCATTTTTGTGGGAAAACTGTCCACGGGACGCCTGCTAATAATTTGGGGAATAAAACGTAAAAACAAAAAGTCGCAGCTTTTGTAGAAAAATGAATGCTGCTTCCAACAGTGAAATCTGATTGAGGCTGTTCCTCAGCAAACGATAGATATATGCGCTCAAACCAGTGACAGTGCGTCACAACGTGAATGACGAAACCTTGCAACTTTCGATTTAACTCATTCTACCCCAACACCGAACTCCCCAAATGTTGCCGTTGTTCTCTGAAGACTGCATTGTAGTGCAGGACATAGATCGGCCATGATAGTTCAAGGGTGATGCCAGAATAGCTTGGCGCCATCACCCTTGAACTATCATGGTCGAGCCTTATCTTGCTGTGGTGTGTCTGGGGTAGAAAGAGTTAAGGGGATGTCGCCTTTCACGGTCTACGGCGCAGCGTAAAGAAAATTCAATGGAAGAAATCAGTTCAGTGAAACTGACCGTCACGCCGTAACTGACGACAATTAAACCAGCTTTACAGCGGCAGGTGTACATAAGCCGATTAAAAAAAAAAAAAAATATCCAGGCGATAGCAAATGGTCGACAGGAGAATAAGTGTATACTTTTTTTTTTGGCGCAGATATTAACTTGTGACAAATGCTCCAAGACAAAGCACAATCCGCCGTTAGGGCTGGGCCGGTTAACTCATTCGAGACGTGCCGTCTCCGGATACGCGGCTTAAATCATTCGAGACGTGTCGCCTCTGGATACGCGGCACGTCTGGAATGAGTTAAACCGCTGCCGTGTACTTACGGTTCAATATGTTCCACGCAGTGCGCCGCAGTCAGAGCAAACTGAGAGTTGAGCAGCACACCGCCGCAGAAGTGATAACCGTGTCTCTGAAGAGACAGCTGCCAGGGGAAGGCGTGAGGCTCCGCCACTTCTCCGCTAATCACGTGCTGATCCAGGGTGCGGCCTGTCACGTCATCAACACCAGAAAATACGCGACACTGACCACCACTACCATAATAATAATAATAATAATAATAATAATAATAATAATAATAATAATAATAATAATAATAATAATAATAATAATCATCATCATCATCATAGCCCGCCACTCTACAAGAGAAACTGTACGGGCCTGTGGAGGCGCTACAGAAGACCACAGATTTCATTTTGAGAGCCAAACTCCAAGTGTGACGGCGTTCGAGAAGAAGAAGAAAAGAAGAAGAAGATCATCATCATCATGGACTGAAGACTCACCATGCTTGAAGGTGTGTGCTGTTTTGCATCGGACCTATATGATTGAAAAATTACTTGAAAACCTTTTAGCCTCAGGGGTGTCAGTATCACTGAGGTGAGGTAAGGGGTGGGTGGGTGGGTGGGTGGGGGGGGGGGTGGTGTTCGAACATTTCAGTTTGGGACCTTGAACCTGACACAAAAGGCCAGCTCCCGACGCCTGCTGACCTTACTTCCCAGCCGGGCGGCTGAAATATCAAACAGCGGGGAAGGGAGGGGGGTCCCCGCCAAATTCCAAAAAAAGGGACTTTGATATACCATTTCAAAGAATTTTGGGCCGGCGGGAGAGGAGGGGAGGGTTTGTGTGTGTATGTCCGGAACTGATTTGACTTAGGAAAAAGAAAAGAAAAGGGACAGCGGTACTGACGGTCTACGGACGCAAATTGGGACCCAACCGGCATGGTCAAGGGTCCTTGTATTACTTGCTACTGACAAGTAACCATGTGTCTTTGCGTAACTTCCCGTGCATACAGACTGGAAATAACGACTTACCGTGGGTCCGTGCTAAGATTCCGGCACACAGGACTAAGAAAGGCAACATGGTGTCAATTTACACTCAGCGCTACAACAGTCCCACATCAAACTGACTGACACACTGGTCTACCTTTGTTATTAAGTTCTGCCACAGTATTAGCGCATATGGCGAAGCACTGTGTTTTTCGCACACGTGAAGAGGGCATAAAAGACTGAGTGGTGATGTAAGGGTGAAAGAAGTAAGCCAATAGATGTAGGTGTTCACGTAAGACCACAGCGCTATAACGTGATACCCAATGCGCAAAAGACCATCGGACCGACGTCGGACCGCGCATAATTGTAATTGCCGTTTAAGGGATAAATACACAGGTTTTTGTATATGAAAAAAAAAAAAAGAATTTAATTGAATACACACGCTGGGCACAGGTCAAGGTGCACCTGCAATGTTTATCCTGTCATATGTAGGGGCGGATCTGGGGAGGGGGAAAGGTCCAGAGGCCCCCCCCAAACCCCCCCCCCAAAAAAAAAAAAAAAAAAAAAAAAAAAAAGAAACACAAAAAAAACCAACACAAAAACAAAACAAAAAAACTTGAAAATATTAGACATATAACACAGTCACTTTCTTGAAAATTTATTCGGTAAAAGAGCTGGTTATGGTCACACGCTTGCCTACACCCCCCCCCCCCCCTCTCCCCAATTTTGGCCACTGGGAAGCAAGGTCTTGTCTCTGTTTTTTTGTGTGTGGGTCTTTTGTCTCAGGTTAAATGTTCAAAACAAAAAGTTGGAACCCCTCCCTCTCGGGAGTTAACCCTTTGCGTGTCGGTAGTGGTTTTTGTCGCGATGATTCCTACAGGAATCATCGCGACAAAAACCGCTACCGACACGCAAAGGGTTAATTGATCCGCCCCTGATATGCCGTGTGAAGGTCTTTGACTCTGAACCAAGCTTACGGCCTCCCAGGAGGGGTGTCGGGGATTGCCCACCACCCCATCTCCCTTAAGCAAGGTTCGTCACATACTGCATCATGCTGCTTTGATCTTTGTACTCTCATACTACTTTTTGTGCCTTTATTTGCTTCTGTCTGTTACATTTACGTTTGTCCATTGTGTGTCCGTGTGTCCATCGTGTCTTCAATTTAGCTTGTATGTTCCTTCGAGATTGTGACCCGTGGCCAACACATGATCAGTGAACTTGACGTGTGACTAGACCGCACTCCCGAGGTTTTCAGGTCTGCCGTTATTTTGCAAAAGCCAGTAAGGCACTCCGTTGAGAAAAGGAAAATTTTCATTGTTATACAATGAAATCTAAATTTTTCTCCCATAAAATGGACATGCTACCATTCAATTAAGTACAAAAGAGAGTATGTCCAGTTTTGTGAAAAGCGAGATTTTCATTATATAACAATGAAACTATCGCTTAAAAAAAAGGACGTACTGGCTTTTGCCAAATGACAGCAGAGATCTATCACAGTTTCATTAGGCCTCAGTTGTAAGAGCTGCACAAGTCACCACGTTAAATTTTTAAAATTTTTTAAATCGAAGCGCCTTGCGTAAGATTTGATCTTTTGAGCGCCGGTAGCGCTTTTCTTGTCACGGCCTCTGCAATAATCATCGCGACAAAAAACGCTACCGACAGGTAAAAGGTTAACTCATTCTACCCCAGACACACCACAGCAAGATAAGGATCGACCATGATAGTTCAAGGGTGATGCCAGAATAGCTTGGCGCCTATGGGCGCCAAGCTATTCTGGCATCACCCTTGAACTATCATGTTCGATCTGTGTCCTGCACAGCAATGTAGTCTTCAGAGGACAACAGCAACATTTGGGGATTTCGGTCTTGGGGTAGAATGAGTTAAGTTCACTGATGCAACTGCCCCCAGACACACATCAGCTGCCGCTGTCTCACGCGTAGCCTGGGTTGACTTTTTCTGAAGAGCCGAAACCACCAGCTGTTCTGTCAGTTTACAAACAGGGATGCAGAGTCCCCCGCAGCAAGTGAAAAAACATTTGCAACAGAGCCTGGGGCAAGTTGCATGAGTGAGCTTAGTCCTGCGCCAGACGCTAAGCAAGGTGTTCCGCTATAGCGAAGCACCTTGCTTAGAGACTGGCCCAGGACTAAGCTATAGCTAAGCACCTTGCTTAGTGCCTGTCGCAGGACTCAGCTCACTCATGCAACTGGCCCTAGAGCCAACAAGGGGGCATCTGGGCAATACGACTCATGGCCATAAGGTTCAAAATCACAGACCAGCACACTGATAGCTTTGCTAATGCAATTCGACATCAGTAGCGCTTCTCAGTTGTTCCGACGATTCCTCCCGGAATGACAGTGGCCAAAAAATCACTACCGACAACCAATGGGTAAAACTTGTTACTGGAATTGTTTTGTGTCTTGTTTCTTTTCATTGTGATAGCACACGCACACACATGCACGCATAGGATGCACACACACACGCAGACACACATAAATAACACACTATCACAAGTTGCATTATTCAGTGTAATGGAAAATACTGTGCATATCAGTAAAACAAACCGATTCATGTTCACACTAAACGCATTATCAAAAAAAAAAAAAAAAAAAAAAAAAAAAAAAAAAAAAATCACATGCAATGAATCACTGTAGCCACGCACAAACAGCCATTCCTTAAACACACTAATCTGAATCTTAGCAAATCAACATCATTCAAACCTTCACTCTACATTGTAGTCACGTAAAATCAGCCATTTTTTCCCACTCCAATCTGAATCGCAGCAAATTAACACCATTCAAACCTTCACTCTACATTGTAGTCCGGTAAAATAGCCATTCCTCGTGCTCCAATCTGAATCAAGGCCAAAACAAAACAAAAATATAAATCTTCACATATTTGATTTGATTTGATAGAACTTTATTGCCATATGTAATAATACATTAGGAAATCGTTGCGGTGCTGCACAACTTAAAAAGAACCTAAAACACAGCAAAATATAATTAAGCTAATTACACACGAACACCATGAACCATTCTGCCTGACCAGGCGCGCGCTAATGATTAATTGCCTCCACGCCCGGCTACTGCCACCGATGGCTTATCTTGCACTCAGTGGCACCCGTCCGATCATCCTAACTAAAAGTGTGCCCGTTCTGCACAGCTGTGTGTAGATGAAGTATTATGCTGATAGCTGGACAATACTGTATATACATTACAGTAAACAGTGGGACGGATGGGTCAGGTTTGGCGTTTGTTTGCATCATTAAAAGTCTGGACAGCGGTTGGGTAAAAACTGTTTTTAAAACGACTTGTGCGTGTTCCGATCGCTCTATAACGGCACCCTGATGGCAGCATCTCAAACAGCTCATGGGCTGGGTGGGAATCATCTCGGAGGAGTGGATCTAGCCTTTTTTTTTAGCATTCTTTCGTGAAAGAGGGACTCCATAGAGGGCAAATCGATACCTATGATTTTCGATGCAGTTTTTATTACTCTGTTTAATTTGGATCGCTCTTTCTGTGTGGTGCTGCCAAACCAAACGGTCAGGGAGGTCAAAATACTTTCAATAACTGCCCGGTAGAAGTTGGTCAAAATGTGTCTGCTGACGCCAAACGCTTCAAGACGTCTGAGAAAATACAGTCGTTGCTGTGATTTTTTTCGCTAAAGAATCAACGTTTTTCTCCCATTTAAGATCGTTTGAGATGTGGGTGCCGAGAAACTTAAAACAATCAACAATTTCAACATGGCTACCATGAATTGTGAGGGGAACAATGTCACTTTTGATTTTCCTGAAATCTATGACCATTTCTTTGGTTTTAGGCACATTCAGGTCAAGGTTGTTGTCAGAACACTAGCCAACAAGTTCATCCACTCTCTCTCTCTCCCTCTCTGTGCTGTTTCATTGTTGTTTAAAATAAAACCTTCAAAAGTGGTGTCGTCAGCAAATTTAACTGTAAGGGAGTTATCATCCGTTGATGTACAATCATGGGTAAAAAGAGAGTATAACATAGGGGACAAAACACAACCTTGGGGTGCACCCGTGCTCAGTGTGACGGGCTTTGAAACGCGACTACATGAACCAGATGAGTGGTTACATCCACCTGACTGTCGACTCCCTGGGTCTGAATGCTGGCTGCACGGACCAACTCCGACTACCTGAGGTCTACCCGACAAAAAAATCGTTGATCCACTGGCATAGTGAACTGTCAAAACCTAGCTGTATCAGTTTCTCATAGAGGTTGGGTGGCACAATAGTATTGAATACGGAGCTGTAGTCCACAAATAATACCCTAAAATACGTGTTGGCCTTCTCAAGATGTTCCAGTGCACGATGCAGACCCAGAAATACGGCGTCCTCCACTGACCGATAGGCAAACTGGTAGGGATCTAAGGTGGGTGGGATAACAGTTTTAATGTGTTGCAGAACCAGACGCTCAAACGTTTTCATAATGACAGACGTAAGGGCAACAGGCCTGTAATCGTTATGGGAGGAAACTCAACTGTGGACTTTTTCGGGACGGGAATGATAACAGATTTGTTGAAGAATAGTGGAACTTTACAGATTCTGAGGGACCAGTTAAAGATGTCTGTGAAAACGTTTGAGAGCTGGCTAGCACAGTGACGGAGCAGGCTGGGCGAAATTTCATCCGGGCCTGCAGCTTTGCGGACATTCAACCTCTCAAGCATTTGCTTGACATCGTGTTCATAGACAACAAAAGGCTGAGTTTCCTCGTCACTGGGTGTATGCAGCACAGGGGGTGGGGGTGGGTGGTGGTGGTCATTTTGCTTGTCAAATCTGCTATAAAACACGTTCAGTTTGTCTGGTAGTGTGGGGTCTTGTGTTGTGTCTCAGTGCTGGTTTAGATGCTTGCTTGTAGTTGGTAATTTTCTGTAAGCCTTGCCATAAGTCACGTGTGTTGTTTGTGGACTGATCATTTTCAAGCTTACTACGGTAGCTCAGTTTAGCAGCTTTGATGCTTCGCTGTAAATTATATTTTGCCGTTTTGTATTGTTGTTTGTCACCTGATAAAAATGCATCATCTTTAGCTTTCACTTTTTGTTTGATGGCACCATGGAACAAGGGTTGGTCTTTCGGGTACTGCACGATAGTTTTGGTTGGAATACACTGGTTTTCACAAAATCTGATGTAATCTGTCACGGTCTCTGTGTATACATCAATGTCCGAAGCTACAATTCTGAACACGCCCCAGTCCGTAGCACTGACCTATATTTACTTGACCTCTGACTTCAACAATTTTCGCTTTGAGTTCCTTCGCGCATCTTAGCCGCGCACTTTTGCATTGCCCTTTCCGGTACCAATGTGAAAAGACACGTCGAAGTACGAGTGCATACAAAGTTATTTGGACTGTTTTAACTATTTCGGCACGATGTCGAAGCGACAACACGGTGGGAGTCGTTGCAAAAACCATCTTTGTTACTATGTTTAATCAAAAGAAGTTAAAATAATGAGACAGCTGACTAAAAGAAGAGAAGAAATAGCTATCAAATTGAAAAAGTGTATTTATTTGCATATGTGGATTGAGGCATTCTCAGAAGATTATGAATTAAATGTTATAAAATAGTTTGCGCTTTCATTGATGCTTTAAAATTTTTTTTAATGAAGGAAATTTTAAGCAATTAGTTTAGCAGATAATATATTTTAATTTTCCATTGCACCATTTAGAAACTAATGCATGTATATTATATTTATTACTAATACTATTTAAAAAGAATATCTTAATTTTTAAGTGGTGTAATGGAATGTTGAAATATATTACCTGCTAAAATAAATGCACGTAATTTCCTTCATTAAAAATGAAACATATTCTTTTTCAACACGCTCCATCAGATCTTAATAATAATAAAAATGCATCAAGTTAGTGCCAATTCCTGATTACAGCTGTGCGGTATGTAATGTAGTCACAGTGACAGTGGTGACACTCTTTCTTGAATTTTAGATCTACGAACGTTGTTTGTATCGAATAATAACATGAAGAATATCCTTTTCCATTAAAAAACATTTTTATTGACAGCCCAGGTTTTTTTTTGTGTGCAGTTGGGAAACCCTCCATAATCTGCCCCTGACTGTATCTCAATAATGAATATTTTCCTGGATGGCGAATCTCCAAGGAAAAAACAAAATTAAGTGTTTGTTACAGCTATTATGTCAAGACAATTTTGGGTACTTTGGTATTTGAATGTGTTTGTTTAGGGGTTTTGTTAATTTTTTTCCTTTTCATTCCTAATTTAAAGCTAAGGTTAGATGATTTGGCCCCAAAAAGCTTGTTTGAGGTTATTCAACCCACCATATTTTTTATTGTGGTCCCTACGCCTTTTTGTGCAGTGGGCTGGAAAGGGTTTTTTTCCCCTTTTTTAAGCCCACATTTTTCCAGTTTCGGAGATGTACAAACATATTTTTATAAATTTCTGACCTGTACGTACATATTTTGCCAGATATCTGGAGATATACACATATAGCCCTCATATTTTCTTTTCAGCTCAGTGAACATTGTTTTTCTTACTATGTTCTAAGCGCTAACACTGTACCACATAAAAGTTTTTCGATATGAAAACTCTGTTAGATGTCAAACAAGTTCATTTAGCGTTGATATAAAAGAAAACCGAAGACCTTACCTCGACGATTGAATAAAAAATGCCCGTTTCAAACGGGATACACGCATTCCTTTCTCTGTCTTCCATGATAGTCTAAATGCAACCGGAAAAACCTAGGCAAAATCGCAAGCCGGCGCATGCGCACAAACCCGAAGCGAACTTCGCAATAGGCTTTGAGAAGGTACACGCGCTCAGTCAGACATCCAGTAATGTAGTATCCATGGTCCGTAGCCTCAAAACAGCCGCGAAGTGTCTCCGCCGCAGCATCCGTCCATTTGCGCACCCGTGCGCCTGACGGGATTTTCACGCTTGATTAATTGTTTGTAGGTCGGGATTTGGTAGATCATGTTATGATCAGAGTTGGCAAGAGGTTCGCATGCGACTGAATGGAAAGCGTTCTTGATAGCTGAATAGCAGTGATCGAAAATATTGTCACCTCTCGTAGCACACGTCACTTGCTGAACGTACTTCGGCAGTTCTTTCCGTAGGTTGGCTTGTTGAAATCACCAGCGACAAGTGAAACGCAGTTTGGATTTGAATTTTCATGTCCAGTAACAATGCCAGAAAGCTGACTAATGGCAGTGGCTGTGTTGGCTTAAGGAGGAATATACACAGCGGTAAGGATGACAGACGAAAACTCCCTGGGCAGGTAAAAAGGCCGGCACTTTATTGTAAGAGTTTCTAGGTCAGGGGAACAGAACTGGGTCTGTACTTTGACGTCCGTGCACCACTGGTTATTTACGAGAAAGCACAACCCGCCCCCTTTGCCCTTGCTGGTTAAAGTAGGACAGCGATCAGACCTGAAAATAGTGCAGCCTGTGGGTGTTACAGCAGTCAGGTATAGATGTATCTAACCAAGTTTCAGAGAAACAGAACACACAACAGTCTCTGAATTCACGTTTCGTCTCCAGTAGGCATAGAAGTTCATCAGTCTTATTACGAAGCGATCACACATTTGCTACGATCATGCTTGGCAATGCAGGTCTATATTTGCGCCGACATAGTCTGACATATGCGCCACCACGACTACCACATTTACGCACGTGCTTTGGTGGAACAAATATGTAGTTGGCACAGTCAAACATGTTGAATTTTGGTGTAAAACTTGCTCCAAACTCACCCAAAGTCTCCCGAAACAGTAGCAGCATCTCTCTGTCATACTGTAGACGAGTCGACGAGGAATGACTCACACAGAAGACGGACAACAGCAACAAAACAAACACATAGCGCAGCACAATGTTGCCATATGTCGGCGCCATCTATGTTGTAGCTACATACACACAGGCATATTTCCAAGGTCAATTCAGACCAAAAAGATGACTGCCAAGCGTGTAAAATGCAGAGAAGAACCCAACAGAAAAAGAAACATGGTTAGAAGACAGTTACAACACAATTTATTAATATTTTGGGTGAATACGCTTCTTCAAAATAAACAAGTAGTGATCAGTACTACTTATCTTACCGCAGAAGGTATGTGGCACTGTCTTTTCTAAGTGTGTTTCTTTCTCAGTTGGGTTCTTTCATACTACAAGGTCAAATATGAACAAGGAAAAAAAAAAAGCAACAACATGAGTGACAACACCCTCACATTCAGATTTTCACTCTACGCATTGTAGCCATGTACAAACAGCCAATCTTGAAGCTTCAAGCTGAATCAAAACAAATAAACATTAAAATCTGTCACAAGCGCTTGCAGTTTGCAAAAGTTCATGAGAAGCTAAGCCTCATGCTGGAAGTAACTGGCTCCATTTGCATACTCAGACTTGAATTTATGCATTTTCAGTTAATGAATACGCACCGTATACATTGAGGAGCAAAAGAAATGCGACATTTTTGGAATCATCGGAAACACTTTACCATTTCCGATGATTCCAGAAATGTCACATTTCTTTTGCTCCTCAGTATATATACTTTTGCAAATGCTTCTATACAGGTATTTCATGAATGTGCGCGTGCATAGGTTTGGTCCTCTGTGTATTATCAGGCATGGGAATTGCCCAAGCAAAAATCATCTGAAACGGGGCCTTCAACCTGAAACAAAAGGCCTCTACCACGCTAGATCTTTTTTCCGCGAGGGCCGAAAAACGGAAAATCAAACAGTTGGTGGTGGGGGCGGGGGGGGGGGGGGGGGGGGGGGGGGAGGGGAGGGGGAAGGGGGGGGGTAGAAGACGGACATTGCTTACTTCTGAGCGCCGGGAAATCAAAGGGTGGAGGGGGGGGGGGGGGGGGTAAGTAGGCGACGGACCTTGCTTACTTCTGTGCGCCGGAAAATCAAACAGTGAGGGTGGGGGGGGGGGGGGGGGGGGGGGGGGGGAGAGAAGATTGACGGGGCACCTTGGGTCTGCCTGCTTAATTTCTGAGTGCAGCGCGCACTCAAGCAGGCCACGGACACAGCCTGCTGTGTCATGTTCTGTCGCGGAATAAAACCGGTGCTTTCCTTGTTTTGCTACCCACAATGGTTTTTCGCGGAAACGTCTTTTTAATTTCGCGGACGATTTCTTTTTCCCCGCAGAATTTCACGGACAATTCCCATGCCTGATTATGTGTTATTATCTTGATAGTGTGTGCAAGCACTGAAAATCTGCAGTCAAATCACCAGTGTTCATTCACCGTCTGTTGCCCCTGCCCCGTGAGGTACTGGGCTGGTAGTTGAACAGCTCCTGAGCTTCGCGGTCTCTCTGTGTCTGTTGGGTCTCCACTCTCTGCATATCTTGCAGCCAGTTGTCCATCTCCTTCCTTGACGAGCTGCAGTGCTCTTCCAAGTCCCGCCCACCGATAATTCTCGGCAACTGTCCCGCACCAGCGTGTGGCACCTTGCGAAACTTCTTAAAGTTGGGGACGAGTTTGCCCTTCCACATCATCATCCCTGCAGGCACATTGGTCTCAACCTGGCGCTGGTCGATGTTTCTCCTCGACCTGGGCCTCAGGAGTTCGTTAAACTTCACGACAACAGTTGATGACGCGATGTTCTCTCTTTCAAACTCAGGATTCGGTTCCATCTGACTTTTTATCGGTGCTCGTGTTGTCAAAAAGCCTTGGGGGATGGGTATGTCAGGGTGACTACGTGATTCTCCATTCTGTGCTCTAGCTGGTTTGGTGCTGGTGGTGTTCACAGGCTCTTCCACTGACCTGCTGTTTTCTGACATCCCAGCTTCAGACTCACTCTCTTGACTCTTGCCTCTCTCTCTCTTCTGTGCAGCATGTGGAGGAGATTCTCTCTCTGTCTCTTTAAATGCTTTCTTTGGTTTCTTTGCGAGTTTCTTGCCAAAGTCAAAGGGGTCATCAGCATCATCATCGCTGCCTGAAACATCTACGTGCCGCTTGTGTTTAGATGGTGCCGGTTTTCTGGATACCACCTCCTCCTCATCACTATCACCCAGCAGATTGACAGACTCCCTAGGTTCTGTCTTGATGACTGGTTTCCTTGCCGTGTCCTCAGTGTCAAAAAGTGCCTCGCTCTCAGGAACGGAGGAGATGCTCTGCGGAACTGAGTGCGTGTCATGACTGGTCAACCATCCGTTTTTTTTCTTAATCCCAAGAGGGTTAATTTCTTTTTCTGTCTTTACCTGTGTCTCTCCATCACCCCCCATCGTTACAGCAGCTCCAGGTGACATCTCTGTGTCTGGGATGACCATCTGGTGCTTCTCGGGTGACCTTGACCTTGAAAGACGGTTGGTAGCTGAGGGTGGCTTTAATGACTTTGGCTGCTTGGTATCCACGGGGATATCTTTTGGAGCTGGTGACTGTGACCTTGACCTTGTCTGGCGTGCGCTGGTGACCTCAGCATGCTGTGGAACGGGTGACCTTGACTTTGTCTGGTGTGCGCTGGAGACAGTAAGCTGTGGAGCAGGCGACTCTGACCTTGTCTGATGTGCGCCTGTGATATCAGCAGGCGGTGGAACAGGAGACTGTCTATGCGTTTGGCGCCCAGTGTCCTCACTGTCTGCGGTATGTGATGATCTTGACCTCCCGCCACAGCTGCCTGGGCCCACATCTGCATCATGACAGTAATATTAATAATAACAATAATAAAATGTTTTACAGATGCAGAAACATTGACAAATATGCTTGTTTTTGCAGGGGGTGGGGTGGGGTTGATAGGGGTGGGGGTGTTCTACTTACCCCCCACCAGAAAAAAAAAAAAAATTAAGACGAAGAGGAAACGAAGATGACTGCCAAGCACGGTGTGTAAATACAAAGAAAAAAAATCCCAGGAAGTAACCTGCTTCAGAAGATCCAACACAAAACATTTTACCACAACATTTCATTGTTAAGCACTTGTTCATCCAAAGCATACATTTCTTTCTCTTGTTTTGTTTTCTTTAAGCTATGCAATTGAGCCATAAGAGCTTTTCCATTCCTTTTCTATAATTCAGAAACAAAACAAAACAAAAAAAACAAGTGAAAATTATAGACCAAGAATGGCAAAGCTCTTATGGCTTAGTTGCACAGCTGAGCTTCGCCATTCCTGTTCTATGATTTAAAAAGTAAAAAGAAAGAAAAAACAAAACAAAAAGAAAGGAAGAAAGAAAGAAAGAAATTATATTTCGTAAGAACATGTACTCAACATGCACCATAGGGACTGACGTAGAAGTCAGCAGCAATAGCCCTGAAGAATGCAGCCCCCACTAAAAGTCATCATCATACTTCAGGTTGTCTGTGCTCATGTCTGTGGTTTGCTGTGTGGAATTTGTCAGCCATGTCAACTAAATCACATTCTTTATCCATCTTTAAGAAGCGAGATACAAGCAATAAAAAAGTTGGACTTACTGTCCACAAAGCTGGCCGCAGCCACAGAGTACAGTTCCTCAGTGGCAAACGGCTCCGTCTTTATTGTGTCTTTCAGCGAGTGTGTGGTCGCTTGGCTTGCACTCTTGTCTGACGTGGAGCCTGTTCCCCTGCCCAGGCTGTGTTCTTTTTCTTGTGCAGGAACACTGTCCGCTGTTATTCAAACATGACACAATTATTGAATTACTATAAAGTGAAACATTTCCAGTCACAGAGAGGAACGCAAGCAAGTGACATTAGTAATAGAGGTTAAATTATGCTGACCTCACGTTAACTCATTCGAGACGTGCCGCCTCCGGATACGCAGCTTATGCCGCGTATCCTGAGGCGGCACATCTCAAACGAGTTAACCTGTTCCATCCTGAGGCTGATTTTTAAAAATTTATTGTCCTATGAATATTGTCCTCTGAAGGCTGCATTAAAATTAGGAGATAATATATCAACCATTTTAGTTTAAAGGTGGTGCCAGAATAGCTAGGTGCTGCAGTCAAATTTATTTATTTTGCCTATCAGGAATTGACGTCAGATATGACAAAATTTAGTCTACAGTCTACAGTCTATTCTGCTTCTAACAAGGCTGAATAAATAAAAGTTGGATATAACAATATATTTATTAAAGGATCTGACAGCTATCTTTCTACGTAAATTAATTTGCTTATAACAAACTTCAGATATAACAAGAAGAGCAAGAGCCCTTATGGCTCACATTATGACTGATCTACATGTGTGACCTTTGTGACAATAAGTAAAGGGATCACTTCTGCACAGGCAAAAATCATGTTTTCTCAAAATTTAATCAGTTTTCACACATCTATCAAACCCCCGTGACCCTTGACCTTTGCGATGAGTTGACTAAATTAGTATACATAGGACGGTCTTATCATCATCAGCTACCTTTGTACCAAATTTGATTGAAAAGTTTGCAAAACTGTTGATAATAACTACCATTCTATCAAAAATTGGCATTTTACACACATTTGCAAACCTAGTGTTACCTTTGACCTTACCAAGGGCTCATCCAAATTAGTATGCATAGAAAGGTCTTACCATCAGGTGTCTCTAGCAAGTTTGGGTTTGAAGTTGTGAATAGTATTTGAGAAAAAAACATTTTTTGGTCAAAATATGGCTATTTTTTTTTTTACCTATTTCCTTAGCTCTTGTGACCCTTGACCTTTTCAAGGGCTCATCTAAATTAACATACATAGATAGATCTTTCCATCAGGTATCTCTGTTGCAAGTTTGGGTTTGAAGTTGTGAATAGCATTTGAGAAAAAACATCTTTTGTCAAAGTATGGCTATTTTTCTGGGATGGGAATTGAACAAGCAAAAATCATCTGAAAATCAAACAACGGGGGAGGGGGGGGGGGGGGGGTAGACAGACACTAGGCCTTGCTTCCAGGGGCCCAAAAATCAAACGGAAGGTGGGGGGGGGGGGGGGGGTTGTGTTAGACGCTATGCCTTGCTTCCAGTGTGCATCTGCGCCGCACTCAAACGGTGACCAGTGCGGGCCACGGGCAGAGCCTGCCGCGTCATGTTCTGCCTGCAGAGTAGAACCGGTGCTTTGCTCGTTCTGCTACCCATAATGGTTTTTTCGCGGAGACGCCTTCTAAATTTCTCGGACGATTTTTTTCCCCGCGGTTTTCGCGGACAATTCCCATGCCTGATTTTTGTCTACCGTATTGAAAATACGGTAGACTTTCAGATGGGGCTGGTCTGAGCACGTTCAGTAGCATGCAAATGGTGAACAAAGGTGGGCACACATCAGACTCTGACAGTGAAGTAATGCGATAAAAATTACGTCATGCCTAGCGACGCTAAACTCGCAGTTGAACGTACATTTGGCAGGAAACGCCGTCTGTATGCGAGTGTGTGTGTATATATATATAATTATGTAGACACGAGTTTCTCCTGTGTTTGTGCACATATAGGTCTGAAACTTTAGGAAATGCTTCCTTCAAGATTTATTTCAGAGTACTTTTCACTTACTTACTTACTTACGCCTGTCACCCCTACCCGGGTATAGGCCGTCGACGAGAGACCTCCAGCAACTCCTGTCCTGTGCTTCTCCTTCGATTCTACTCCAGGTGGTTCCCAGTCTCTTGATGTCTGCTTGGAGGTCTCGACGCCAGGAGTTTCTCGGCCTACCTCTTTTCCTCTTTCCCTGGGGGTTCCATGACAATGCCTGCCTAGTGATACTGGAAGCTGGCTTTCTCAGACTGTGACCGATCCATCCCCATCTTCTTCGCCCAATTTCATTCTCTGCTGTTATCTGCTCTGTTCTCTCCCAGAGTCTGACGTTGCTGATCTTCTCTGGCCAGTGGATTTTCAAAATTCTTCTAAGGCAACTGTTCATGAAGGTCTGTACTCTGTTGACTGTGGTTTTTGTCAATCTCCAAGTCTCTGCTCCATATAGGAGAACTGCTTTTACATTGGAGTTGAAGATCCGAACTTTGGTGTGTTGTGACAGCTCTCTGGAACTCCACACTTTTTTCAGCTGGAGAAAGGCTGCTCTGGCTTTACCGATTCGTGCTCTGACATCTGCATCAGTGCCGCCTTTTTTGTCTATGATGCTCCCGAGATAGGTGAAGGACTCCACCTCCTCCAACGGGGTGCCAGCAAGCAAGACTGGTTCTTCCCTGGTTGCGTTCAGCCTCATTGTCTTTGTTTTCTGTTTGTGAATGGTGAGGCCCACTTGGGACGAGATGTCAGCAAGCCTCGTGGTCTTGTCCTGCATTTGTTGATGAGTGTGGGACAGTAATGCCAAGTCGTCTGCAAAATCGAGGTCGTCAAGCTGTGTCCACAGGGTCCACTGTATTCCACTTCGTCTGTGCTCTGTGGTCATCTTCATGACCCAGTCTATGGCCAGTAGGAAGAGGAACGGAGACAGCAGACACCCCTGCCTGACACCAGTTCTGACCTGGAGCTCCCTGGTGAACTGCCCTTCGTGGATCACGCGACATGTCATACCATCGTAGCTGCTCTTGATCAGGCGGACGAGCTTTATGGGTACACCGTAGTGTCGTAGGAGTTTCCACAGAGTCTCTCGGTCCACACTGTCAAATGCTTTCTCATAATCCACAAAGTTGACGTACAGCGGGGAGCTCCACTCCAGAGACTGTTCCACGATGATGCGGAGAGTGGCGATCTGGTCTGTACATGATCGGTTCTTCCTGAATCCTGCTTGCTGGTCTCTCAGCTGGGGGTCAACGGAGCTCTTCATTCTCTCCAGGATGATCCTGTTGAAGACCTTTCCTGGTACTGACAGCAAGGTGATTCCTCTGTAGTTGGAACACTTGCTGAGGTCGCCTTTCTTGGGAAGCTTCATTAGGTACCCCTCCTTCCAGTCAGCCGGCATCACCTCCTCTTCCCAGATCTTTCCAAACAGTGGGTACAGCATCTCCACTGTTGTCTCTGGGTCTGCTTTCAGAGACTCCGCTGGGATGCCATCTGGGCCTGCTGCTTTGCCGTTCTTCAAAAATGCCACTGCTCTTCTGATCTCTTCCCGGCTGGGTCTGTCACAGCTGATGGGTAGGTCGGTCTCTGCCGGCTGGATGTCTGGGGGGTCGGGTGGGCTAGGTCTGTTCAGTAAGTCTTCAAAATACTCGGCCCATCTGACGAGTTGGTCTGCTCTGTCTGCAATAGGCTTGCCTTCTTTGTCTTTTACTGGTCTTTCTGTATGGCCATACTTGCCTGACAATCTTCTGGTAATGTCGTAGAGCTGTTTCATATTGCCGCTGCCTGCTGCCTTTTCTGCCTCTGCTGCCAGGTTGTCTGTGTAGGCCCTCTTGTCTGCCCTGATACTCCTCTTCACCTCGCGGTTGGCTTCCCAGTATTCCCCCTGTGCCCTTACTTTGGCTGCTCTCGTGCGACTGTTGTTGACAACTGCTTTCTTCTGCTTCCTCACTTCTATCTTCTTCAAGGTCTGTGCTGACAGCCAGTCCTTGTGATGGTGTTTCCTGAACCCTACAGTGTCTTTGCAGGTTGAGTTCAGCGCCTCTCTAAATGCCTTCCACTGCTGCTCTGTGGTGACCGCCTCCTCTTCATTTACTAGCTCCTGTAGCGCTTGAAACCGGTTGGACAGCACCAGTTTGAACTCTTCTCTAACTCCAGTTTCTCTCAGGAGGCCTACATTATAGCGCTGTCTTCTTGTTGTCTCTGTGTGGCTTTTCTTTAGCTTGAGCTTCATTCTTAAGGTAAGCAGATGGTGGTCGGAGGCGACATCTGCTCCCCTCCTAACTCGAACATCTTGAAGGGATCTTCTAAATTTCTTGCTAATGCAGATATGGTCTATTTGGTTCTCTGTTGTATGGTCAGGTGAGACCCAAGTTGCTTTGTGTATCCTTCTGTGTGGGAAGATGCTGCCTCCAATGACAAGTCGGTTTAGAGCACAAAAGTCTACAAACCTCTCCCCGTTCTCACTCATCTCCGAGCCTAGTCCCTGTCTCCCCATCACCTCTTCGTATCCGGTATTGTCCTCCCCTATTTTGGCATTAAAATCGCCCATGACGATGGTGATGTCTCGCTCCACACATTTGTCCAAGGCACTCTGGAGTCGGTCGTAGAACTCTTGTTTCTCTTCCTCGTCCCTGTCATTAGTGGGCGCATAACACTGGATGACGTTCAGCTTGAGCTTTTTCTTGGTTCTAAAGGCTGCTGTGATGATTCTTGGCCCAAGAGGTTCCCAGCCCATCAGCGCTCTTTGTGCCACTGGTGACAGCATGAATGCTACGCCTTCTGTATGGGGGGCATTCTCCTCTTCATGACCTGAATACAGAATCATCTCCCCACTTAACAGCCTTTTCTGGCCAGACTGCGTCCATCTGGCTTTACTGATACCTAGCAGGGAAAGGTTGTACTTTTGCATTTCCGCTGCTATCTGGGCGGCCTTGCCGCTCTGGTACATGGTCTTAACGTTCCATGTGCCCATGGTTGTATCCCTGGATAGAGAGAGGCGGCTCGGTCCTGTGGCTTCCGAAGACTTCCGGCTTTCACCACAGGACGTCATAAGTCTTCTGGTAGAAGAACCTTCCTCCTCCAGGAAAGGAATTACCGTTAGTCTTTTCGTCGGCGTTTTTGTAGCTATTTCCTTTTTTGCAGGGTGGGGAAGCTACCCCCACGCCCAACCCCCTTACTAGGAGGACCAGGGGTTTTCTGTCAGGGTCACCTTCCCTTAGACCATGTTGGTTCACGGCACCTTATTTCATTCGGTGCACCCCTCTCACGAGGGACCCCCTATCCACCACCCAGGGGACGCGCCTCAACGCCGTATGGTCCCAGCGCGAGGAGAGTACTTTTCAGCATTTTAAAATTGGATTACTCAGTAAAGAGAAAAATTGCCATTTATAGAAAGTCGGTTGAGTCCGTAATTTGTGTTATATTTATTTGAAATTTTGAATATAGCTAGCTTGGAGAAAGTTATTGGATGAGTTCGTTAACCAGCTTTGTACCTATTAACGTTTTCATAAAAAATAATTCATCGCAGAAAAAATTGTCGAAACGAAGAATTCTTGATTTCAGACAGTGACGGTGACGTAAAAGCACTAGACACATCAGTGTTAAACATTGTTGCTGAACTGACGCAAAGCACAACACATCATTGTTATACAAGAACTGACAAAAAGCTCACTCTCTCTTTATTATTCAACATCTTTATAAATGACCTTCCACTGTCAATATCACACCCTGACACAAACTGTGAACTATTTGCTGATGATACATCATTACTTGTATCTCATAATAAAAAAACCTGAGCGCTGTCCTCCAACATAGTTTAGATGAAGTGTCAACTTGACATGAAGAAAATCATATGATTATTAGTATTTCTAAAACGAAAGGTATGCTCGTGACGACACGCCAAAAATGTATTTTTCTCCCAAATGTATTTTTTCGAAAATACTTACCAATGACATTACTATTAGGAAGGTAAACTTAGCTTACCGATTTCAGCCTAAGCATCCATTGTGTACCTACACAACCAGGGAGGAGACTCCAGGGAGTCGTTACCAAGAAACCTGAGTGGCCTCCCTATCTGGTCACGTGCCTGACCGTATCCCACCAGTCTTTGCCTTAGCGTAACTAGCGGCAAGCAGGGCTAGAGGGAGGGCCCTTTGAGTAATGCAATCAGTAAGTATTTTTCGAAAAAATACGTTTTAGAGAAAAATACATTTGTTTTCTCAAAACTCTTACCGATGGCATTACTATTAAGAAGAACAGCAAAAAAGAGGAGGGTGACGCCCACAATGCAACCCCACAAGCGTTAAATCATCGAGGCTCCCCCATGCGCCCACTCCCGATGATTTCTGCTAAGCGTATCTATGGCGCTTGTGGCGCCGGGTGGGAGTGTTGGGCCCCCGAGATGTCCCCCACAAGGGCCAGACTGTCCTGCTGGATGGAAAGGTCCCGTAGGTAGATTTAGGATTTAGCCCGCCAGCCCACAGCTGCCACAATGTCCCGCACCGCGCAGTTGCGGTCAAATGCGACACTTGCTGCCACTGCCCTGACCTCGTGCGCCCATATCAGCATCTTCTTCGCTGTCTCCGGGGCGAGGACTCTGTACGCCGAGCGGATGACCCAGCATAGCCAGGACGAGATCATCTGAGCGGAGATGTCACGTCTGCCTGGAGCCAAGGGCAGGAATAGGCGGGAGCGCCCTTGTCTCAGTGGCTTCGATCTGCGCAGGTATATCCAGAGCGCTCTGATGGAGCCCTGCTGACGGGACTCCCTGGACTGGTCCGTTCCCTGGAGTGGGCGGATGGTTAAAACCTGGGGCGCAACCAAGGGCGGCCGATTCTTGGCAAAGAAGGCCTGGTTTGGTGAGGAGCTGCACCGATCCATCGGTCCTGAACTGCAGGTAGGCGGGGCGCATTGAAAACGCGTGTAATTCGCTCACGCTGGATGCTGTGGCGAGGGCCAGCAAGAAGCGCGTCTTTTTGGTTAGGTTGCTGAACCGAGCCAAGAGCAGAGGTTCGAAGCGGTCCGAGTTGAGCCACTTCAGTACCGTTGCCAAGTCCCAGCGCGGGATCAGCGAGCGGGAGACCGGTCACTGAAGATCCAGGTGCGCCATCAGGTCCGAGAGGTCCTTGCAGGACCCCGGGTCCAGGCGGCCCAGGTGGCAGTACATATCTGCAATCATGGCTAAGTAGCCTCTGATAGTAATGGGGGCTAGGTTCTGCTGGACAAAAAGCCACAGAAAGAACTCGGCCAGCTCGGGCGTAGTCAGGGCTGCGGGGGAGAGCCGCTGGGCGGAACACCAGGACTGCAGGACCCTCCATTTATCCTCATAGACGTTTCGGGTGAAAGCTCTGCGGGCTGTTGTGATTGCCTCCACTGCCGCACGCGAAAAGCCTCTTGCAGAGAGGGCCTGCCGCACAACCTCCAAGCGTGTAGGAGCAGTCTCTCCAGGCACGGGTGGAACAGATTCTGCCTGGGCTGCTTGAGCATCGTGCAAGGGCAGGGGAGCCGCAGTGGGCGGTCCGTGGCCAGGTCCAGAAGGTCGGTGATCCAGGTCCAGGACCAGCTGAACGGTGCCACCAACAGCAACACCACATTGCAGCCCCCCAACTTTTGGAGGACTTTGGGCACCAGGATGGACGGGGGGGGGGTACGCATACACCAGCAGGCCGTCCCACGGGATGGAGAGCACGTCTACCGACCAGGTCAGGGCATCCGGAATGGGCGAGACAAAGAGGGTGAGCTGTTTGTTCCACCGTGTGGCAAAGAGGTTGATCACCAGCGTCTCCCAGCGCGTGCAGATTAGCCGGACAGCTGTGGCGAGGGGGAGACGAGGGGAAACGCCGACGCAAGACAGTACTGGTCCGTCCATCGCAGGAGGTGCGGCCGGACCAACAGCGACACAGAGACAGGGTCCTCTAGATCTCTGGAGGACGGGTGCCAGTGGCGGAGCAGATGCAACTGGATTGGCCGTGAGTACAGCCTGCCGAGGGGCAGGAGATCTGCCGCCACGCTGAAGAGGCCCAGAAGTTGGAGCCAAACCCTGGCCGGAACCACCTCCGCATGCGAGACTTGAAGCGCCAGCTCGACTATCTTCTGAGCCCGCACCTCGGGGAGCCGCACCCGGCTGAGGTCGGTTGGGAACTCCATGTCGAGGTGGATAAACCTGCGAGACGGCGTGAGGTCCGACTTGCCTGGGTTGACCAAGAAGCTTAGCCGTCGGAGAAGGGCAAGCAGCGAGTCCATGTCGTCCTCTAGAGCGGCGGCAACCTGGTTCTGGAGGAGAGATTGTCTAGGTAGTTGGAAGTCGGGCTCGAAGACGCCTGCTGGAACCTGGCAACGACACCATCGACGATCCGGGTGAAAAACCACGGGCTGAGGTTGAGACCAAAGGGGAGCACCCGGAACTGGTATACCACCCTGCGGAAGGCGAAGCGAAGATACTGTCAGGAGGACGGGTGCATGGGGACGTGTAGATATGCGTCCGCCAGGTCGAGGCCGACGGTGAAGTTCATTGGGAGGATCGATGCTCGCAGGGCTCTGGCAGTTTCCATCCGGAAGCAAGGTGCTGAAATGTGCCGGTTCAGCGGCGAGAGGTCTATGACCGGCCGCCACTTGCCGCCGGGCTTGGGGACAACGAAGAGGCGGGGAATCATGACGAGTGACCATCTCCATGGGCGCTTTCCGGAGAAGCGCGGCCACCTCACCTTGAAGGGCTTCCGCTTGGCACTGGTCGCCCGGAAGCCGAGTCCACCGGGGGAAGCGGCGCAAGGGCGGAGGACACCGAAATGAGATCTAGAGGCCATCCGAGACAGTCAACAAAATCCAGGGGTCGTCCGGACACGGCGTGGGCCAGGCGGCGCTGTGTAGCGCTAGCCTTCTGTCGACTGGAGACCCTACAGCCATCGGCGGAGGCGAGTCAACGGGCCCTACCATGCCCGGGTCTCCGGGCGCCACTGGGAGCAGAGGGGGCGGTTGCGGGGGAAGGCACGCGAATGGCCGTGGGGAGGGGGGTAGGAGCCGCAGGAGCCTCTTGTAGGGAGGAAGACGGGTCTGGAGGTCCGCAGGGCACGACCCACGGCCTTGCGGGCAGCCTGAAAACGCGAAGTCAAGGTGGCGGGAGCTCTGGGCCAGATGTCCTTGGACACCTCCTTGACCGCCTACCAGGTGTCCCCGAAGTGCAGAGGTCCACCGAGTGGCGCCTGTCGCAGCTGCGTCTTCACCGACGCGGGGAGGGAGGCGCAGTGACTAAGCAGGACGTCTCGCTGCCACAGGTCGCAGTTGGCTGCCGCCACCATGGCGTTGGCGGTGTGTGGAACGCTGCCCGGTTCGCCGCTACTGCCATGAGGAGGAGGCCACGCAGGGGCACCGAGGACAAGATATTCCAATTGTCTTCCAAGCACCGAACCATGGACTGTGTCGCCATCTCTAGAAACCCAGTGAAGGCTAAGGCGTTGCAGATGAGAGTTGCCGTCTTGTTCAGGCCGTGAGGCCAACGAGGTAGCAAGGCCCTGTGGCCACCTGCCTGCGCCACCGCCGCTGCATCGAGGGCCGGGAGCGGGCAGGAAAACGCTTGTGAGTGCCCCGCATACCACCTCTGGTTGAAAGAGATGTCCATCCAGGCCGGCCATCTGGAGTCTGCAAAAAAGCCCGTATCGCCAAAGGTGCCTTGCAGGAGGTGCGCCGAGAACGCCTCGGAGAGGTCCCAGAAGCCAGCCGGCTGATGGAGGGACTTGACCCGTTTGGCCTGCCGAGGGGCATCCACCATAGCCGAGGCCTTTTTCTTGAGGTGAGGGGACAGAGGGTAGGCATCCGCCGGAAGAAAGGATGAAATCAGCCGGGCGGCCTCATCCAGGGAGCGGACGATCTGAGACAGCGGGGCTACCAACGCCGACGGCGAAATAGGGGATGACCGAACGCTGGGGGAAGGTGAGGAAAGGTCCTCCGAAAACAGGACCGAAGCGGAATCCTCCGGGTGCAAGCTGAGGACCTTGGCCACGTCCGCAGGGGCCGGCTGTCGAGGGGAGCGGTGCGCCGATCCCAAAGCAGGCGGTCCTGACACCAGCGGTTGCTTGCTCTGACGATGGTCGGGAGACCAGTAGGGGGGGGTGGGGGGGTGGGGGGGGGCCGGTCATGGACCAAGGGGAAACCTCGCGCGAATGCGGGGGTGGGGAGTCACATGGGTGATGCCGGTCCTGGTGAGCCGCACAGTGCGAAGGTCGGCGCATCCCCCGAGGGCTGGGGGTGGGGGGGGGGGGGGGGGGAAGAGCGAGACGAACGAGACTAGCGGGACCTGTACCCTTTGAGCGACCAGCGTCCTGATCCAGCGGGTCAGGTCTGCCGGGCGATGCCTGTAGCGCAACTGAGGCCGCCATTGAGTCCCGCTCGGACGAATCGGAGCGGTGGGGCGAAGTAACTGCCGAACTGGCTGGGCGCCGGGTGTCCTCCGTTGAGACTGGGTCTGCCGAGGGTCCTGCCCGGACGCATCGGCGTGGGAGGGCAGCGTTTGAGAGGGTGTAGTTGTAGTCGGTCCAGACCTGTATTACGGGCCGCACTCGGACGAATCGGGGGGGGGGGGGGGGGGGGGGGGGGGTTGGGCTGCCGACGAGGGGACAGCCGGTGGAGGTCTGTACTGCGAGCTGCGCTTGCACGGATCGGCAGGGGGGGGGGGGGGGGCGGGGCAGTGCACAAGAGGTCTGCGTCGATCAAGGCCTGTACTTCGGGCCACGCTCGCACGAATCGGAGGAGCAGTGAGCGAGAGGGCTGAGTTGTTAGAGGCCTGTACTGCAGGCCGCGCTCGGACGAATCGGAGCGGGGGCGGGGGGGGGGGGGGCAGTGAACGAGAGGGCATGGTCGATCAAGGCACATCTTGAGGGCCCCGCTAGGACGTACCGAAGCGTAGGGGGGGAGCTTGTCCGTTCGACGTACGTCCTTGATCGCATGGCGGTGCGACCTTAGTCGCTGCCAGCCCCGCTTGGACGTATCGGAGTACAGGGGGTATAGTCTAGCAGCTTTTCGCAATTTCTGCAGACTAAGTAGTTCGTCAAAAGAGTAACAATGGTTTGCAGGTACGAAACGAAAGTACTAATGCCATATAGTTTATGCATGGCAACAATATTTGTCCTTAGGATGGAGACATTTTTGTAGAAGTGTTTTTCGAAAGCTATTTTTCGATGTGAGGGAACCAATCCTCGTACACCGCCCGGATAAGGTGCAAGACATTTTTTGTGCATAACATTGAACATTTCAAGCATACAAGTTACAAGTTTATTCCAGTGAGTAAATTAAAATCATCAGCAAGTAAACATGCATACATATATACGATAAAATAAGTTTAAAAGTATTATTTTTAATGCGGTAAGCATGGTCGCGTCGCTAGTTTCAAAATGGCGGTCAGCGAGAAGCCTTCTAAAGAAGTCAATCAGACATGCACGGTTGATGAAGCTTTACTTTGCTCCTGAATTGAAACAGAGATTATTTTTGATTTGAACATCTTATCAACGTCAAATACGTTATTTTTCCTGGTCTTGAAAACAGCCTTTTCCACAGAACTCGGTCTTTTGTGGGAGGAAAGCATATCAAAAGTAAACTCCCTTTGTGCATGTTGTGCAATGTGTCTGCCGACCATCTTCAACATTCTGAAGACTTTTTGGCCGGATACAACATGCATGTTGTTCGTCTGTTTTTCAGCCTAACGGCTCTAAGTGCAGGTCTGCTCTTTTTGTTTATTTTATTAGTGGAGATGGGATTTTTAACTGGTCAAGCACACTCGTATCCAACTGGTCTTAAGCACAAACCAGGCAGAGTGAAATCCATCTCCGAACCGTTTCCATCAAAATCACCATGTTCAGCTAAACACCTAAATATAAAATTTTAGTTTTTGCAACCAATTCAACCAATCCGCACTCAAGTACTCACAAGGACTCTTATGATTAAGCTTTATCAGGACTGCATGAGACACAATACACTTACAGATAGTAGCCCTCTCTATTATATTACATGTTTTATTTATTTATTATTGATTCATGTATGTATTCACTTACATATTTATTTATTATTTATCCTTTTAATTATGGATGGAAGGAATTCCTTGATGCACATGATCACTATAGTGGTATGGTAGTGGTCACCAAGGAGAGGAAATTTGTTTTCAATATGCTTACATCTGTGCATGTTCATAATCTATCCTTTACTTAACATGCATATTCATAGGTCCCAGGTATCTCCAACTTATTTTATTAATTTATTATTTTTTTGTTTGTTTGTTTGTTTGTGATGTATGTTTGCACATACACATCAGCATAAAATGATTGATTGTACATTAACGTCCCGACAGCAACAAGACTTTCTCAGGACGTGCCTGCACTGCTTGTGAAAAAACCCAAACTAAACAGAATATTGAATGTATGTCGCCAGCTGGTCTAATACACTAAATAAACCTAACTAGACCCTTTAGCAACACACATCCAATATCAAGAGCTACAAGCAGTGCAGACAGTAGGAAGAGTTTAAAAAAGGTAAATACAGGTGAATGTACCAAGGGTAGACAGAAACACACGCCCCAGAATAGAGGGGAAAACCCACCCTGTGTGGCTGACCAGGGTCACCCTGGGAACTAAAAAGTAGTTAACCCCACCCAAGTCCCCCAGGGTAGACCTGGGTGGGGGACATCAGCATACAAGATGAAAACATACATATACACATATATGATGTGAACATGTACACATATATGGCAATAGGTGCATACCACCCGCTCCCCACCCCACATACAAAACCACAGAACAAACATCTGTGCATGTTCATAATATATCATTTACTTGGTATTCATATGTCCTAGTTATTTAAATTTATTATTTATTTTTATTTGTTTGAAAAGTAGGTTTTGTTCATATGCTGATGTTCACATACACATATATGGTAATACTGCCCACTCCCAACCCCACTCCACAACCAGAGAACACCCACCAAACGACACTTACATCTGTGCATGTTCATAATCTATCCTTTACTGAGCATTCATATGTCCCAGGTATCTTGACTTACTTTATCTTTTTTATTTAACTGCCATGAGATGGCATTGGTCGCCTGCTCGACATTAAACCCAAATAAGTATATATTTAAATTATTTATTTATTTTGTTTGCTTGTAATGAAGGTTTTGTACATACACATCAGCAAACAAGAAAATATACACATATATAGATGGTAATAGGTGCCATACTGCCTGCTCCCAACCCTTACCTAAATACACACATAAAACCGCAGAACACCCACCAAAAGAAGGACATACACATCTGTGTATGTTCATAATTTTTAATCTATCCTTTACCTAGCATGCATATGTCCCAGGTACCTTAGACTTACTTTATCTTATTTATTTAAATTATTTATTTATTTTGTTTGTTTGTAATGTAGGTTTTGTACATACACATCAGCATACAGCTCAAGAACATACACCATGGTGTCCCTGTGCATGTGGCCACCAGTACTATTCTGTCAGATCTGTCACACCCAGCCAATCATCTCTTCGAGCTTCTGCCCTCTGGCCGGCGGTTTCGTGCTTTTAAAGCCAGAACCTCTCGATTCAGATGCAATTTTTTTTTCCAGAAGCTGTCCTCAATACATCACCATGCACAGAACAATGTGATTCCATGATTTGTGACATATGACTGATTTGTGTTTAATATTGTGTTTATCTTTTAGTGCTGTATATAGGATGATCGCCAACTAAGTGTATGACATGATGAATGCCCTACAAGTGAGGACATATTTTACTGTCGCCATGCCACACAAAAATCCTTGTAACGTTTTACTTGGTGAATAAATGTCTTATGTCTTATACACGTACATGGTAATAGGTGCAGTATCGCTCGCTCCCAACCCCAATCCAGTTACACACACAAAACCGCAGAACATCCACCAATGTACATCTGTGCATGATCATAATCTATACTTTACTTAGCATTCTTATGTCCCAGGTATCTTTGACTTACTTTATCTTATTTATTTAACTGCCATGAGATGGCCGTAGTCTACCGCACGGCATTAAACCCAAATAACTATTTATTAAAATTATTAATTTATGTTTGTTTGTAATGAAGGTTTTGTACATACATGGTAATAGGTGCCATACCGCCCCACTTTCAACCCCAGCCCACATACAAAACCACAGAATACCCACAAAAGACATGCACAATTGTATACTGATGGGCATTAATGGACTGTAAAATCTATATATAGAGACTTCAGGTTAAGCAAGTGGCTTGTATTGACTGCCTGTATTTTAGGTGGCCACTACAAATTTCATGTGTACAGTTAACCACACTGCACATGCAGCCATCAGTTCTGTGAAAAGTACTGTTGGCCTCACGCACAGGGGCACCAAAACTTAGAGATAAGGCCACACCTGATAACAATAACAGTACTAATAATAATATGCATACTCAGCCACTAGTTCTGTAAACAGCACCTTTGTAAACAGTACCAGTGGCCAAATGCACACATGCATCATGGATGTTGCTACCACTGATCACTTCAAACAATAGGCTGCCCAGTTCACATTTTGATACCGTGAACTAGCCTGCACATGCAGTCATCAGTTCTGTAAATAGTACTGGTGGCCACATGTACAGCGGCACCAAACTTAAAGGTGAGGCCAAAACTGCCACCTCAAACAAAACCAAACGCTACCTACACACACATATCAATGATACAGTCAACCTCTGTGTGCGTTAGGGGGAACACGCTTAAAGTATGGGACTGTAAATCTTACAGCGAAATGTCAAAACCAGTAAGAAGATAATGTAACAGCAACAAGTACATGTATTTTTGTAAACCACTCAAAACATGACAACTCATCGAGTCTAATGGTGTTATGAGTGGGTGATGGAAACACTGAAAGAAATAGTACGTGTACATTATAAAGTATGTGCCTCCTCCCCCCCCCCCACCCTCCCCCCCCACCCCCTCCCCCCCCCCCCCCCCCCCCCCCCCCCCCCCCCCCCCCCCCCCCCCCCCCCCCCACCCGCCCCTCCCATAACTAGCTGTTTATCATAAAACATAGATATCTCATTCATTTGATCACTTGACTGATTTATTAAATCATCTGTGTCACCTTTCTCCGTTTTCTTTCTCGTTTTAATCCCAATATGTCAGTGCTAATGTCAGCTGCTAAGAATCATTGCAGCGAACTGCAAATGTCTATATGCAGACAAACTGCAAATAACACAGCAGCAAAATAAGTTCCTCTTTTGTGCAGTAGGCTACTGCTAGCAAGATAGGGTTCAATTTTAAACAAAGCATTGCATGAACTTCCAAGCGTGTTCACATTGTGCTGTGTATTTTTTTTTCAGTGTGAAGTGTACTGTACCATCAGTGATCACTGAGACTGCATAATTGGCACTGGCAGTGATCGCACATCACAACATAGCTTGTCAATGCAACTGATTAAAATAAATGTTACTGCTGCATAAAATAATTAATCAAGTTCCGAAACTTTGCCCAGCCATGACAGTTAAAACCAAGTGGTGTAGCACTCTTTTTCTTTTACAGAATGCAGCATAGGTTTTGAAGATAGCGTTTGTGTTGTGGGTTGCGTTTTGTTTTGGTGCTGTGTTGTCGAAATGAAACGGGCAAAGCGATGGTAAAGTGAATGGAAATAAACGTGACAAACCTTTATCAAGCCGTAAAAATCCACACAGCAACTTTACACGTTTGCTTTTTTTTTTAAACAAACAAGCTTATGTAGAACAAATCAAAAAGAACCCGTCGGCACACCAAAATTCACATCCGTGGAGGTCGTGGCATCACGTGATGTTTTGATCACGTGATTTGGGATAACTTATTGTTGAGTAACGATATTAATTTTGAGTTCAATCAAGCGTTTTCGTAATTGTTTCTTCTCTTAATATATCTAAGTGTGAAAATTTTACTTTAAAAAATGAAATCCTTTTAAGGGACATATAGTGCATACTACCACTGAATACAGGAACAATGAGACCCGTGTAAACTACTGATCCCCTGTAAACATGGCCGTTACGGTCCTGGTTTCGTCTGCAGCCATACTGGAAACAAAATGTGCTACAGAAAAATGTCTCCATCTTCCGGCGGTTTAAAACGAGTGCGCACTGCTTTTATTCATACTAGACTTCATTTTGATATACCCAAACCTTTGTTACTCTCTAGAAAATCACTATCTCGTAAACGGCTGATCGTCTATGAAGGGCAGCTGCTAGAGTAGTAGCCGGAGACGGAGGACGCTGCGGGCCCCGCTCTGACACGTCGGAGCGGTTAAGCACTGGTCCTGTAAGTGCTTCTGGCTGAGACAGCTCTGCTCTTGATTCATTTTGACAGCTCTGCTCTTGATTCATTTTATAATAAAAAATAAAAAGTGAAAGAAAATTTGAGCACTTACCTTTTTTGAGGGGCTGTTTCGGCTTAGCTTAGCCTCATCAGAAGAGTGCATTTAACTCTTGACAGCCCATTTTGGATGAAAAATTTCCGTGGTCATCTACTTTGCACCAAAATCACACATAATCAAAATCCAAAACGTGTTAGCTCTCAGGTGTGGTTTGTGTGTGTGACTGTGTGCTGAGCTGTTGGTACATCCTAGAGAAAAAAAAAAACATACACACAGCACTCCCGGGCTAAGTTCAAAACTTATACTGTGTGTATGTAATTTTTTGACACATCACGCTAAGTTAAAGAGTATGATGTGATGTGTAAAATTTGATGGTATGCACAAAAACCTGAGAGTGTTGTAAAAACCACTTACATTTCGGTTCTCAGTAAGCGGTTTAGCACTGTGGACTTACTCCGTTATTATGCATTGCTTTCACTTGCTGTTGTTTTTTCTTTTCTCCTCTTTTCAATAAATGCAGCCAATCTTTGGAGTGAGGGGCTATTTTCTTGTAATTGTCCCATTTTATTACTGAGATCTTTTGCAATTTTTTTTATTCATCTGAACATCCTTTTCTTTTAATCTAATCTTTTGCTCCTCTTGAAAAATAGCTTTTTTAATTTTTCCTGTTTTTTCCTCAAGTATACCATATTCTTTTTCTATGTTTGAAAGTGTTTCATAGTTTTTTTCATCATTACACACCATTATTGTATCAACAATATTTATCATCTCTTGTTCAAAATTATTATTTTAAGCTTGTTTTTAACTCCTGTACATTAGCATTCAGTTTTTCTAATTCTTCTTCAAAACGAGCCACTTTTTTCTCGTGAGCACACCACCGCTTACGGAGAGGACAGTCTTGCATAATCACACTTTTTCCAAAATATTGAGTCATGTTTGACTGTGCCTTGCTCAGGAGTTCGGTTTTATTCTAGAAAATATCTTAACACGCATTGGATAGAATCTTGTCGGGCAATGAAATTAGTTAGCAGCTACCAGTGCAAGCTGGTTTGGCCAAGCTGTTTTGAAGTGCGGCAGAAATAACAGTCACGAGTCAACACCCTCAGTCTAACTCACAAATAGGAGTTTGGCATAAAAGATTTCTCTGTTTGCAACCTGTTGGAAACACCTTTAGGTTCTGTTTCTGTCAAAGACTTTTAAATTTAACTCACCTGTTAAATAATGCCCGGCACTGAGGGGCTGTCTAAAGGGATTGATTTAAACGCTGTGCAGTGCATTACCTGCACGCTTCCAACTTCTTTTATTATTGATGGATTAATTAGCCCGTATTGATTGACATTTGCAATAGCAGTCTCGTCTGCAGCCGTCGCTACAGGCATCTGATTTTTTTTTTTTGGTGCTCAACTATACTGCATACTAATAAGTTAGTATTTTATCTACACGGCTGTGCAGAACCACACTTTTAGTTAGGAGCGGCTGGGGGCCACCGAGTGCAAGATAAGCCATCTGTGGCAAGGCCGGGCTAGTCATTAGCGCGCGCCTCTTCAGGCAGAGTGACAGAGCTGTTCATGGTCCTAGAGAGGAGTGCTCTTTCATTACGCTATGCTATGTGTACGTGCCGACAGCCGCATTCCGGCGCTCGGCAGCGGAAACGCTGAAAAGTGTTAGTAACTGAACATTCACAAAATGCTTTTTTTTCGCAAGAATGTCATTATCACATGAGTGCAGATTTGTAGCTGATAAAATTTGCTTTCTTTTCATACTAAACATGCCCATGCTGATTACTACCAGTACACCTTCAAGAGCAGTTACATTTCAGATTTGCAATACAATGAACATGCACTGACACAAAAAAGCACTAACTTTCAAGCTCAATCTGTTGTGCATCTAAGTTTTCTGTGGGATGAAAAGTTGATGTATCTATGCAGCATTCTAGCCTCTACTGTTATCACTTACTAGAATTCTTGTTTCTTTCCTGCTAGAGCAACACTAGCGTCAGAAAGCACTCCACTGCTGTGAAGCTGGTAAGCTGGTAATCCGTTAGGTCCATCAAGACGATCAAAACAAACATGCTGATCACAGCAGTGTTTATGCAGTACACTTGGGTTTACACAGTAAATTCATAACCACTAACACAACAGGTCTTAAGCACATCACACTGGTTCCTTTATATTAACACCAGAACAGAGAATGAATGTTCAAACCAACTCGGTACTGTGAGGCTCAGATAATTTACCAGCCATGTTTAGTCACACACAAACACGGTACCTGTCTTTATCCTCGGATTGCACTCTGAAAAAAAACGTAACTGGAATAATACCACCAACACAGGAACCAGCACAAAACAGTACACAAGTGTGTCAAACGGTTCTATGTAGAAAATCTTGGAAGAGGAGATAGAGAACATTAAACACAGGCATAACCACCACACATCAGCAGTCCGTTACAGAGATTAGAGAAGGAATAGCTGATATCAGACTGTGACCTACATAAGCCTGCGCGCTGCCGGAGTCGGCTGCAGCAAGCATTTGGCTGGCTAAACTAAAGAGTGGAAAATCCAGCGTTCTGCACAGCCGTGTCTAGTCATTTCTCGGGTGCTTGTATAGAACAGTACAGGGCGCTAATTGACTTTCTGTCAGAAAACTCTTTCATCACCGCATGTTTTGTTGACCGTATCATTGGCTTAAAACACGGAGGGTGATAGCATAGATACACTGTCTTTTAAATCAGGACTCTCTCTCTGTTTGTGGTAGCTAATGGGGGGTTGTCTGTGTTGTCCTTTGTCCAACTCACTGTTTAAAACCAATTTGCATGTGCTGGGTTTAGATTTCTGACAAATAAAATATGAGGAGACGCTCTGGCATATCTTGGGGTTGTTTTTTTTTATTTAGTGCATACGGGGTAATTGCTTGCACATTTTAAAAGGGCATGCGTGCATACGGCTGACGGCTCTGGAGATTTTTGCCAATACCATTGTGGCATGGTAATTATCTTCTTTACACTGTGCATATTTAATTCAGTGCAGACAGGTCAGTGCTGACACCAGGTGGAAAAATCAATAGTCATGGGTTATTTTGTGAGTTATGTGGGGGCTGTGTTCCAATCGTGTGTTTGTGTTTTAAATTAAATAATTTTAGGATATCTGCTCGGCAAAACAGTTGGTGATTCTCAGGAGTCGGTGTTTGTTTTAAAATACGGTTTTGGTGCGAGTGAGGTGGGGTTATGTTAGCGCTGAGAGAGTAGTTGGCTATTGTGTTTAAAATTAAATAGCTTTAGGCTATCTGCTCGGCTCCTGAGAATCAAGAGCTTTAGAATCCCCAGCATTTCTATCTCTGAACAAACACGTGCGAAATTGCGCTAACGCGGGCAAAATGTCCAGCCTAGGCTCATGTTTGACAAAGTAATTCCCGCAACCAGTCCGGGACGAAACTCACTCTGAGTGCCCGCGCCTGGGAGAACGCTGACTGAGAAGTGGTCACTGAGGCCTTATCATGCCATCGCAGCTTTGATGTAAACCGCCCAGACGAGCGAGGTAAAGTAATCCGAAGGAAAGAACCGAGGTAATCCAAGCATGTGCAACACCAACACACATTAATCCCACCATACACCGCCGGAGCTTAACCAAGAGGCTGAAACCAACTGGTTACGGTGAACTAAGCGCAAAGACTGGTAGTATACGGTCAGGCACATGACCAGATAGGGAGGCAAGGGTGGCCACTCAGGGTTCTTTGTAACGACTCCCTGGAGTCTCCTCCCTGGTTGTGTAGGGTACACAACGGATGCTTAGGCTGAAATCGGTAAGCTAAGTGTACCTTCCTGATAGTAATGCCATCGGTATGAGTTTTGAGAAAACAAACATCGAGGTGGTTTGCTACCCCTTGAGCTGTCCCTTCTCTCTCAGCCCATAGAGCAAGTATCAAAACATTGATTGTTAGGAGTGACAGTCCATGAACAGCTCAGCTGGGAGCCTCACATAGAAACTGTCTGTTAAACTATTTCCAAGAATCTCTTTGTGTTATCTAAATTCAGTCGTATAGTTGACATTGATGCTTGAAAACTATTCTTCAACGCACACATTAAGACACATAGTAATTATACTTCCAATATCTGGGACGGCTATGGAGATATTCATTTGAAAAAAATTAAATCCCTTTACCGGCGAGGTATTAAGCTTATTCTTCCTGGCTCGTCCCCTACTGATGAAAGACTGAAGGCCCCTAATATCTTACCACTTAGTAAACAATTAGAACTTAACAGATGCTTAATTGTGCAAACAATTCTAAAAGATGCCGCCCCTCCCTATTTCCGTGAGCTGTTTTCCCACAAGAATACGAGGAACAGCTTACTCCATCTCTCAAAACTGAGAATCGACATCTTCAAATCTAGCATATCATTTTCCGGTGCTAAGTCATGGAACAACTTGCCCTCTCATTTAAAGTCTATTTCAAAGTTATCTATCTTCAGAGCTCGTGTCCATAAATATCTGCTGTCGGTGTGAATGTTCTATCTTTCTGCTCAGTATGTTGCTCCAGCACAGTGTACATGTACCTCACAGGAATTCCCCTATAATACATGACGTGTCCGTTCTTGACTAGTAGTATGTATACATATACTTTTTATTTTGCTTATAGTTATACTCAATGAAAGAGACCCTAAAACCTTTGTTACTTGCAATCTTTAACCAACCATTTTTTTTGTTTTGTTTGTTTGTTTGCATGTACATTTAGTTGTTCAATATTTTTTTTCTTAATTAATAGTACTTTGTAGTTTGCATGATTTATGTACATTAAGTTAGTTAATAATAATAATAATAAAGGTAATTTTTATAGCGCCAAATCACCAAGGTGCTCTAGGCGCTTTACAATCACAGTAATGAAACACAAAGCAAAATACAAAAACAAGCACATACAACAACAAAAATACATTGATTTACAAGGAGCAGAAAACTCTCTCTCACACACACACACACACACGCACACATGATGAGCCGGCAGACAAAATGGTCTTTACGTATATGCAACAGAGAAAAGGTGAGTTTTACGCTTGGATTTGAAAATGGAAAGAGATGACGAGTGACGCACATCAGCTGGGAGAGCATTCCATGTAATGGGACCAAAATACGAAAATGCACAATGACCTTGAATGACCTTATTACGTCTAGGGATATGGAAAACATGAGCGTCTGAAGCAGAGCGTAGTGATCGGGACGGTGTATACAGCTGGACAAGATCAGATAAGTAAGGAGGGGCAGAACCAGAGATGATGTTGAAACAAATAACACAGACTTTATACTGAATTCTGTATGAATTCTGTTATTGATACATGTCTTGTTACAGTGACTTTTTACAATGTATTACAGTGAACAAAGGATAGTTTGGAAAAAATGCCTAAAACTTTATCCTAATAAATTTTCATCATCATCTCTGACAGTTTGATTTAGGAAGACCGCGTATATATAGAAAGTCCGTAATTTTTGTTCTGTTCACTTGGAATTTTGGATATATCTAGCTTTGAAATAGACACTGGATGAGTTCGTAATCCAAGGTTGTAGCTTTTCAACTTTTTCAATAATAATTAATTTACTTTTGCAAGTTTTGGATCCGCTATATACTCAGATCAAACAGTTAGCCCTGGAAGAGGCTGTGTGGAAGAAAAGTCAGCCCTGGAAGAGGCTGCGTGCCTTTTGGACGCATGATGCAAAATGTCAAATTCATCATTGTGTACACAGCATCGTGAGACTAACAATGCCATGACGTGAAACTTATTGTGACGTCATTTTGTTGCTCATGGTATTCTTCTCCTTTAGAATTCCTGTCGCTGTCCAGACAGCACCGTGTGTCCGTCTTTATTTGTGTGTGCCGGTGTTGATCAGAGGTTGGCTTAGAGAGGAGGGAAATGGATCAGAAGGATAAGCTTAAATATATGAACAACTCTGCATGTTCCTAAAAGAAAAACGCATGTGAGCTCCAAACAATACAGTAGACTTTGGGATGAAATCCTCCTTGTTTAACCTATTTCCTTAGCTCTTGTGACCCTTGCAAGGGATCAACCAAATTAATATGCATAGAAAGGTCTTCCCACCAGGTATACTTGTAACAAGTTTGGATTTGAAGTTGCCAACAGTATTTGATTGAGAAAAAATAAATTATGTCAAAATATAACTATTTTGGACATATTTCCTGATCCTGTGACCTTGACCTTTGTGAGAGGTCACTCATTTTTGTTTAGAAAGGTCTTGCTACAAAGTATCCTTGAGCCAAGCTTGAAGACTGTGGCTTGAATAGTCTCCGAGAAAATGATAACGTTAAAGTTTGCCACAGTGGATAGACGACGGGCGGACGACCACTGACCCAGAACACAAACTCACTTTTGCTTGGCACGTGAGACAAAAACTGAGTCCCCTGGTGATTTGCTACATCTGGAGTTTGAAAAGTGAGTGTGACCCCTGTCCAACTATCTAGCTAAATTACTCTCTAAAGATCTATCAATGGCACTACTCTATCAATGGGTGACAAACCTATACGTGTGCTGTTTCTTTTCTCATCATTGACATTGCTGTCTCCATTTGTGTTTCTGGCACCAGTCGTCACATGCACCACGCCTGCCGGTTTCTTGAATGGCTGAGCAGCTGGCTGCCGACTACCTCCTGTTAATGATAAAATGCTGTGTTGGCATTCATTGATACACCTTTCAAGTAACAGTGGCACAAGGTGCAGGTGACTGAATTTAAAATTAGATTAATTAAATTTAAAGTGGTCAAAATTGACTTTCTAGTTTCTTCAAACCACCCACAAAAAATGAAACATTTGAAAACAAAAATCAACCTGTTGCGTCGGCTGTTGGTAGTCCATCTTGTCACAATGATTCCTGCAGAGTATTTCCTGCTGGAATTCTCACCAAAAAAAGTACTACCAACAGCCAGATGACTGGCAAAATAGTGTAAAAAGACATTTTATTTTTCAAAGGGACAAAACTGCCTTGCTAAAAAACCCAAGTCTGTTTCTTGCTTGGTTATGTCCTTTAATTTATTTGGCGAGAAGAAAATTGAATCAGACCTGTCACTGCCTGTGATGTTAGGCCGCCTGCCTGCGAGTGAGAGAGACTTTGTGAGGCCAGTGGCATGGCCAGAAGATGGGACACGTCCTTGTCAGGGTTACAGTAATCCTCCGTCGAACAGTAAATTACCGCATAACCAATCTCCGCATCGTGAATTGGATACTTCTTGTTCTTCTGGAGATAGGCTGTCACCTGTCAAAATAGTGAGCTGTTAGCCCTTAGCATGTCAGTAGCAGTTTATGTCACGAGGATTACTGACACACAAAGGGTTAAATAACTGGTCCAATGGGTGGCAGTTCCTGTTTAGTTATGAGGTTTATCAATTTACCATTAAATCCTATTGACACATAGCAAGAACGATGCCAACAGTGGGCTCAAGCACAACTGTGCAAGCACACAATAGTGGAGCACCTTGCTTAGTGGCTTGCGCAGCGCTAAGCTTACTCTTGCAACTGAGCCCAGCTGCAGCCAGCATTGACTGAAGGGACTTGTCTTTATTGCGGATCCATAAATTATGTGTGTTGTTATCAGAGTGATATTGATAGAGAAGCTGCTGACTTAAAAGTAAATTTCTTGTATTTCCTTATTAAACTGCTAGAATATATTCAACTGCCATGGATACATTACATGATCATGAATCATTACAAACATGTACTGAAAATATACAATAGTAACAACTAACAAAGTAACATTCTCAGCAACCATCTGTCAGGCACATAGATACATATGAAAAGGGGAATTATATTTAAAGTAGTGATGAAGCAAACCGCAATGACGATGACAAGAAGACTGCATGCAATTTGACAATTTAACATTTATTTACATAGAAAACCCCTTCACGTGTAGCACCATCTGCAGGAAACAAATCAGCTGGGATTTTATCAGTGTTATCAGCTGGGACCATATCAGTATTATCGTATCACAGCTGATTAATTTCCTGCAGTTGGTGCTGGACATGGAAGCATTTTAAACGTCCTTCACCTTCTCTATAAACTCCAGCTGCTTGATGTTCTGTGTGTCTGACGGTGGACTCATGACAACAGCCTTTTGTTCCACCAGTAGGTCAAGGTCAGTGTTGTCAGTGTGGTCACACAAGATGGGCACACCTCCTCCAAGCTCCACCACTAGGCTCATTTTCTCAAACTGCTTTTTGCAGAGGAAGTAAAATGTCATGCCTAAAAACACACTTGATCGTCCAATATCACGAGAAAATGAAACATCAGGGTTGATCAGACGTTCTGTGACGGGTGGTAGAAATGTTGTGGGGTCTGGTTTCTCTGCTCCCTCTGTCAGGTGTTTGAAGTAAGCCCGCAGGAATGAAGGAGTGACAATATCTTTCTGGGACACAAGTGCGCACACAACTTTGACGGTAACTGTAATGTTTTTCATCAGAAGAAAGCTACAGTCTTTCTGCCAATCGATGGACACATGCCCGCCCATCTTGGCCATCAGCTGGCGGACTTCTTTCTTTGCCTGCCTGTCCAAGCATGAGGCCGTAACAACAAATGGCTCAAACACGGCTCTGTGCATGGATTTGGGGGACCCGAATTTTACTTCATCTCCATCCTTAAGTTCTAATTCCCCACTGATTTTGACACCATTGACGATAGTCCCGAACTTGGAAATGTCCTTGAAAGTCAGTACTGGCAGTTTGTCTGGAATCTGGACGTTGGCCTCCGGGTGTGCTACTTTCAGTATCGCGTGTTTCCGACTGACACTAGGGTCGTTTTCGATAATGATATCGCATTCTCGCCTACCTAGCACATATTCCCTGCCTGGAAGAAGGAGGATTTTCTTTTCTGGCTGGTGAATAGACTGGAAATACCACATTTTGTAAGATATGTATTTTCTAAAGTATCGCTAGAAATTATACGTTCTGTTTTCTACGAAAACTCGCAAATTTTGCGCGCTTCCGGTGCAATCAGGGGAGCACACTCGAATAAAAACGTACGTTTCACGCTTCCGGTTTAGTGGCTGATGCAAACTTCTTGACAAAAAATACGCATAAACACAGCTGTTTTTCTCTTGTTCTTAATTGTTCGTCTAAGACAGCAAAAGGGTGGTGAGAGAATACTTTCCTAATTTTATTCTTGGTACAGCCGCAGATTTTGGCGAACTTATTTCCTCAGATGCACCTCTTGTAAATTTGTGTTTCATCCGACACTGCAACATGGTTGGTTGGTTCGGGTTTTAACGTCCACAGCGCCGAGGTGATCATGGACGGCCCTGACGGGCGGGTTATGGGGGACAGGGAAATCTATTGCCTACTGCAACATGCTCAACAGAATAGATATATAAGTAGTAGTAGTATTGTGAGGACAAAATAGGCCGTGAGGCCTTTACAAATGTCCTTTCTTTCTATAGTTACTTTATGGGTCTGCTATGCATGCAAATTTTGCTGTAAATCATTCATCATAAGAATAGAAAATATCTTTAAATTTTGGTAATTCGTCCAGCTGTTTTTTTTAAAAAGAATTTATGTTGGGTGCTTTTTTAAAAAATAAAACTGTTAACTCATTCCAAACAATGGCAACTCTGTTAGAAAACAAAACTTCCGCAGGTTAGTGTTGCAGTGCTGTACAGAGATTTTCCCTTCAGAGTTTCGGGTCCTGTCACAAAATGGTGCTGCAAAAAAAGTCATTTCAACTTAGGTCATCGATGCCATTATAAATTTTAAAAACTTGGATTAAATAAGTCTCCACGTATACTACGTCCATGTAAGGAGTGTAATCCAAAGTATTTGAGCCTGTCTAAATAAGTAATATTTCTACATTCTTTGACCAGCTTTGTTGCTCGTCTCTGTACCCTTTCGAGTGCAACTGATTGTCTCTTTAAACCTGGGTACCATACAGTGTTTGCATATTCAAAATGTGGTCTGACTAGTGATTTATACAGTTTACTAAAAATGTCCTTGTCCAAATAATTAAAAGCTCTCTTAACTACTCCAACCATTTTGTTGGCCTTATTGATACAGTTCTGAATATGGGGGTCAAAAGATAGAACTTTGTCGAAAACAACACCTAAGTCTCTTTCCTCCTCACAAGATTTAAAATTAATGTCGCTGTCAACTTTTATCAAGTAATCATGTTCAGGATTGTTCCTTCCAGCATGCAGGACCTTGCATTTCTCTACATTAAAATGCAAGTCCCATGTGTCGGACCACTCTTGCAAGTGATCCAAATCATGCTGCAACACGTCTTTATTGCTCGATTCATTATAGATTTTAGTATTGTCTGTGAATATTTTGCACATGCTATTAACACAGTCTGGAAAGACATTTATAAATATCGTATATAATATAGGTCCTAAGATGCTTCCTTGAGGTATACCGCTCAGCACCTCTATTTTGTCTGATTTTGCATTTCCAACCTTTACCACTTGTTCTCTTTCATTTAAGAAACTTCTTATCCAGTTGTAAATGTTTCCACATACACCATAGGCCTCTAGCTTCTGAAGAAGCCTTTCATGAGGAACAGTGTCAAATGCTTTTCTAAAGTGTACAGATCTTAGTCACTTACAGCTGTACAGTCTGTTGGTAAAGATTACAGGGATTATACACTGAATATTTAACCTACTGACAGTACACATGTTTTGAAGTTGAAAACAAACTTAAACAAGATATAGTTTTGTGTCCTTAAATTAATAGTTTTGTTGCACAGGTTTTACTGTGATTGCTAAATTAGTGATATATTTACTTTAAGATGTGGTGTTATAACTTTAAGTCTTAAATGATATTCATTTTATTAATTTTTAGATTTCATAGACTAATATGTGTGTGTGTATGAGTGCTCTTAGTTTTTGTGATGGTGGTAGATGAACATGTGTGTGTGCATATTAATTTGTGATATTGATTGTCTAGTTTTAAAGCTTCTTACAATGTCTGTATGGCATAGATTATGTGTGATTGAGTATTGATTGTGTCTTATTGTTTACTGTGATGTTTGTAATGGCACCAACACACATTTATATGCTTTATCTTTTTAACACAAATTATTGCAATGCACATTATCTTATCTTACCTTTATTTTATTTTGTTTCTGTTCACTATGTTTTGCAGTTTCTGGACATAAATCTCTCTGTACATTGTGCTCAACTGACAATAATACTGAGACTCATCTGCACAAGATGTAATGAACTAAAGCGTTTGCTAACCCTAGTGTGTAATTTTACAATGCTGATACATGTCATGAGTGTGCAGGGTCATATTAGGATTGAAAGAGATCATTTTAACAAGCTACAGCCATGGCAGATGGCGCACCATCACCACGACAGCAAGAGAAATCAAAGACACCAAAAAAGTCCAAAGACAAAGTGAAAACGGATGGTGGGGTGCCACATAGTAAATCAACGAGCACAGACCCAGCAGCTCAGTTCCCCAATCCTAAACAGCAGCAGGGAGGAAAACCACAGGCCAAACCACAAGAGGCGCCACAGAAAGGTCAAGCTCAAGCACCAGTTCAGGGTCAAAGTCAGGCACCAGTTCAAGGTCAAGCTCAAGGTGATGGAGCGCAGCCACAAAAAAGCAAAGCAGAACTGAAGGCAGAGAGAAGAGCAAAGCAGGTACTTATCCCTTGGCTGCCAGTGGCAGTTTTTGTTGTGATGAATCATCGAGACAAAAACCGCTACTGACATCCAAAGGGTCTGTGAAGCAGCCATGGATACTGTTTACAGTGTTCATGTGATTCAGTGATTGTACTGTTTGCAGTACGGCTGGCTGTGTGCATAAGGGGTTAAAAGTAATAGTGGTCAGCTTGTTGAAATATTAACTCATTCTACCCCAGACACACCACAGCAAGATAAGGAGGGCAGGTACTGATGAGCAAACCACTGGCCTGCCTCACTCACATGTAAGCTGCTCATCATTTATCAGATCAGTCATTTGAAAATAGAGTGAAATGTACTCTAACCCATAAAATTCAGGGGCCATATGCACATTGCATCATTAAAAGCAATGGCCCATTAGGACTAAAGGGTCATTTGTAAATGGACCATTTGTACAGACCCTAATTGGAATGCACGTTGTCAAAAAAATTCATTTTTCTTTAAAAGGTATTTTTTCGAAAAATACTTACCGATGACATGACTCGAAGGACCCTCCCACCTGCCCCGCTTGCCGCTGGTGAGCCTAATTTCGTGACTGGAGTTCACAGGTGAATAGGGCTGGTGGGTAGGAGCGGGAGACAACTCTCGGTCCCTCTGGGGGTTCCCCGAGTGCCTCCCGGGTTGTGTTTACACAACGGGTTCTTAGGCTAGAATTGAGCAAGGAGTGGACACTCCAGGTAGTCATGTCATCGGTAAGTATTTTTCGAAAAAATACCTTTTAAAGAAAAATGAATTTGTTTCTTCAAAAACATTACCGATGACATGACTACCTGGAGAATACCGAACAGGAGGAGGGTGCCGCACCCCCAGATGGTTTTCTTTAGGCTCATGGCCCCCTCCTCTCCTCCGACACTCTGCACTCCCTAATAGGTGCGTACCTAGGGCGCCTGTGGCGCCGGGAGGGAGTGTTGTGCCGCCGTGACGTCCCCCACCAAGGCGAGGTTGTCTCGCTGCCCTGCCAGATCCCGTAGATAGAAGCGGGCGAAAGTAGATTCTGATTGCCAGCCCACCGCAGCCACGATGTCCTTGACAGCACAGTTCCTGTCGAAGGCTACGCTCGTGGCCATGGCCCGTACTTCATGCGCCCGAATCGTTAGGCTCTTCGCTCCCTGAGGGGAGAGATCGACATAAGCTGAGCGAATCACCCAGCGCAGCCAGGAAGAGACTGTCTGTGCTGTAATGTCGTTTCTTCCTGTTTTTAAAGGTAGGAAGAGGCGTGAGCATCCCCTCCGGACGGCTCTGGTTCGTCGCAAGTACACTCTGAGGGCTCATACAGGATCTTGGTGCCTGTTCTCTCTGGGGAAGTCCTTCCCGCGTAACGGTCGTAAGGTGATAACCTGTGGCGCCGTCAGTGGAGACCTAGTCTTGGCAATGAAGGCAGGGTCGGTCACCAGTTGGACCGAGTGATCAGCTCGAAATTGCAGGCATGTAGGCCGGACTGATAGAGCGTGTATCTCACTTACTCGTGCCACGGTGGCGAGCGCCAGCAGGAAGCAGGTCTTCCGCGTCACATCCGCAAGACTGGCCAGCGGTAGTGGTTCGAAACGTGGTGAGTTCAGCCAGGTAAGAACCCAAGGTAAATCCCAGCGGGGAAGAAGTGAGCGAGAGGCAGGCCTTTGTAGTCCGAAGTGTGACATAAGATCTGCCAGGTCCTTACACGCGCTGGGGTCCGCGCGGCCGAGATGCCGGTAGGTGTCGGCAATCATCGAGAGATATCCCCGAATGGTAATAGGGGCCAGTCCTTGGTCTCCGAAGAGCCAGAGGAAGAAGTCCGCAAGTTGGGGTGTAGTCAGTTCGGTGGGGGAGAGACGACGGTCGCTGCACCAGGTACAGAGTACCCTCCATTTCCCCTCGTAGATACGTCTAGTCGAGGGCTTGCGGGCTGTAGCGATCGCTTCCACTGCAGCACCCGAGAAGCCTCTAGCTGAGAGGGCTTGCCGCACAACCTCCAGGCGTGTAGCAGTAAGCGTTCCGGACAAGGGTGGAACAGCGCCTGACGTGGCTGCTTGAGCATAGTGCGGGGCGTGGGGAGCAGTAGAGGCGGGTGAGTGGCGAGGCTGATCAGGTCGGTGGACCAGGAACGAGTCCAAGCGAACGGGGCGACCAGGAGCAGGATCGCATTGGTTCCTCGCAGCTTTAGGAGGACTTTGGGGATAAGGACTGTCGGGAGAAAGGTGTACGCTATGAGTCCGTCCCAGGGAATGGATAAGGCGTCGACCGCCCAAGCCAGGGGATCCGGTACTGGGGATACGAAGAGGGGAAGCTGGTGATTCCACCTCGTGGCAAACAGGTCCACCATCGGGGTCTCCCAGTGAGCGCAAATCATCCGGAAAATGTCCTGGCGTAGCGTCCATTCCTTGTGAATGAGATGTCCTCGGCGCTAAAACGTTCAGGCGACCGGGAATATGGCGAGCGCTGAGAGTCAGATCGCGGTCCTCGCACCATCGCATCAATCAGAACAGTAGCATGCAAAGATCGGGTGAATGAGTTCCTCCCTGCTTCTGTATATACGCTACCACTGTCGAGTTGTCCGAAAGGACGAGAAGATGCTGGTGTCTGAGTTGCTCTTCCCAAACGATGATGGCCTGCCACACCGCTTGCAGTTCCAACCAGTTGCTGTGTTTGTCCGCGAACTCCGGAGGCCAGAGGCCGGACGTCGTGGTGAACTGAGGAAGCAGGTGGGCTCCCCAACCAGCCCGACTCGCGTCGACACACAGGGAGAGGTGCGGGGATGGAGAGGAAATGGGGACTCCCAGAGCCAACCAGGCTCTGTCGGTTCACCGTAAGAGGTGGGGGCGTACCAACGGGGACACGGGGACGATCATGGTCAAGTCGCCCGAGGAGGGACGCCAGAGCAGTAGGAGATGAAGTTGTAGCGGTCGGGAGTAGAGACGCCCGAGGGGGATAAGATCCGCTGCTGCGTTGATCAGGCCCAGAAGCTGAAGCCAGACCCTGGCGGGGGCTGCCTACTGCTGATCTACCAACGCGGCGAGAGCGGATAACTTCACAATCCGTTTCTCTGGCAAGAGTACCCTATTGCGGTCCGTGACAAACTCCATGCCTAGATGGATGAAGTGGCGCGCCGGAGTGAAGTCCGACTTTCCGGTGTTGACCAGGAAACCCAACCGGTAAAGCAGCTGTAAAAGAGCGTCCCTGTCTGCCGCAAGCGCGGTCTCCACCTGATTTCTCAAGAGTAGGTCATCGAGATAATTCGACGTCGGACTGGACGACGACTGCCTCGCCTTGGCCACTACAGCATCCATGATGCGGGTGAAGGCCCAGGGGCTGAGGTTGAGACCGAACGGCAGGGCGCGAAACTGGTAAATCACTCCTTCGAACGCGAAGCGCAGGTACTTCCTGGCAGAAGCGTGCATGGGAACATGTAGGTAAGCGTCGGACAGATCTAAACTGACCGCGTAGTCCATGGGTTGAACCGCGGCCCGAAGGGCCCTTGTCGTCTCCATCCGAAAGGAAGGGGCCGCGATGAAGGCGTTCAGCGCCGACAGATCTATGACTGGCCGCCACTTGCCGCCGGGCTTGGGCACCACAAACAGTCGGCTGTAAAAGGCGGGCGAGTCCGGACGCTGCACTATTTCTGTGGCCTCCTTCGACAGGAGAGCCGCGACTTCTCCTCGCAGAGCGGCGGCCTTGAGGGCGTCGGACGGTACCTCTGTCCAAAGTGGAATGGAGCGCAAGGGCGGAGGAGAGCGGAACGAGATCCGTAATCCTCTGGTGACTACGTCCAAAACCCAGGGCTCGTCTCGAAACAGCGAGCGCCACTCCTCGCTGAATCGTGCTAGCCTCCCGCCGACTGGAGCCCCGACGACGGTCGGCGGGGGCGGAAACGGGGACGAGTCAGGTGGCCCGCCCGCGCCCAGGGCGACGGGCGGGACGGGGCCAGGCGGGGGCAGGGGCGCTAGCTGGGCCAGGGCGACGGAAGGACGGGCGACGGCGCGGCGCAGCTCGTGGCGGGGCAGACGGGTCCGAGGTGACACGTTTACGGGCCCGCAAGGAGCGCCCCAGGGCTGTGCGGGCGGGAGGAAAGTGTTGCTTGACAGCCTTGCGAGGCCAACGGTCGGAGTTGGAGTCCTTCACCGTCTGCCAAGTATCCTCGAAGAGCAGAGACCCTCCCAGAGGGGCCCGACGTAGCTGAGTACTCAGGTCGACCGGCATTCCACTGCAAGCTTGTAGGACGGCGTCTCGTCGCATGAGGTCGCAGTTAGCCGCAGCCGCCATCGCGTTAACCGATGAGTGATAAGCAGCGCGGTTCCCAGCCTCCGCCAGGAGGGGAGACAGAGTAGGCTGCCAAGCTTCCTCGAGACTTCGGATGAAAGCCTGAGTCAGTAAGTCCAAGAAACCGGAGCAGGTGAGCGTGTTCCGGACTAGCGACGCCGTCCTATCCAGTCCCCATGGGAAGGACCGTTTCAACATAGAAGCCCCTCCGTCTTGCATCAGAGCGGCGGGATCCACTGGAGGAAGCGGGCAGAGGAACGACTGCGAATGGCCGGCGTACCAGTCCTGTTGAAACGCGATGTCCAGAGCGGAAGGCCATCTCCCGTCCGCGAAGAAGTCCGAGTTCCGAGTCTCCGAAAGCAGGTGAGACGAGAAAGCGTCCCGCAGATCAAAAAAACTAGCCGGCTGTGGGAGGGACTTGAACCTCTTAACCGTCCTATCCGCGTCCACGAAGGCGGAAATCTTTCTCTTCACAGGAGGTGAAGCCGGACAAACATCCTCAGGTAAGGCGGCGGCGATGAGCTTGGCAGCTCCGTCCAGCGCCAGCTGCGTGTCCATCCGGGAAGAAGAAACCTGTCTGACGGAAGCTGACACACTGGAGGCCGAAGAGGAAGAAGCTGAAGAACGGCTGAGACCTCCAAGTAACCAGTCCGAAGCATCCTCCGGCGCCAAACTGAGGGTGTCGAAGTCCCGCTGTCCGGAAACCGGCGACCGAAGAGGGCGACGAGGGCTCCGAGGCCGGGAATCCCGTTGTCGGAGAACCCCAGCGGACGAAGACTCCCTCCGCAGTGGAGAGCGGTAGTCTGAACGATGCGGTGAGGACCTCCTGCGTGCCGAAGGCGGATCCCGACGAGGAGAACGGCTGCGACGAGTGGGAACGGAGCGGTGAGTACGAGGAGGGGGGGAAGTGGCCGGTCGCTGGGAAGAGGGACGGGACGAACGGGAGTCCAAACGAGAAGGGGAACGCGAAGAAGGTGAAAACCGTCTGCGGCGAGGGGAGTCCCGATGCGACGAGCGATGAGGAGAGAAGGTCCTCCTATGATCGTGCGAAGGAGAGCGGAAACGTCGAGCAGAACCCCTGTATCTACGTTCTTCACAACCAGGAGGCTCCGGACGAGTGCAAGTATGTCACTCTGAACCAGGCGGATTACTGGCCGGCCAGGGGACCTCCAGCGGGATCCCGGCGGCTTCCTCAGAGACGAGTGGGGAACGACGGTGGAGGAGGGACGCCACGAGCGTCCCACCAAACCAGGCTCTTGGGAGAGGCGGGTTCTTTCCACCAAATGTGTCCGGGCGCGCTCTTGAACGGAGGCGGTCTTGACGGTCGAACTCCCACTCCGTGCACTAGTCCCTTGATTACTCAGTGGCGTTATCTGCGTCGGATCCCGTTGGTCTCGCACGTCCGGTGCCGGGGGCACAGCGGAAGGCGTCTCGGAAATCTTCAAGGTACCCGCGAGGGCAGGAGGCTCCCTCCTATAAAAGTTCCAGAGATTAGACCACCGCAGTTCCGGCCATGAAGCACAGACGTCACACGTATGGTTGGACGCACACCCAGCGCAGGGGAGACAGACTGCATGTTTATCCGACGGCCACTGGAAGCCTCCGCATTTTGTGCATGTCATCAGTAGGCCACTGCAACACACAAAACATGAAGGCACTCGGCGAGTGTCCACCAATCACCCCGTTAAGCTTTAGGCCCCCAAGCTACTGTGGTGTTATGCGCCCAATTAACCAACGTATGGTCACCTGCCATCAACATTTAATTAAAACCACGGCGGAGGGAAAACAAACGCTGCCGGGACAGGTGAGCATCCAAGCCTTCGTCATAATGCGGGGCGTCTAAACCGTAAGCGTAAATACGTTAGGTATGGCCTAGATACAGTAACGGGACTCACCGCTCGCATCTGGCAATGGCGCGAAAAGCCCGCCAAAAACCGGTGCCAAACATTCTTCAGCTAATCAGGCAACCAAACAGAGGTAAAAAAAACCCAAACGAGGGAGAAGCGACGCAAAAAGCAAGCTGCTCGTGCCTGTGCCCCGCCTGGGCAACCAGCCAAGGGCCCTCTAACTACCTTACCTGTCAGTCGGAGTGGTACGAGAAGGAGAAAGTTCCATGACACCCACAGCCCGACCGGCAAAGCCAGAGAGGGAACCCTTGAACAAGACCGAAGCTGCAGTCGACCAACGTCGCACGCGTAGAATCCCAGGCCGGAAAAAACTTCTAAGTCCAGAGGCTAGAGACAACACGTCTGAACGCGTGAGCCTAAGAAGCGTGACTGGAGTTCACAGGTGAATAGGGCTGGTGGGTAGGAGCGGGAGACAACTCTCGGTCCCTCTGGGGGTTCCCCGAGTGCCTCCCGGGTTGTGTTTACACAACGGGTTCTTAGGCTAGAATTGAGCAAGGAGTGGACACTCCAGGTAGTCATGTCATCGGTAATGTTTTTGAAGAAACAAACGTGCCATTAGTTAAGGGCTACTTTATGTTTGGACTCGGAACCATACAGCAGGGTGGTGAGGACCACAGCTCTGTACACGCTGATCTTGGTGCCTGTTTTCAGCTGTTGATTGTGCCACACCCGCTTGAAAAGTCGCCCGAAAGCGCTGTTCGCTTTTGCCAGCCTGCTGTCAAGCTCCTTGTCTAGCTTGGCGTCTGACGTGATAATGCAGCCAAGGTAGGTAAACTGGTGCACTGACTTTAGTTCAGACTCGCCAATGGTGATGTGAGGAGGGTGATACACTGTCTTGGGTGCCAGCTGATGGAGGACCTCTGTCTTTTTCAGACTGACCTAGAGTCCAAAGAGCTGGGCAGCATCTGCGAAGCAAGACGTGATGCACTGCAGGGCTCTCTCTGTGTGTGCAACGAGGGCAGCATCATCAGCAAAAAGCAGCTCACGAATCAGTTGGTCTAGGGTTTTCGTGTGGGCCTGCAGTCGTCTGAGGTTGAACAGGCTGCCATCGAGACGATACCTGATGTACACTGCATCGTCATCATCGAGGTCCAGTGTGGCCTGCTTCAACATCATGCTAAAAAAGATGGTGAAGAGGGTCAGTGCCAGCACGCAGCCCTGCTTTACGCCATTGAGAATAGGGAATGGTTCTGAGAGTCATTGTTGAGTCTGACCTGGCCTTGCTGGTCCTCGTGTAGCTGGACAATCATGTTGAGGAACTTTGGGGGACAGCCAAGTCGCTCCAGGATCTGCCACATGCCTTGCCTGCTCACAGTGTCGAACGCTTTTGTTAGGTCGACAAATGTTACGTACAGCCCTTTGTTCTGCTCGCGGCACTTCTCCTGTAGCTGTCTCAGCACAAAGACCATATCAATGGTGCTCCTGTTTGCTCTGAAGCCACACTGGCCCTCTGGGAGTTGGTCTTCAGCGATGGCAGGTACCAGCCGATTCAGGAGCAGCCTTGCAAGGATTTTCCCAGCAATGGACAGCAGGGTAATTCCCCGATAGTTGGAACAGTCAGACTTCTCGCCTTTGTTCTTGTACAGGGTGATAACGACTGCATCACGGAGATCTTTTGGTTGTGTTCCTTCCTCCCAGCAGCAGAGAAAGAGGTCATGGAGCTTGTTGTGCAGTGCTGTGCCTCCATGTTTCCAGATCTCTGGCGGTATTCCATCAATGCCTGCTGCTTTGCCACTCTTGAGCTGGTGGATGGCTGTGAGGGTCTCTTCAGCGGTGGGCGGTTCGTCCAATTCAACCTTTACTGGGAGGTGTGGGATTTGTAGGACGACTGCTTCTTGAACAGTGCGCTCAGCGCTGAAGAGGCTCTGAAAGTATTCCGACGAGCGGTTCAAGATGGAGGTATTATCTATGAGGAGTGCCTGGCCATTCGCGCTTCGCAGGGGACTTTGTACCAGGTGCCTGGGGCCATACACTGCTTTCAGTGCTTCGTAGAAGCCCCTGTAGTCACCATTGTCAGCGCAAAGCTGGGTCCTCTGTGCAAGTCTGGTCCACCACTCATTCTGGAGATCTCTGAGCTTGCGCTGGAGACTGCTGCAGACGAGGCGGAAGGCAGACTTCTTCACAGGGCAGGAAGGCTGGGCTAGGTGGGCCTGATGGGTGGCTCTTTTTTTTGCTAGGTGTTCCTGGATCTCTACATCGTTTTCGTCAAACCAGTCTTTGTTCTTCTTTCTGGCGAAACCCAAGACTTCTGCAGAGGATTTTGCAATAGCAGTTTTCAGTTCTTCCCAAAGTGTTTCAGGGGAGGAGTCTACTGGGTCCGCTGTGTCTTTGAGCCTGCGCTGTAAATCTGTCTGAAAGGCATCTTTCACATCGTCACGCTGAAGGCTGGCAACATCAAGCTTTTTCTTGGGGGGCCCCCATTTCTTGGGTTTTGGCTTGAAGTGGAGCCTGAGTTTGCAGCGGACAAGGCGGTGGTCAGTGTGGCACTCTGCGCTGGGCATCACTCTGGTGAGGAGGACGTCACTGCGGTCCCTCTGACGCACTAGGACATAGTCGATAAGGTGCCAGTGTTTGGAGCGCGGATGCATCCAGGTGGTCTTTCGACTGTCCTTTTGCTGAAAAGTAGTGTTGGTGATGACCAGTTGCTGCTCCGCACAGAACTCCAACAGTAGGCGGCCATTGTCATTGCAGTTCCCCACGCCATGCTTGCCGAGGACTCCTTTCCAGGCTTCAGAGTCCTGGCCCTCTACCGCAGCCAACTACGACTCCTCGAACGCTTCCACCAGCACTGCCTGTGTACCATCCTGGGCATTCACTGGAGTGACTATGTCACCAACGTCAAGGTCCTTGAACAGGCTGAAACTGTGAGCATCGAGGCTTTGCTGCTGTGGACACAGCTCCGCTGGGCGGGGCATGTCTCCAGGATGGAGGATCATCGCCTACCAAAGATCACACTGTTCGGCGAGCTTGCTACTGGACACCGTGACAGAGGGGCACCAAAGAAGACATACAAAGACTGTCTCAAGAAGTCACTTAGTGCCTGCCAAATCGACCACCACCAGTGGTCTTCGCTTGCTGCGGACCGTGACACCTGGCGCTCCACCATTTACAAGGCAGCTGTCTCCTTTGAGGACTCTCACAGAGCTAGCCTTAAGGACAAGCGGCTCAGGAGAAAAAACAGAGATGCCGCAGCTCAGAACCCTGGCCATACCTTCCCCTGCAGCCACTGCGGTCGAACCTGCCTGTCTCGGATTGGCCTCCGCAGCCACGAACAAGCCTGCAGACGTCGTGGTCAACTCCTATAAAATCTTCGTTCGCGAAGTCAAGCCAAGAGAGAGAGAGAGAGAGAGAGAGAGAGACTTTATGTTTAGACTGAAGGGAATCCCTTCCACTTTGACTAGTTCGCGCATGCGCAGTTCAAGGCCTCCCATTTAGTTTTGAGGCGCGCGTGCGTGCGGCGCCGAGATAAGGAGCCGCGCAGCGCGTCGTCTCTGTTAATATCGCTGGCTGGCAGCACAGAGCTGAGCGCAATCTGTTACGGCTGTGCAACTATAGTCTCGCTATTCTCGTCACTGTTTTACTCGAGAACGCAATGTGTGTACTTCAGCGTTGACCGTGTACCGCACGGGATACATTTTACTGAGTGGCGCCGGTCATTTACAGCATGTTGTTTAAGCTGTACGTATGTTGTATTTAAGACATACACTTAAAAGGTAAGAAAATAAACTTTCTGCAGACACTAGACATGCTTAGGAAAATGAAGATGAGCAATGCATGCAACGGACTAGAAGACAGGCAACCGGCTAAAATGTATTAGTATCAAGACAGTTTAACTGTAGCTGTAACTAGGTCACCTCGACCTAACCTAGCGCGGCACTCCCTAACTAAATGTGTGGGTTTGTAGAAGAACTGGGGCAACCGTGACGAATATTATGGACTAACTGTCTTTTCTCTTCCTCGGGCAGTCATCCAACGAGAACTGAATAGCCACTCAAGCACGAAATTCCCGTGCAGCTTACCGGCTTTTCACCACCACCGCACACTAATCACCCATTAGGATCGCTAATGTTGGGGTACAGCAGCATTAGATTTAATGAATCATTAGGCTTCTAAAATAGGTCATGCATTCCGTTAAATGGAAGATTTGTGACCATTAACCAAAATGGCTCATTACCATGGATAATGACGTGACATGCATGCGGGCCCTGACCTGCTACAACAGGACATGATCTGTCTCCAGACTCAATGGGTGTCTGAAAAAGAAGATAATTTTTCCCTCTGGATGTAATGAGCTAATGCTTTTGATAACCCCAATGTCTATGCAGCCATGGGTAATGGTCTCATACACTCAGCCAGTGGTGGCATACACAAGGGGGCAAATTGCTTGATCATATCTTGTCTAGGTCTTAATTGCACAGAAAAAGAAACATATTTTGTTGGTTGTATGTGAGTGTGATTGAGATCTAGATTAGTAACCTCTATTTGTACAATGTTATTTGTATGTTATAATTAGTCCGATGAAGATCTTCAGTCAGTTGTTGCTTTGTCGCTGTACTTTCAGGAAGCCCAGAGAGCAGCCAAAGCTGTGAAGAAAACAGAGACTGGAAGTGTACCATGTCAGTACTCTCTTTGTTCTCTCGTTTTGTAAACTGCGTAGCAGTAGATTGTTTTCCTTAACCCTCTCAACCCCATGGCCGCATTTTCAAACTTTTAGAGTTGTTGTCTAATGACTCTGCACCAGTTGTAGGAGATGGATTGATCATGATAATTCAAGGGTAGTGCCAGATGAACTTGGTGCCTAAAGGCACTAAGCTCATCTGACACAACCCTTGAATTATCATGATCAATCCATCTCCTGCTGCAGGGTGTTGGGGCTAAAAGGATTAAAGGTACAGTAGTACAGTCAGAACCTACCAAGGTGACCTCATGGGATGACCACCTGCCTTATCAGATGACCCATTGTTCGTTTCTATGATCTTCTTTGTGTTACTTCAGTGACACCTTGCACAGAGACCACCCACCTATAGTGACCACTTTTTGATGCCTGGTAGTCTCTTGGGTGGTTGCCTTATGCAGGTGTGACAGCATATGAATAACAGCCTGATAAATGAGCCAGTGTAAAGGCTGTATAGGACATTAATTAACTCATTCAAGGTGCCCTGCATCAATAGCTGCAAAGGTGTCATATAGCGTTGCCAGCGGCAATGCTATATGATACCTAAGGGGGCCAAGCTATTCTGGCACCACCCTTGAACTAAAACAGTTGATCTATCTCCAAATCTATAATACAGCCTTCATAAAACAATAAGCAAATTTTACAAAATCAGCTTCAGGATGGAATGGGTTAATTACTTCCCTTTATGCCAACTGGTGTGTCGGGACACAGTTTGTAATATCAGGAACAAAAAGGTGAGTCAAGTGTGTAAGGTGTAATGATAATGAACTAGAGAGAAACATGTTGGTGAGGGACTTCGGTAAAAGTCAAAAACACTGTTTCCTTTTGTTGGTCAGTTATTTTGTCGTTTGTCTGTATTTATTTATCTACTCTGTATAAATATATGTGTTTTCATCCCTATGTCACACGACCAGTCTCTCTAGCGCAAACAGTACCATGTGACCGAGCTACAAAAAAACCTTGTAGCGACTAATAGCGGACTGTTTTGTAGCCCTCTTTCTGACGCGTCTTGAATGCCAGTGTTGTTCTATAAAAGATCACCACAACGTTCTTAAGTACAAAGTTACTTATAATTGTTCGAAACAACAGGCACACTACTGGAGACGGCAATGTCATGAAAGATTTTTAATTACGTCATAAGTCTATTATGTATTAATGTATATTCCTTTGACGTCAGTCATGTCTGGCATGATCCAGGTCGGGAGATTTCTTCTTGATATCTTTTATGAAAATTGTGGAGGAATGAAAACAACTACATTATTGGTAGCAGGGGGTTGCTAAATGGACCCTTGTAGACCTTTAGGAGGTCAAAGGAACCATTGTACCCCTCAGGCCTGCAGCCTTCGCGGTGCAATGGTTTTTTTTTACCTCCCTCAGGCCTATTAAGGGTCCGTGTAGCAAACCCCTGCTACCAATAACTTATATTGTTCCCATAGCCTACGTTCTTGTTCCCAGAAATTACTGGTCCAACCTAGAGTTAACTTGACAACTGCAGGTGCTCGTTCTTTTCAGTACCAGGTCCCTCGTGTGGAACTCTCTACCTCCCCATGTCCATCAGTCCCCGACACTCTCAGTCTTCAAAACCAACCTGAAAACGTATCTTTTTAATCTGGCATATCAGTGTTAATTTTCCTTTGCATCCCATCATGTGATTTTTGGATGGTGTTACTGTAAACAGAATGTGTTTGTTGTGTGAAAGACTGTGGTTAGTATGCCTGAACTGTTTTTGTTGTTGTGATTTGTAGTTTATTGTGTGTGTTTATAATCATTTGTAAAGCGTTCCGAGCCTGCGTAAGTGGGGAAGGACACTGTAGAAAGTGCATTATTATTATTATTTCTTTCAGCAGCCCCTAAGCCTGAGGCACTGCGAGTGCCAGCTAAAGTGTTAGGTGATGACCCAGCCACCCAGAAACGGGAAGCCAAAAAGCTTGAAAAACAGCAGGTGCCCATCCGCTCAAGTGCGACACGCAAGGTGCCATTTTTCAACCACCTGAAGCAGTATGACCGCGAGAACCTGCCCTACCTTAGGGACCCGGATGGGTGAGTTAGAGTGGTTCGCATAAAACAGAAAACCCGTGTTTTGTACTAAAAGCTACGAATGTTGACTTTGGGAACCTGCCCTATCTTAGAGACCCTGATGGCTAAGATACAGAGGATCATATTTACACCGAAAACCCATGTTGAAATGTGAATTTTTACTGTGAAGCTGAAGGCGTTGCATGACTTAGTGAGTCAGAGTGTTGTGACTATGCAGTATTTGTAAGTGTCTAAGTTTGTATGTGTACTACTCTTCAGACTTGGGCCATTTTAAGAGCAAGTGGGTAGAACTAACAAGAAGTCTTAACCCTTTTGTGTGTCGAATGCGGTTTTTGTTGCGATGATTCCTACAGGAATCATCGTGACAAAAACCGCTACCGATACCCAAAGGGTTAATATGTTTGTTTTCTCAAAACACATTACCGATGGTATTACTTAAAGGAAATGGTTTCTTAGCTAGTCTAATTTTAGCCCAAAATTGTTGTGTACGAGTATGGTCATGATGGCAGGTGAGGGGCGTCATAGCCCAGGCGGAAACCCGGGTAGCCTCCCTTCCGGTTCAACCACGCATGCGCCACACCACTCATATGTCAGTCAGTTTTCTTTGCTAGTCTCAGAAGGTTGTGTACGGGACTCGCTCTGTTCGATAGGACTCTTATCTTCGTTAGGAAAGTCTAAACAGAAGGAAGCTTTGTTCTAGGTGGGAAACCTGGCTTGAGGTTTCCGTCGGTCTACGGACTTAGGAACTTGTTCCTAGTGAACGTTACTTGTGATTTTCACCCGTCGGCGCCATCTTATCCTACCGGGCGCGGCGACGCCAGGTTGAACTGTACTCACGCCTTGTGCCGCTCTGGCCCTAGTGCGTGTTACTCGTGTGTGCCAAGCTTCTACTTCGCTCTTCAGCCTGCTCTGAGTGCCGGCTGTTGCGGAGACTTCGTTTCGACGCCTTCACTGACGCCAGTGGCTTCGCCCGGCATCAGCGTTACGTGGTCGCCGTCCGACGCCGCGCCGTGTCTGCGTGCTAGCCTTTCTGGTGGGTCTTCGACCGGGTTGGTGCCTCACTTCTTCGGATGGCAAGGTAATATCTCTGCCTTGGCCTACGTCAGGCGCTCAAGGGTAGTGGTGGAGCGCCGGGCGTAGGCTTACACGGTACACTTCGTTCGTTCACGCGGATTCGGTGCGGGCCCACGGGGGCACGCTCGCTCGCATTTCATTGTACATTATGTTTTGCAGTTGGCAAGTCCGAACATGCACTCGATGTGGGCAATTCCAGTGGCCAAGTGACGAACATCTGGTTTGCCTGCCCTGTTCCGGTTGTACCTCCACGCGTCCATGCTCGGTCTGCGCCCCATGGCTGGAGGAACAATGGACCCAGCTGTGGAGTTTCTACGGCCGCAAGAAACCTACACAAGCACGGAAGAACGATCCCCCACCGGTACGCGCCACAGTCCAGTCGAGTGGCCCTGACCGAGTGTCTGAGCAGACGAACCAGCGGCTTCGGTCGCGTGCACGTGCTCTAGTACCGGCAGCCACCACAGTCCAGTCGAGTGGTCTCTGTACGGTCAAGGATCCTAGAGCGCCTCGGGCTAGGCCTCTAAACAAGACTCCGGTAGCCACCACAGTCCAGTCGAGTGGTCTCTACCCGGTAGCAACGCCTCTGCAGGCAACTGATAAGGAACTGATACAGGCTCCTACACCCGCTCTGGTTGCGGGCCTGACTAATACGGATCTCCAGGTAGCTGACAAGCTCTCGCCACAGATTCGTCCTGCTGCTTCAGCTACCCTGTTCTCCGCTAGGGACCAGCGCGGAACGCCAGCGCCCCGCCCAGCTCCTTCCGTCCGGGCATCAAGTTCCGACAAGTCTTCTCACCGGACGCGCTCCCGCTCTCGGGTACGAAGCAGTCGCCTCCGCTCTGCTGCGGTGCGAGTTACTCCCCGTCTTCAGTCCGAGCGAACCTCAGCTGTTAGACATCGTTCACGCTCGAGCGACAGGTCTACTCGCCCGAGGGTCGATTCCTACCGGTCGGAATCCAGCCGACATTCGCGGACACAGTACAGGCATGACTCTGCTTTGCGTTCAGCTTCGCGCCATTTCAGACGTTCCCGGTCCCCGCGTCGCCGCCCCCGCTCCCGTTCACGCTCCTCTCAGCGGAGTGCCACTCGTCGCCCGCGACACCGTCGTAGGTCAGGAGTTCGGGCTTCCCGCTCAGCGTCGAGTGATTCACGGGACCATTCATCTAGCAGACACTGGCGGCGCCACGCACCAGTGAGAAATCTCCTCCACCGGCTACGACCGTTACCCGCCCCGGCGACGGGAGTCTTCCTCCTCGTTTGGGAGTGGACCCGATTCCCCACTCAGTTCCGGCAGAAGAGGACACCCTTAGCCTGAACCCCGAGGAATCGATGTCGGCACTACTACAGGTGGCCAGCCCCGCCCCGTCCAATCCCTCGGGTGGCGACGAGGTATTCCCGCCGGCTGCCATTGGACATAGGTTAGAGACACTGCGGGCCCTTGATGAAGCCGCACGGCTTATCGCAGCTTGCCTCCCTGCAGAAGACTGCCCTCCCTCTCCAGTTCTTAAAAGAAAAGCGTCCGCCTTTGTGGACGCAGAACGACAGGCCAAGCGATTCAAGTCTCTCCCCCAGCCGCCGGGCTTCCGGGAGTTACGTGATGCGTTTTCTGCTCATCTTGCGCAAGGGGCATGCGGTACAGGATTCTTCTCAGACTCCAAGTGGCCGACAGGTATAGACATCGCCTTCCGGCAGTCATGGTATGCGGGCCATACACAGCACTTTTCCTGCCCTCTACCGACAGCGGACCCCGCGGCAGTGGCGTTCTCTGGGACTTCCTTACGTCAGTCTCTCCTCCCCGGGGTAGAACAGACCGCGACACTCATTAGGAACACCCTGGCAGCAGCGGGATTTCTAGATTGGTCACGCAAGCCATCGTCCGACGTGTAGAGGACTCCTGGCATCCGTCAATTTCGCCTCTGCTGGGAGACCTGCTCGCCCTAGCAGTTTCGGGGAACCGTGCTGTATATCATGTCGCTGTCAACTCCATGGCAGCCGCCTCTAACTGCGACTTACTGCGTCGAGATGCGATTCTCCGTTCCTGTCCCATTCCGCTGGATTTGAAGACTCAGCTTCGGCAGGCGCCTCTCGGCGGTGAATTACTGTTCGGCCCCACCTGGCTCGCTGTGAAGGAAGCTAACAAGGACGCCTGGCCTAACCGCCCAGCCCCAACTTCCTTTCGACCAACCCGCAAGGCTCCGGGTCGCCCCCTGCGGACTGCTAGACACACCGCCCGCCCTTTCACCAGAGGTGGTCGCCTACCCCCCAGAGCTCCAGCCTTTCCTCGCGCCCGCCCTTTCCCCAGTACCGAGCCGCCCCCACCCCTCCCCGCCCGCACCTGGCCCAGACCTGCCCGGCGCCCCGGGCGGGGCCGGGCGCACTGACTTTCTCCCCCTCCGGCCCCCGCCGACCTCGTCCGGAGTTCCGGTCGGCGGGAGGCTGGCGCTTCACAGCGAAGCCTGGCGCTCGCTGTTTCCGGACGACCCGTGGATTCTCTCTACCATTACTCAGGGACTACTGATCTCCTTCCGTGCGCCGGAGCCCGGTGTGGACTACAGTTCCTTCAGACCAGCTCAGAGCCGAAGCTCTCCGCGGCGAAGTATCCTCCCTGCTTCAGAAGTTCGCCACGGAGGTGGTGGTCCGGCACGACTCCCCAGCCTTCTACAGTCGGCTCTTTGTGGTGCCCAAGCCGGGCGGCAAGTGGCGCCCCGTCATAGACCTCTCGGCGCTGAACAAGTTCATCGTCGCTCCGGCCTTCCGCATGGAGACTGCGCGGGCCCTTCGCTCAGCGGTACAGCCGATGGACTTTGCGGTCAGCCTGGACCTCTCAGATGCTTACCTGCACGTGCCCATGCATCCTGCTTCCAGACGTTACCTACGCTTCGCCTTCGAGGGTGTCGTCTATCAGTTCCGCGCGCTCCCCTTCGGCCTCAACCTCAGCCCCTGGGTCTTCACTCGCCTCATGGACGCAGTGGTAGCCAGAGCCCGTCGAAGTTCAACGAGCCCTACGTCGAACTACTTGGACGACCTACTTTTGAGGAACCAGGACGAGCGCTCCCTGAGGGAAGACCGAGATGCTCTGCTTCAACTTCTCGAGAACCTGGGCTTCCTGGTCAACCTTGGCAAGTCCGACCTCATTCCCGCACGCCATTTTATTCACCTCGGTATGGAGTTCCTCACCGACCACAATACCGTCAGACTGCCGGAGAAGCGCATCCAGAAGTTGGCGACTCTAGCTCGGCAGGTGTCCCAGTTGACGACGCTTCCAGCCAGGCAGTGGCTTCAGCTTTTAGGTCTGATCAGTGCTGCTGCGGACCTGCTACCGCTAGGACGTCTCTACTCCCGCCCTCTGCAACTGCATCTCCTCCTTCACTGGCGACCGTCGTCGCCCGACCTTGAGGCCCCGATTCCAGTACCTGCCATGCTCCGTCCCCACCTGCTGCGCTGGGTGGATCCTTCCTGGCTCGCGACGGGAGTGCCGCTGTCCTCACCGCCGCCCACTCTCTCGCTCTGCGTCGACGCAAGCCTCGCAGGTTGGGGAGCTCACCTCCTTCTGTCGTTCGAGACTGCCTCCGGCCTGTGGCCTCTGGAATCGCTGTCCAAACACATCAACTGGTTAGAACTGAAGGCAGTATGGCAAGCTCTCCTGGCCTGGGAGCCCCGCATCCGACATCAGGAACTGTTGGTTCTCTCGGACAACTCCACGGTCGTCTCGTACATCCAGAAGCAAGGCGGGACCCGCTCTCCATCCCTTTGCATACTACTCTACCAGGTGCTCCGCTGGTGCGAGGATCGGGACATCTCTCTTCGCGCACGTCACATTCCGGGTCATCTGAATGTGCTGGCCGACTCCCTCTCCCGACGCGGTCAACTGCTCCATACAGAGTGGGCGCTGCGACCCGACATCTTTCGACTGATCGCCGTAACCTGGGAGGCTCCCATGATCGACCTCTTCGCCACGAGGTGGAATCGACAGCTTCCCCTCTTCGTCTCACCCATTCCAGACCCTCTGGCCTGGGCAGTCGACGCTCTCTCCATCTCTTGGGACGGCCTGGTCGCCTACGCCTACCCGCCCACCGTGCTAGTCCCCAAGGTCCTACTCAAGCTCAGAGGGTGCAACACGATCCTGTTCCTGGTGGCGCCATTTTGCTGGACCAAGTCGTGGACAACCGACCTCCTGAACCTTGCCACGGCTCCCCCGCTACCGCTCCCCACACCGCGGACGATGCTCAAGCAACCACGGCAGCAGCTGTTCCACCCATGCCCCGAGCGTCTCCTCCTCCACGCCTGGAGGTTGTCCGGCAAGCCCTCGCAGCTAGAGGCTTCTCAGGTGCGGCAGTGGACGCGATCGCTACAGCTCGTCGAGCCTCGACCAGACGAGTCTACGAAGGCAAGTGGAGAGTCCTCTGCGCCTGGTGTGACGACAGACACCTTCAACCCATCGGCTTGACAACTCCCCAGTTGGCGGATTTCTTCATCTGGCTTTTCAGCGACCAGCAGTTAGCACCGATCACCATCCGGGGCTACCTGGCCATGATTGCCGACACGTACAGACACTTGGGACTGCCCGACCCGGGTTTCTGCAAAGACCTAGCCGACCTGATGGCCCACTTCGGTCTACAACGTCCTGCCCGCCGATCCCTGGTGCCACGATGGGACCTGTCCTGGGTACTCACTTGGCTCAACTCGCCCCGTTTCGAACCGATCCAGTTGGCGCGGTTGCCGGACGTGACTCGGAAGACCTGCTTCCTTTTGGCCCTCGCGTCAGCCTCCAGAGTCAGCGAACTGCACGCACTTTCAGCACGCCCCGCCTGCTTACAGTTTCGGGCTGATGGCTCGGTGCAGCTGCTTCCTGACCCGGCCTTCCTAGCCAAGACCAGATCGCCTTTGACGGCCCCTCAACTGGTCACCATTCAACCATTACGAGACCCAAGCTCCACCCGGGAGTCCAGACAACAGGACCCGGTGCGAGCCTTACGTGTGTACCTGCGCCGGACCAAGCCGATACGCAGGGAACGCACCCGCCTTTTCCTTCCTCTGTCCCCAGGTAGAAACGACATCTCGGCCCAAACGATATCCTCTTGTCTCCGGTGGGTGATACGATCAGCCTACCAGGAGCTTGCCCCTGATACAGCCAAACGCATGAGCATCAGGGCGCACGAGATCAGAGCCATGGCCACCAGCCTAGCATTCGACCGGAACTGTGCGGTCAAAGACATTGTGGCGGCCGTGGGCTGGCGAGCGGAGACCACCTTCGCACGCTTCTACCTGAGGGACCTCTCCAGCCAGCGCCAGAACCTATCGCTGGTGGGGGACATCGTGGCGGCGCAACACTCCCTCCCGGCGCCCTAGGCGCCGTAAGTATCTTTGCTAAAATTAGAGGGAGGTTGCGGGAGGGTGGCCGACTCGAGCGGCCAGGATGGCAGGGGATGGGGTCGCTATAGCGGCACCCGCCTCCTCCTCGGGATTCTTCCTTTAAGTAATACCATCGGTAATGTGTTTTGAGAAAACAAATGTATTTTTCATTAAAATGTATTTTTTTGAAAAATACTTACCGATGGTATTCGAAGGTCCCTCCCACCTGCCCCGCTTGCCGCTGGTTCGCTAAGAAAACTGACTGGCGTATGAGTGGTGTGGCGCATGCGTGGTTGAACCGGAAGGGAGGCTACCCGGGTTTCCGCCTGGGCTATGACGCCCCTCACCTGCCATCATGACCATACTCGTACACAACAATTTTGGGCTAAAATTAGACTAGCTAAGAAACCATTTCCTTTAAGTAATACCATCGGTAAGTATTTTTCAAAAAAATACATTTTAATGAAAAATACATTTTTAAGTTTGTGTGTCTCTGTCTTCAGGCTGAAGGCATTCCAGGAGCTAGTGAGCAAGAGTGTTGCGGACAGTATCGTCAGCCTGGGGGTCCAGTACCTTGAGGGGCAGATCATCGGATCCAACGCTCGGGTCATGGCCTGTCTCTCTGCATTTAAGGAGGTATTCATTGCTGTTGATAAGTTTGATGTGATTTACAACATTGATGTTAACTCATTCAGCCCGGCGCATGTATTTCCCCAATTTTGGAGGCGTCATCTAATGACTATGCACCTGTTGCAGGAGATGGATCGACCATGATAATTCAAGGGCAGTGCCAGATGAGCTTGGCGCCTGTCGGCGCCAAGCTAATCTGGCACTGCCCTTGAATTATCATGGTCGACCCATCTCCTGCTGTGGTGCCTCAGGGCTGAATGAGTTAATATGTTACTTTACTTACTTACGCCTGTCACCCCTCCCAGGGTATAGGCCGTCGACGAGAGACCTCCAGCGACTCCTGTCCTGTGCTTCTCCTTTGATTTTACTCCAGGTGGTTCCCAGTCTCTTGATGTCTGCTTGGAGGTCTCGACGCCAGGTGTTTCTCGGCCTGCCTCTTTTCCTCTTTCCCTGGGGGTTCCATGGTCTTGACATTCCATGTGCCCATGGTTGTGTCCCTGGATAGAGAGAGGCGGCTCGGTCCTGTGGCTTCCGAAGACTTCCAGCTTTCACCACAGGACGTCATAAATCTTCTGGTAGAGGAACCTTCCTCCTCCAGGAAAGAAATTGCTGTTTGTCTTTTCGTCGGCGTTTTTGTAGCTATTTCCTTATTTGCAGGGTGGGGAAGCTGCCCCCACGCCCAACCCTCTTACTAGGAGGACCAGGGGTTTTCTGTCGGGGTCACCTTCCCTTAGACCATGTTGGTTCACGGCACCTTATTTCATTCGGTGCACCCCTCTCGCGAGGGACCCCCTATCCACCACCCAGGGGACGCGCCTTAACGCCATATGGTCCCAGCGTGAGGGAGTTAATATGTTGTCTTAACTAAACCAGTGTTGATTCTAGAGCGCGTTTTGCGCGATTTCTCGCAATATTATGCTCCAAATCGCAAGAAAACACCGATAGCGCGGCCGAAGAATCGCAGAAAAAAACAACTGGACGCTTTGTTTTCTCAAAACAACATTACTGATGACATTACTGTTAGGAATACTGTCTCGCTAGCCTAATTTTAGCCCAAAATTGAGGTTGTGTGCCTTTAAAGGAGGGAAGGTATGAGGGGGCGTTATCCGCTAGGCAGAGCCACGGTAGCCTCCCTTCCCTCCATATCCGGAATGCGGTCACCTGATTCGCCATTCTGTCTCTTCGCTGAGCCGTGGAAAGGTTGTGTGCCCTACCTAGCTCCGTTCAGGCTTCGTTCTCTCGCGACTTTGTTTTTCTTCGAGTTCGTGGTTGGAGGTTGACGGGTTACTACTGGCTTGTGAGCTTCCTGCGGCAGAGAGGTCTTCTGTTCCGGCTGCAGTGTCGACCGGGCTGTGCCTTCTCGTCCTTGGCGGGACTTTGCGGCCATCTTTCGTCGGCCCTCGTCCTCCGTCCCTCACAGTGGTAACCTCCTTCTTTCTACCATGCCCAGTTGGCAAGTTCGTACCTGCACGAGATGCGCAGACTTCCAGTGGCCGAGTGATGCCCACGACGTCTGTCTTCCGTGCTCTGGCTGTTCCCCCACCCACCCTTGCGGCATCTGCACCACCTGGGAGGAGGAGCAGTGGTCGCAACTGGGGCGGTTCTACCGGCGGAAGCGTCCGAAGAAGGCCGCTCTGTCTACTGTGGTGGAGGAAACACCGAGAGCTCTCACGATGCGGGACGCACATGCGGATCCGGAGCCTCACGCTCCTGACGGAGGGTTCGTCAGCTCGCTGGGGTTACTTGTCACCAAGCATGGCCAACGAAGTACTCCGACATCGGTGTTTGTCAGCTCGCCGGCAGTTCCTGACCCCAAGCTTGGCCAACACCGGGCGCCTACAGGGTTTGTCGGCTCCCTGGGTCCCACTGAGTCTGACCGACAGCGCCCGCGGGATCGCAGCGCGTCTACGACCGTGAGAGGCTCCATTGACAAGCACAAGTCTTCTGGTGCAGAGGTCAGTGCCTTAGTTAGCACTAAGAGTAAAAAACCTACCAAATACACATTAGCGAGTGCAGTTAAGATGCCTCCTGTTCTGGCCCCCTCGGCCCGGCCCCTGGCACAGGGGGAGGTGACTGTTTTTCAGAGACCACGCGGTCGCAACTCCTGCGCTTCTAATGGTTCCCGTGACTCTCACGTCGCTCGCTCCGAACGCTTTTATTCTCGCTCCGTGGGTGGGTCTTCCCGCTCGAGCTCGACTTCCAGAGAGCGCCGAGCGCCTAAGAGGCTCAGCCCTCTTCCCGACCGGCGTACTTCGTACTCTCACCGGGATAGGGATCTCCGTCCTCGTTCGCCGCGCCGCTCGGCTTATCGACCCCGGTCCCGTTCGCCCTCTCCTTCCCGGAGCCAGCGTTCCCGCTACCACCGGACTTACTCTCCCCGACGCCGTCCTTCCCCGCGGCAACGCTCCCCTCTTCACCACTCCTTTTCGAGACGTCCGGCGACGAGGTTCTCCCCGACGTCCCGCTCCCCCCCCCGTTTCTTCGCGACGGGCCCGTTCGCCTCCCAGCGCTACAGTGACACGACGCGAGTTAAGTAGCGACGTTTCCAGTGTCGGTGTCCGACCTTCCCCCCCTCAGGGGTCAAATCCTGTTGTGGAGGACGATGCTCTCAGCCTCGTTCCTGAGGGTTCGATGTCAGCCTTACTGCGTGACGATGCGTCCGACGCGTCCGGACACTCCCCCCTCTCGGACGACGCCGGTGTTCGGCAGCCCTCCCTCAGTCATAAGATGGAGACCCTCCGGGCCTTGGACGAAGCGGCTCGCCTTATCGCGGCCTCCCTTCCTCCGGAAGACTGCCCACCTTCACCGCCGGTCAAGAGGAAAGCTTCTGCGTTTGTGGATGCGGCCAGCCTGACGAAGCGGTTCAAGTCTCTCCCTCTCATCGCATCTTCGAACGAATTCCTTTGGGGACGCTGGTTTCTTTTCAGACAACAGGTGGCCCGCTGATCTACAGATTGCCTTTCAGCAACGCTGGTACGCGGGTCATTCATAGTCCTTCGCCTGTCCGCTACCGGAACTAGACGCCCAGGCCCTCTCCTTCGCTGGCTCCCCTCGTCCGGGTCCCGTCATCCCAGGCCTCGACAAGACAGCTACCCTCATACGGAATGCCCTCGCTACAGCGGGATTCCTCGACTTGGTGACCCAGACTATCGTTCGCTGGGTGGAAGAAGCCTGGAACCCGGTGACCTCTCCTTTTCTGGCGGACATTCTATCTTTGGCAGTGGCAGGCAACCGGGCGGCGTTTCACTCCGCTGTAAACTCCATGACGGCCGCGGCCAACTGCGACCTGGTGCGACGGGATGCTCTTCTCCGTTCCTGTGATCTTCCCCCGGACTTGAAGAAGCAACTTCGACAGGCGCCGTTTGGTGGGGAACTGCTGTTCGGACCCACCTGGCAGGCGGTGAAGGAAGCCAACAAGGACTTGTGGCCCAGCCGACCGGCGCCACACCGCTTTTGGGTTCCCCGCAAGGCCGCGGGTCGTGCCCTGCGGTCCGCCAGACCCGCTCCCCGCCCCCCTACAGTGCGCGGACGTCTCCCTCCTCGCGCCCCAGCCTTTGGGCGCGCTCGCCTTCGCCCCGACTCGACTTCCGCCCCCGCCCCCTCCCCCACCTGGCCCCGGCCCGCCCGCCGTCCAGGTAGGGGCAGGGCCCACTGACGCTTATCCTCCTCCGCCTCCGCCGACCGCTCCTCTCTCTCCTGTTGGCGGGAGGCTGGCGCGCCACAGCCAGGTGTGGCATGCGCTGTTCCCGGACAAGGCCTGGGTGCTTTCTACCGTCTCCGAGGGTCTTCGGATCGCTTTTCGGTCGCCGCCCCCCCTCCGCCGCTCTCCCGTTTGGACCCCTGTGCCCCCAGACCTAGACAGGGCCGTTGCTCTTCGCGACGAGGTGCACTCCTTACTACTAAAGACGGCGACGGAAGTGGTTTCGCAGCCCAACTCGCCTGCTTTCTACAGCCGCCTTTTCGTTGTGCCCAAGCCAAACAGCAAGTGGAGACCGGTCATCGATCTCTCCGCCTTGAACAAGTTCATCGTGGCTCCCCCCTTCCGCATGGAGACGGCCCGAGCCCTTCGGGCCGCGGTGCAGCCGATGGATTTTGCCGTCAGCCTGGATCTCTCGGATGCATACCTTCACGTGCCTGTACACCCTTCGTCCTGACGGTATCTACGCTTTGCCTTTGCAGGAGTGGTTTACCAGTTCCGAGTGTTGCCCTTCGGTCTCAACCTCAGCCCCTGGGTGTTCACGCGCATCATGGATGCAGTCGTCGCCCGGGCCAGAAGGACGTCGTCCAGCCCGACGTCGAACTACCTCGACGACCTCCTCCTACGGAACCAGTCGGTCACGGCCTTGACCAGGGATCGAGATGCGCTGCTGCACCTCCTCGACAATCTCGGCTTCCTGCTGAACTGGGGCAAGTCCGACCTGGTGCCCTCCCGCCACTTCCTCCATCTGGGTATGGAGTTTCACACAGACTGCAACCTTGTTCGTCTCCCGGGACCCCGCATACAGAAGCTGGCGGCCCTCGCCCTGCACCTCGCGCAGACTCGCTCGGCTTCCGCCAGAGTGTGGCTACAGCTCCTTGGCCTGATGAGTGCGGCGGCAGACTTGCTCCACCTGGGTCGCCTGTACTACCGTCCCCTTCAGCTCCATCTACTCTTACACTGGCGGCCGTCCTCGGGCGACCTGGAGACGATGGTACCTGTTCCCTTGATGTTGCTGCCGCATCTTCATCGATGGGCAGATCCTGCCTGGCTGGCGTCGGGAGTCCCCCTCTACACGCCTCCCTCCCGACTGTCACTTTGCGTCGACGCGAGCAGCTCCGGCTGGGGAGCTCACCTACTTCCGATGTTCACCATGGCTTCCGGCATTTGGACCTCGGACCTAGCGACGCGACACATCAACTGGTTGGAGCTCCAGGCGGTTTGGCAAGCACTCCTCATCTGGGAACCTCGTCTGCGTCATCAGGAGCTTCTCGTCCTGTCCGACAACTCTACAGTCGTCGCCTACCTTCAGAAGCAGGGCGGGACACGCTCCCCGTCTCTTTGCATTCTTCTTTACCAGATCCTGCGGTGGTGCGAAGACCGCGACATTTCGCTCAGAGCCAGACACATCCCGGGCCATCTCAATGTCCTGGCAGACTCCCTCTCTCGACGCGGGCAGCTTCTCCACACCGTGTGGACACTCCGACCAGACATCTTTCGGATGATTTGCGACCGCTGGGAGACGCCCATGGTCGACCTCTTTGCCACGAGATGGAACCACCAACTTCCACTCTTCGTCTCCCCCATCCCAGATCCTCAAGCCTGGGCGGTCGACACTCTATCCATTCCCTGGGACGGCCTCATCGCGTACGCCTATCCACCGACGGTCCTCGTTCCCAAGGTCCTGCTCAAGCTCAGAGGTTGCAACACGGTTCTGTACCTAGTGGCCCCCTTCTCCTGGTCCCGGTCCTGGACAACCGACCTCCTGAACCTGGCATCGGCCCCCCCACTACAGCTGCCCACTCCGCCTTCGATGCTCAAGCAGCCCCGGCAGGACCTGTTCCACCCGTGCCCCGAGCGGCTCCTCCTACACGCCTGGAGATTGTGCGGCAAGCCCTCGCCAACAGAGGTTTCTCAGGTACGGCGGTGGATGCGATCGCTACAGCCCGCAGGCGATCCACTAGGCGAGTTTACAAGGGGAAATGGCGGGTTCTCTGCGACTGGTGTGTCGTCGAACGACTCTCCCCCACGGATCTGACGGTTCCCCAGCTAGCGGAATTCTTCCTCTGGCTCTTCAATGATCAGCGGTTGGCTCCCATTACCATTCGCGGCTATTTGGATATGATAGCCGACACGTACCGGCACCTGGGACGCCCCGACCCTGGCGCCTGCAAGGACCTGGCGGATCTGATGGCACACTTCGGCCTTCATCAACCAACCTCCCGCTCCCTTGTGCCGAGATGGGACCTACCATGGATACTGACGTGGCTCAACACTAGCCGCTTCGAGCCTTTGCAGCTGGCGCGACTGGCGGATGTGACGCGGAAGACGTGCTTCCTACTAGCCCTCGCCACTGCGGCCAGGGTCAGCGAGCTTCACGCCTTCTCGACCCACCCCTCGTGCCTGCAGTTCCGGGTGGACGGTTCGCTACAACTGCTGCCGGACCCGAACTTCCTGGCCAAGACACGGCTTCCTCTAGCCGCCCCACAAGTGGTCTCCATACAAGCACTGAGGGGACCTGGCTTCTCCCGAGACTCCAGACAGCAAGATCCGGTGAGAGCAGTGCGTATCTACTTGCGCCGGACCAAGCCTTTGCGCAGGGGCCGCACCCGCCTTTTCCTTCCTTTGTCTCCAGGTAGAAATGACATTACGGCCCAAACGATCTCCGCCTGGCTCCGTTGGATGATACGCTCCGCTTACCACGACCTCGCCCCTGAGACCACCGCACATCTGAACATCCGGGCGCATGAGGTACGAGCCATGGCGGCGAGCCTTGCATTTGACCGCAACTGTGCAGTCAAGGACATTGTGGCGGCCGTAGGCTGGCGTTCAGAGTCAACCTTCGCCAGATTCTACCTGAGGGACCTCTCCGGCCAGCGCGAGAACCTGTCGCTGGTGGGGGATGTCACGGCAGCACAACACTCCCTCCCGGCACCCCGGGTGCAGTAGGTATTCTTCGCTAAAATTATCGGGAGGTTGTGCCTAGGAGGGCGGGTTTCGGGGACCTAATAGTTTGCTTAGGGACGTTATTAGCGGCACCCACCGCCTCATCGACATTCTTCCTAACAGTAATGTCATCGGTAATGTTGTTTTGAGAAAACAAATTTATTTTTCTCTAAAATAAATTTTTTTGAAAAATACTTACTGATGACATTACTCGGAGGACCCTCCCTCCTACCCCGCTGCCGCTGGCTCGCTACGATACAGAATGGCGAATCAGGTGACCGCGTTCCGGATATGGAGGGAAGGGAGGCTACCGTGGCTCTGCCTAGCGGATAACGCCCCCTGATACCTTCCCTCCTTAAAGGCACACAACCTCAATTTTGGGCTAAAATTAGGCTAGCGAGACAGTATTCCTAACAGTAATGTCATCGGTAAGTATTTTTCAAAAAAATTTATTTTAGAGAAAAATACATTTTTTGCACGCCCAGCGCGGTCGCACCGCTGCTGCGTAAAAGCCTGCTCGAGCGTCTTGGTGCAGTGTGGCCTGAGTCGAGCCGAGCCGAACGTGCATTCTGCCGGCGATTCTCATTGGCCGAGAGAACGACCTTTGTCACTTGTTAACCAATCAGAGGTTTTGAAAGTTCCTTGCTTCACAAAGCTGGAAAACACATCTTCCGTCCACAGAACTACAGAACGAAGATGAAGTGCTCAAATACCCTCTTTTCATACACTTTCACAAAGGCGAAGAAACAATGTGTTGATTCGAATGCTGATAACCCCGAAGACGAGGTTGACTCAACAGCAAGGGCTGGTCAAGTTACGTCAAATCAGTCGGACGATGATTTATCTCGGCCTTTCGGTAAAACTGCCGAAGGCAAAACTGATTACAGTGATTTGAGTGAACCTGACGATTTGGCTGGTCCGTTGACCTCGAAAACCAGTGAGCCTAAGGCGAAACAGTTTAAGACTTTCCAAGTTTCATGGTTGAAGGACAGACCTTGGCTTACAAAGAAAGATGATGGCAGCATGATATGCACTCTGTGCCTGAAACACGGCAAGACTAATTCGTTTACAACAAAGCCAGGATGCAAGAATTACCGAACAACAACACTGAACAGACATGTTCAAACTGCAGACCATAAGCATGCTCTGCAAGAGGAACTTCCGCAGAAAAACTTCATTCAGGTGCGTTTGAAAAAAAAATCTCTCTCTCTCTCTCTCTCTCTCTCTCTCTCTCTCTCTCTCTCTCTCTCTCTCTCTCTCTCTCAATGACAGATTTGCTTTGTCTTTGGCAATTAAAATTTATTTTTGTCTGTGTGTGAAACTAAAAAAAAGAAACATACACACACACTCATAATGTGAAATACAATGTACAGTGGTGACTTTGTGGGAAATATCAACAATTAGCCCCATGGCAAGTGAAGTTACAGTTCATCGTGTGATCTAATACTGTACTTCCACTCCAAGTGCAAAAAATATTTGTAGGATTTAATAAACGGAAAAGCCTAAATTTCAAAATTCACATTTTCCCAAAAGAGATTGTTTTTTTTTTCTGTTCAAGATACAGATGGATTTAGTTTTACACAGCTTTTATAAATTTTAAATGTTCTAGACTAACTGGGCTAATTGTGGATGTTGCCACTTTGTGAATAGGGGATTACTTAAAAAAATTTATAGAGTTGAGGGTTTTTTTGTTTTTTTTTTTGTTCTCAGGCTTCCCAGTCTGCTGTCCAAAGGAGTCGGGCCAGTGCAGATGACAGTGTTGTTGGGGCCATGCGCACTGTGTATTGGATGGCAAAAGAGGACGTGGCAATAAAGAAATATCCCAGTTTGATCCAATTGCAAAAGCTCCAAGGCTTTGAAGCAGTGTCAAAGTTGTGTGTTGGGCAGAATGCCACATACTCTTCAAGGTCATCTGGGGAAGATTTTCAGAAAACGCGATTTGAGGGCCTCCCTTTTACACCTTGAGGGGCTCCCTTTTTTTATTAGAGGGAGCCTTTGGGCTCCCTTTTCTGAAATCCTAGAATCAACACTGCTAAACCCTCTGGATGTACATAGTGTTTTTTTTATCCTGCAAACAGTGATTCCTGACAAATAAAGTCCCACTGACAGCCACAGGGTTAATGCAGTGTACCTTTAACTTCTTGAATACCAGAGCACAGTGAACATTTGAGAGGATTTATGAGGATCTGTGCCTTCGCTGACCTATGTATTCCTCAAGCAGACAGTTAACCCTTTAGCTTTTGGTACCAGTTTTTGTCATCGTGATTCCTGCAAAAACTGCTACTGACAGTTAAGTGCATACTATGGTAATAACTCACTTCTAGTTCTAGGAAAAAAAAAAAAACGACTTAGGCTTTGTCTGGGATTATCCTTCAACTGGGTGGGTGCTTGTGAGGATCTATGTCCTCTGTGCTAGGTGTTCACTTTTTACAGCAATGCAGGGGTTAATCATAGGCATGGTTTCTTGTGACGCAGGTGATCATGGAGTACAAAACGCCCAAGGACAAAGACCTGTCACGCGACCTTGAAGCCAAACTCAAGCCATTCATCACGTAAGTTGCTGATGCTCAAATTTCGTGGGCAATAAGATTGAAATAACCCTTTTCATCCTGATACACCATTGCTTGAAATGAGTTTGAGTTAGTTTGACTATGATAGTCAAGGGCAAAGGAAGGTCAGCAAGCATGTGAGAAATGCATACTATATCTTGACAAGACATGATTTTGCAGACACTAGCTCAGAAGTCAGACTTAACCCTTTTAGTCCCACGGGTGCGTTTCCCAAATTTTGAAAGTTTTACTTGACAACTATGTACCAGTTGCAGGAGGTGGATTGACAATGATAATTTAAGGGTAGTGCCAGATTAGCTTGGCGCCTGCAGGCGCCAAGCTAATCTGGCACTACCCTTGAGTTATCATGGTCAACCAATCACCTGCTGTAGGGACACGGGGCTAAATGGGTTAACAGCAGAGCTTCCATTCCATTTTTTAACGGAAATCCTTTTTTTTTCTGCTCACCATGGTCATTTCTGTGAAACACCTGAATCTGGGGAGAGAAAAAAGGGTGGTGGGGTGGTGGGGATGGAGTGGGGTGGGGGGGATGGGGTGGGGGGGATGGGGTGGGGGGATGGGGTGGGTTGGAGGAGGGGTGGGGGATGGGGTGTGTGGGTGGGTGGGTGGGGGTGTGTGTGAAAGTGTGGCACTGTTGCCAGTGACATGTTTTCATCAGACATCAGAAAACGTGCAAGAAATGGACTGCTTTTTGTTTCGCGTCATGTTTTAAACATGTGACGTACAAATCACAAGCACCCCCACCATTTTCTTTTTTTTTTCCTTTCACCCCTGTGGAAGGTCTGTAATGGTGAAAAGCACTGGTAGCTTAGCTACATTTTATTTGCTGATTTTTGTGACCTGAGTGAAAGTGAAGGTCAGAGAAATGATGCTGGTCTGTCATGCGCAGTGCATGAGCCATGAAGGCTTTGCTCTTTGTCTTTGCAGTTTTCTGATCCAGTGTCGCCCCCTGTCGATTGGCATGGGCAACGCCATCAAGTTCCTCAAGCGGCAGATCACAGAGTCGGATCACACACTGCCTGAAGATGAGGTCAGTGCAGTCAGTACTTCCTTAGAGCTAGATTCACACGTTTAGACTAACCCCCTCATGCATGCAGCCACTGGTACTGTAAACATTGTCTGTGTATTGTAAGCAATACTGGTGTTTGCATGCACAAGGGGGCTGAAAACCCTTTGGCTGTATTTAGTGGTTTTTGTCATTGCGATTCCTGCAGGAGTCACCGTGACAAAAACCGTTACTGACAGCCAAAGTGTTAAGTTAGGGGAGGCTTGTGTGTCTGTAGTGGTAAAATGCTGGACATTTGTCTGAAAGGTCACGGGTATAAATCCTGGTGGGTTTGAACAAAACTTTTTGTGCCTGACTTTTTGTTTAGGGAAAGTCTTTGCTGTCCCCTCGCTCATGCACACAGTTCAACATTTTTATTTGGGCATTGTTTTTGCTGCCTCCACAATCTAGCACAAAGTCCAACTTTTTGTCTAGGACTGTTTTTCTTTTTGCTTCCCCCTCACTCTAGTAGAGCCCTATGTTTTTATTTTGGTACTGTTTTTTGCTGCCTCCTCACTCTAGCCAGAGTAAACCTTCATAATAATTTATTTGTTGCGTATTTCACATTTCTGTGAGGCCATCATAAGTATGGACATGACCTGTTGAACACAGGTAACATGTATTCACTCAGTAATTAACCCTTCTCTGTCGGTAGCAGTTTTTGCTGGAGCATTCCTGTCAGAATTGTCGTGACAAAAACCGCTACCAGCACACAAAGGGTTAGCACAAGTGCTTTTTGTCTACCATATTTTAAAAATATGGTAGACTTTGAAATGGGGCTAGGTCAGAGCACATTCCGGAGCATGCACGTGATGTTTTTGGCGTGTGGTGCAGAAATTCTGGCAAAGAAGTAACACGATAAAAATGTCACGTCTAGCTATCAAACCTTGCTAGAGAACGTCTTTTTGGCGCCATGTGCCGAATGTGTGTGCGTGTGTGTATGTGTCTGTGAGTATGTGACAGCGACTAGAGCCCTTGTTTAAGGACGGACAATCTTGACATTTTAAGATACTGTCTCTAAAAGAATTATCTTGGGACCTTTTTGTCGATTTTTTGATTAAGATGTTTATTGGCGAAGAAATGGCCGTTTCACAAAAACCGGTTGATCCAAACTGAAATTCGTAATTTTTCTTATTTTTACTAGATATTTTGCGTAATGCTAGAGATATTGAATGAATTTGTTATCCAGCATTGTACCTCTAGAACCTTTTGACTGATAATTAAATATTTTTTTAAAGAAAATATTTTCACGTTTTTGGGATTAATTTCATGAGTTATATGGTTAATCTTAAAACAATTGAATCATTTTTACGAAAAAAACCCCAATCTTCTCATTAATAATCGCATGATTTTTCGTATACGGTATTTACATAAGCCTACAGTTTGTCTCGGCTGTCGGGTACGATTACGTCAATTGTGACCTGTATGCCCTAGGTGTGAAAATCAGACAGTGTTCTGCACCACGTTTTTGGAGTCATTTGTAAAAAAGCTAACATAACTTTAATTTTTCTTTTAGGAAAAAAACCGATCTTCTCATTAATACCCGCATGATTTTTCATAAACAGTGTTTGCATAAGCCTGCTGTTTGTCCTGGCCCTGGGGTAGGATTAGGTCAAATTGTGACCTGTAAGCCCTAGGCGTGAAAATGAGCAAAAAAATAGCAAAGTTGATTCTCTGATACATCAAATGTTAGTACTGCGATAAGTGACTTATAACATCGAGTCATCGCTATAAACACAGCGTCGTGAAGCTTGAAGTGACGTCATTTCGCTGTTTGTGCTATTATTCTTCTTCAGAATAGCTATGCTACGCCAGACCACGGAGCTTACGAATGGTGGAAATCGTCCGTCTTTATTTCTGTGTGCCAGTGTGTGTGGATCAGAGGGTGGGTTAGAGTAGGAGATGGATTCCTGTCACTACACGAGTCCACAGAGCATACTAATGACAGGAAGCGCCATGTGCGCCGACTTGTGTGTTGATCAGGGGTTGGCTTAGAGAGGAGGGAAATGGGTCAGCATAATAAGCCTAAAAATATGAACAACCCTGCAAACAATACGGTAGACTTTGGGATGAAATCCTCATCTTATTGCTGTGTGTCACAGGCCAAAGAACTGCTGATCGAAGATATTGACAACTTCATCACGGAGAAAATTCATAAGGCGTCGGAAGCCATCACCATGTATGCCTGCGAGAAAATAGCGGAAGGAGACGTCCTTCTCACTTACGGATGGTGAGTGTGGCATGTATTAACCCCTTCACTGTTGAGAAGAAGTGAACATGATCTAACTGCAAGAGACATAGACCCTCATGAGCCCCCGCAGTTGCGGGGGCTCATGAAGACCTATGCCTCTTGCTGACACTACTTTGCATCCATTTATATTGGGCCACTTCAGCTATTTAGCATTAACCCATATCCTACTGAGGCTAAAAGCTTCAAATTTGTACACTGCCATATGCAAGCTACATTATAGTACTTACAGATAAGGATGTAGACCAATGGCTTTAGTTCAAGGGTGGTGCCAGAATAGCTTGGCGCCTAGAGGCGCCAAGCTATTCTGGCACTACCCTTGAACTATTATAGTCAAACTTATTTCACACAATGGTGTATTCCAAATGATAAGGGTTAAATTAACACATATTTCAGTGTGTGATCAATGGCAGGTATAGGGTCTGGGTGCAGTAAATGACAATTGTTTTAAGTGAAGTAATGTACAAAGAAGATGTTTGGTCAAGATGTCTGCAGACACTGTTACAGGCAGCATAGACTGTATGGGCCACATGGTTTTCAGTGATTTTTAGTGCTACTTTCTTTGGTGATTTTTGTCCAGTTCCTCGTTAGTCTTGAACGTCTTGAAAGCTGCCAGAAAGAAAGTGGACTTCCGCGTCATTGTGGTGGATAGTCGGCCCAAACATGAAGGTAAGCGTTCAGATCTGGAGAAATTTGAGTTTATAAACTGTACATTTATGTCCAGATTGAGTAAACTTGGGATATTACACAGTGCCAGGGGACCTAATTGTTGTTATTACATAGTGCAGGAAATGTGGGACATCACACAGTGCCAGTGTGTTCTAATGTTATTATGAATAGTGTGGTCTGTAATTAAGTACCAAGTAGTTTCAGGGTAGTGCCAGAATACCTTGGTGCCTGGAGGCGCCAAGCTATTCTGGCACTACCATTAAATTATTGTGGTTGCTCTTTCTCGTATTGTTGTGTATTTGTGCTCAGTGGGTTTAAGTGAGATGTGCTCGCATTATGTTCATCCCGACCCAGTGAATATGTTTGTTGATGGCAAGATGTGCGCTAATTTTGATGCGGTGTTGTGTCAAAGGCAAGATGATTGTGTATCAGGGGTGAATAGGTTGTAAGTGAGATGTGACTGCTGTGTGTTAATCTTGACACAGTGAGTGTGTGTGTTGAAGGCAAGATGATGCAGAAGCGACTGATGAAGGCTGGAATCAAGTGTTCCTACTGCATCCTCAACCATGTGGCTCTCCCCATGCGAGAGGTACGTATATCGCAAACCCTTGAGCTGTCGCTAGCACTTTTGTCGTGATGATTCCTACAGGAATCATTGCGACAGAAAGTGCTACCTTCAGGCAGAGGGCTATCATGGTTTGTAACAGAATTTTTGTCCACAAGCGAAAGTCATCTGGCCGACTTTGACCGCAATTAAAAGTGCACAATGCAGAGAGAAAAACATGTCGCCCACAACATGCAAATAACACGTTAACAATTGGGCACCTTGAATGAGTTAACCTATTTGTAAATTAGCCGTTAGTACTGTTTACTGGCTGCATGCACACGGGGATTGATAGACTTGCTGTGGTGACCAAAATGCTGTGTGGTGAGAGTTACAGCAACTTGCTTGCATTTCCGGCAACCAATGATTGACTAGAGTGACATATGGTGGGAGTAGCAGTGTGTGTCAAGTGTAAAGTCACTTGTATATCAGGTGACCAATGGGTTCAAAGACATTTTCATCCTGATACACTGTTGTAAGAAATAAATTTGACTGACAGTTCAAGGGTGGTGCCACAATAGCTTTGCACCTCAGGCCATTTTAGTTCAAGGGTGATGACAGAATAGCTTGGCGCCTGAACTATAATGGTTGATCAATCTCCTACCGTAATCTAGCCTTGTTGCTGTCGGGACGTTAAGCAATGTACAATCAATCAATCAATCCTACCGTAATCTGTAATGTAGCTTTTATAGGACAGTAGACAAATTGAACAAAAAAATTCAGCTTCAGGATGTAATGAGTTAATGACTAGAATAACATATGGTGCAAGTAACATTAACTTGCTGTATTTCAGGCGACCAAAGTGTTCCTTGGTGCTCATGGGATGATGTCCAACGGATTCCTGGTGTCTCGTGCGGGGACTTCTGCCGTCACCATGGCTGCGGCTATGTTCAATGTGCCGGTACTGGTGTGCTGTGAAACGTACAAGTTTTCTGAACGGGCTCAGGCGGACCCTTTTGTCTTCAATGAGCTAGGTGAGGGGACTTCTGTCTCTCTGTGTCTTTCTCATCTACTTTTGTGTGTTTGTGTGCGCGTGTGTGCGCACACACTGTTGTGAGTGAAACTATCAGTCACTCAGGGAGAGGGAGACAAGCTTTTGCATGATTAACTCACCAGTTAAATGAATCGGTATCATGGAAAGAACACACACACACTGTCATGACAAATTTAAGGAAGAGAGAGTGCGAGATGAGTTGATTTATTTGAAAAAAAAAACATACTAATGATGCAGTTTTTCTTAAATCGGTTTTCTGACCCTTTATCATGCTCAAATGGGGGTCTAGGTACCCTCCGAAATATACACTGGGTGTCTACAGACCTTTTAATCTGTTGTGAAACAGGAGCCCTGATTTAACACTTTGGCTGCTGGTAGTTTTGGTCGTGATATTCCCACAGGGATCATTGCGACAATCCTTTGACTGTTGGTAGTGGTTTTTGTTGCAATGATTCCTACTGGAGTCATCTCAATAAAAGTGCTATCGACAGCTAAAGGGTTAAAATGCGACGAAAGCCAAGAAAGAAAGAAACACGCTTTAGAAGCACAAGCACAAAATTGTTCTCTGCTTGTTTCTTTCTCTCCTTGGTTATAACATCTTTGTTTTTATCTGTTAACTTTCTTTTATAGGTGACCCCAATGACCTTGTGAAGCTTGGCGACCGTCGGCCAGTATTGTCCACGTGGCAGGAGAAGCGCAAACTGACACTGCTGAATCTGGTGTACGACTACACCCCACCTGAAGCCATAACGCTGGTTGTGTGTGAACTGGGCATTATACCTTGTACCTCAGTACCCGTTGTACTTCGCGTCACGCAGAATTATACAGAGTTTTAACCTCATGGGACTGGCCGTTACACTATGCGTGTGGATGTGTGTGTGTGTGTGTGTGTGTGTGTGTACACTGTATAGGTATAGCTCATGTGTGTGTTTTATTACAGTTTGCATATATATATTTCCATGTGTATAGGTATCCATATTTCTGGGTAGTTTATATGTGTTTTGTGTGTGTGTTAGTAGGTAGTGTTTGCATGTGTGCATGCATGTGTGTAGGTAGTTAACATGTGCTTTGTGTGTGAATGTGTGGGTGTGTGTGGGTGAGTGTGGGTAGATGGGTGTTAAAAGGAGAGAGATTACCTTTTCAGTGTTATGCAGACATCATGGTGGTAATTATGAAACTTTACTACATGTATACACAAGGATACATAGTTAGATTAACTCATTCGAGATGTGCTGCCTCTGGATACGTGGCTTATTCCGCGTATCCGGAGGTGGCATGTCTCGAATGAGTTAATGAAAAACCTGTCTTGCAATCTGCCCTTGGCGATTTGGACGAAGACAAAAAAAAACAACATGATTAATGGTTACATGAACACAGGAATCACAGGACAAAAGTCGCTACCAACAGTCAAAAAAGGTTAAAATCTAAAATGATCAAAATAATACTTGTGGTTACAATTTACAACATTCATCCTCGATAAAAAGATTTCTTAAGTCTCTCTTACATTAATGCAGCAGAATTTAAACACTTTACAAGTTTCATTGCAGTGATGTTCAACTTTTAAAACAGTTGTGACATTGTGAGAAATTATTTTCATTACGATAAATTCTGTGTCAGCAAGACTGCATGTTTGAAAGGTACATAGGTTGAAGGGGACAGGGGTACTTCCTGTATAAAACATCAGTGACTGTGGTTTTGACCTGTCATGACAAAAGTTCATGTACTGCATGTTGCTTTTTTGGTTTGTTGGTGTACATTTTTGTCATCTAACTTCTCTAATCATAGGCATAGTGTGGGCTTAAGTGCATGTTTGTGAAAGAAACAACACTTGATCAGGGTTTAGGAGCAAGAGTGGTATTTATTTGTGTCACTGTGAGTCAACACGCTGTTTTCTTGCATTGGTGGTGTTTATTTCAGGCACACTGTTTAAGTCACTCTGTTTTCTTGGATTGTTTGAGTGGCCAATCTAGATCCTGCTTTAGCTTTGGTGAGGGCAGTACAACTACTGAAGCTATGGTGAGGGCAGTGCTACTACTGTAGCTACGGTTAGGGCAGTACTACTGCTGTAGCTATGGCGAGGGCAGTACTACTTCTGTGGCTGTGGTGAGGGCAGTACAACTGCTGTGGCTGTGGTGAGGGCAGTACTACTGCTGTGACTATGGTTAGGGCAGTACTATTGCTGTAGCTATGGTTAGGACAGTACTACTACTGTCGCTGTGGTGAGAGCAGTACTGCTGCTGTGGTTGTGATTAGGGCAGTACTACTGTAGCTATGTTGAGGGCACTACTAGTGCTGTGGCTGTTGACGGCAGTACTACTGCTGTGGTTAGGGCAGTACTACTGCTGCAGGGTTCAATTTTGGAGCACACCCTGCGCCATTGGCGCATAATTTTCAAAAATGCCCCTTTACATTTTGAGCTGAGGGGTCAATGATTCGTAGGTTTCTGTAGGTGCTTACACACGTTTGTCCCATCCTGTTTAACCCATATCATACTGAGGCCAAAAGCTTCAAATTTGTACACTGCCGTATGCAAGCTACATTATAGTACTTACAGATATAGACCAATAGCTTAGTTCAAGGGTAGTGCCAGAATAGCTTGGCGCCTAGACTACTTTAGTCAAACTTATTTCACACACTGGTGTATTCGGAATGATAAGGGTTAAGAAATGATCATTGGAATTGTACTCTGCAGGTCTATGTGCGTAAATTTTCAGAATGAACCCTGCAGCCGTAGCTGTGTTGAGGGCAGTACTACTACTGTAACTAAGTTTAGGGTAGACAGTACTACTGCTGTAACTGGTGAGGGTGGTACTACTGCTTTAACCATGGTGAGGGCAGTACCAGTCCAGCATCAATAGTACAGTATTGTGATAGAGTTTTCTCTTTCAGAGTCCTCTATGCATTTATGTATGAGTTTTGGAACACAGAAATGAAGATCTCGCATGACTTTCTTTCCATATTGGAATTCTCTGATGTCTGCATCACAGTGGAAGAAATTCTTATTTGATGCATTTCTAAATAAAACGGCGATTTTTTTCCCTTAAGATTGTGTTGGTGTGTACATGTATATATACTGAGGAGCAAAAGAAATTCAACATTTTGGGAATCGGTGGAAACAAAGTATTTCCGATGATTCCAAAAATGTTGCATTTCTTTTGCTTCTCAGTATATGTTCAACGGTTGAGTGTGCTAAATGGTCGGTGATTTTGGACTTTATTCTGCTTGCCTTTGTACCTCACATAATGAGGTGCCCCTAAAATGGAGAATGGCACAGAGCTCTGCATAGAATACCATCCAAGACATGCAATAAAACACACAGCAAAATGGCAACAAACTCTTGCGATTCTTGCATACAAATGCATTTATTATTGTTCTATTTTCTCTGTAACAATAAATCAACAGTCTAATATCTTCTCCATTATATATCATGGACCAACATTCTGTACAAAGATTCACTGTATACTTTGTTCAATTTTATTTAATAGACAATTATTTCAATAGCACCAACGTGCGGTCAAAGCATGAATGTATAACTATACTCCTTTCTTTAACTCATTCATGGTACCCTGCATCAAAAGCTGCGAGTCAAAAATTGTTGTCGATGCCACAGCTGTCGATGCAGGGTCCCTTGAATGAGTTAAACTTGACTTGTAATCATGCATGTTCTACACTGGTTAGCTCCTTTGAAGCACTAAATGTGCCTAGCGTATCAAAGAAGGTAACCAGTGTGCTCACCGTCCAGTGATTATTGTTCAGAAATCCTTTGTGTTGCACACAGACGTATAAAAAGTGTAAGTAAATCCACAAGGCAATGCCATATGGCAGTGCCACACGAGTTGTTACGGGAATGGGCTGAAATTAATGTCACTATTACCCACTGTCGGATGCACAATGGGGATAGAACCTGCTCAGTTATCAGGCATGAAGCATCCAGCAGGCAATGAAACTGCTCACTGAAGGACATATCTCCCTATAGGACTATGAAATTGGCACCAGAACCCGAGTCATGACCACTCGAGCTGTAATTTCCGGGCAGTGCTAATCAGACATCGTTCACCCTGTGCTGACATATGGCATTACCTTACCATGGATCCAGGCCTTAACCCTCTGACTGTTGGTAGTGCTCTTAGTCACAGTGATTCCTGCAGGAACCATGACTAAAAGCGCTACCGACAGCCTAAAAGTTGATGAGGAACTACAAATGGTTCCCATCTAGCAAAATGTTGAGCAAAAGCTGACAAGGTCAAAACAGGACATGTATACAATACATGTGCAACACTGCTTGTCAGTCTTGTGTTACCTGCTTTAACGCTGGGACACAATGAAACTCCACCCATCTGCAAGACACAAGGGTTAAAATGAACCCTCAAAGCTGTAGGTGCCGATGTAAACCTATGCTTGTTGGTGACTCCAATTGTATCTGTGTTTCTGACAGTTGGGTGGTGTTTGCGGTGGCCCCCAAAGTATAGGGGTTAGGAGAAACCCGTTATCCCCACTTTTGTGCTCAAAAGAGATGACCAGACCAACTTACCGACAGCATAGAAAGTCGGGTACAAAATAAAGTCATCAATGCAAACATTAGAGACAGATTGAAAGTAAACAAACAAATTTGGCTAATTATAATAACCATTTGGCTGTCAGTAGCACTTTTTGTCATGATGATTCCTGCAGGAATCATCATGACAAAAAGTGCTACTGACAGCCAAAGGGTTACCACCCATGTCAAGTGCAGCCATGGAATACAGCACACCTGGCGGCAAGCACACGGGGGTTTCATGATTTTAACCAAGTGCAGCCATTGTATTTAGTACCACTGGCTGCAAGCTCAAGGTCTGCAGGTTCAATGACTACTATGAACAATGTACAAGTTAACATGTGCGTAGTGATGCAAGTTACTTTCTCGAGCCAAATTGTTAACTTGTTCAGCCCGACGGCCGTATTTCCCAAATTTTGGGAGGCATCATCTAATGGCTATGCACCAGTTGCAGGAGATGGATCGATCATAATTCGAGGGCAGTGCCAGATTAGCTTGACGCCGACAGGCGCCAAGCTAATCTGACACTACCCTTGAATTATCATGGTCGCCCCATCTCCTGTTGTAGTGCATCAGGGCTGAATGGGTTATGCAAAATACAGCGAGTCCACTAATAAAAAACCCTGTTTAACAAAAGTACTAACACAAACACACTGATTAACCCCTTGGGAAGCAGCTATAAACAGTGCTTGTGGCTGCATGCACAAGAGGGTTAAACATTCATTACTTGATGTGGCAAAGTGGTACTGATTATTATATCGGTTAACCCCTTCACAACTAGCAACAATACAGTTTGGCGGGAAAAAATCTGCTATGATGGGAAAAAAACATTACTGCGCATTTTCTCTGCGGAGTGGCATTGCCAGTAGCATTCAAGTGGTTAAACTTTGTGACCCAAACAATCCACTGTAATACGACAAATTCTCCCCTCAAAATATGTCTACATACTAGATTGCACCATGCTCAACTCGGTTAACCTTGACACACCATAGCTAGATATGTATCGACCAGGATAGTTCAAGGGTGATGCCAGAACAGCTTGGTGCCTACAGGCACCAAGCAATTTTGGCACCACCCTTGAACTATCCTGGTTGATTTGTCTCCTGTATTGTAACACAGTCTTCAAAGGACAACTCCAAAATTTGGGGAAGTTGGCCTTAGGATACAAAGGGTTAAAGCGACCTTCTCCAGGCAATGAACGACTAATAATTGAAGTTAATATTACAAGTGAATACCTTCACCGCTTCAACGCAAATCTGCTTCAAGACTCTGCATTAAACTACGGAAAAATTGCACAGGGGATAAGAAAATACAAATGATCTATGTTACAGCAATTATTTCTACAGTCAGCTGCTAATTCTACTAAGCAAACAACACAAGCTTTGCCATTACATTCAATTTTGAGAAAAGTTAGATTTTCACTCTGTAACAATAAATCTCGTTTTTCTTCCAAATGGCTGTAAAGGCTTTAGCCAAAATAACGTCAGAGCTGGGAACGGTACTACACCAGCTGCACGAATTGTCAACGTATTAATCTACAAACACATATAATGGGACTTTGATATCTTCGTTTCATTCAAAATCAGACCGACCGTTCACATTCATTAACGATAGAGAAATTGCCAATCACACAGTGTGCATCCAATATAACACAAGATGTAACTGTTTAAATAAGAACGAACAGAATGTAAACTCCAAGCTGTCTAATTCATGGCAACATTGTCTGTCGTCTGTTGAGAAAGGTGAACACCAACCAACTACAAGAGGTATAGATCCTCATGCGCCCCCGCAATCGCGGGGGCTCATGATGATCTATGCTTCTTGCTGAGACCATTTTGTATCCATGATCCTTGGATGGTTGTGGCTTTCGGTCGTTGGATGAACAAAAGATTTCAGAAACAAATGTACGTTCATTGGCAGGGAAGGGGTTAATGTGAAGTAAGCGCTCAGGTCACAAAAACAATGTAAAGTTATAAAAATGGAAGAATGCACGGTGAACACCCCATTGTCTGTTTTGCATTATCAAGAGATGCAAGTATTGACAGAAATTCAACTTTCAACTTTACACATATATTCTTAACAAAATTTAACACATATCAAATGAGCCCCCCTCCCCTCCCCCCAAAATTTCTTTTCACCCCGATTTAAAAATTAATATTAAAAAAAAAAACCAACCAACAAGAAACATGAATTTTTTTTCTAAAATGTATTTTTTTGAAAAATACTTACCGATGGCATTACTATCTGGGAATACACTCTATTGCCTATAGATTTCAGCAAAATTGTGTGTAGCACACAACTGGGGAGGAGACACCGGGGATCCAAGCACTATGACCCCGGGTGGCCTCCCCTTACTACCCTATCCCGGCGAGCACAGGGCGACCTCGTCAGTTTCACACATAGCCACAAGAGGCAAGCGGGGCAGGCGGGAGGGCCATTCGAGTAATGCCATCGGTAAGTATTTTTCAAAAAAATACATTTTAGAAAAAAAATTCATTTGTTTTTTCAAAATACATTACCGATGGCATTACTATCTGGGAGAATGGCGAACAGGCGGAGGGTGCCGTATCTAACCACAACCCAACCACTCCGCCGGCCCCCTCGAGAGAGAACTCCCGACGATTTCAGCTATGATGTGCCTAAGACGCCAGCAGCGCTCGGAGGGAGTGCTGGGCCGCGGAGATGTCGCCCACCCGTGCCAGGGAGTCACGTCAGCCGGATAGGTCTCTTAAGGTAGAAGCGTGCGAAAGTGGAGTCTGAGCGCCGGCCACCCGCTGCCAAAATATCTTTGACCGAGCAGTTGCGGTCCAGGGCTAGACTGGTGGCTACTGCTCTCACTTCATGCGCCCGGATTTGTAAAGGCTCAGCGCCGCGTGGGGAGAGGTCTAGGTAGTCTGACCTAATCACCCACCGCAGCCAGGATGACACGATCTGGGCCGAGATGTGGCGTCTGCCCGCGGACAAGGTAAGAAGAGGCGCGAGCGCCCCCGGCGCTGCGGCTGAGAGCGGCGCAGGTAAATCTTTAGCGCCCGCACTGGGTCCTGTTGCCGCGATCCAGGGGAGAGGTCCGCTCCACAGAGGGGCCGTATCGTTAGCACCTGAGGAGCCGCCGCGGGCGGCGGTTCTTGGCCAGGAAGGACGGATCGGAGAGCCTCTGCGCAGAGCCGTCGGAACGAACCGCAAACAGGCTGGGAGCATCGAGAGCGCGTGAAGCTCGCTGACTCGGGACGCTGTAACGAGAGCCAGAAGGAAACAGGTTTTCCGGGTCAAGTCTGAGAACCGAGCCAAGGGGAGGGGCTCAACCGGTCCGTATTCAACCACGTCAGTACCCAGGCAAGATCCCACCGGGGTACTAGGGAACGTGAAACCGGACGTCGGAGTTCAAAGTGAGCCAGAAATTCGACAGATCCTTGCAGGCGCCTGGGTCCGGAAGACACCGGTGACGGTAGATGTCCGCGAACGTAGCGCGGTAGCCCTTGATGGCGACCGGGGCTAAGCCCCGGTCGTCGAAGAGCCACAGGAAGAACTCCGCCAGTTGGTGGGAGGCTAGGTTAGTGGGAGGGTGCCCATGGGAGGTGCACCAGGTCTGAAAGACCCTCCACTTGCCTTCGTACACCTTCCTTGTAGAGAGTCTGCGGGCTGCTGCAATTGCCGCCACTGCTGCATCCGAGAACCTCTAGCGGCGCGGGCGTGCCGGACAACCTCCAAGCGTGTAGGCGGAGGCGTACGGGGCACGGATGGAAAAGCCGCTGACGGGGCTGCTTGAGCATCGTGGAAGGGGTAGGAAGCTCCAGAGGAGGGTCCGTCGCAAGCGCGAGGAGGTCCGTGGTCCAGCTCTTGGTCCAGTTGAAGGGGGCCACCAGCAGGAGGACCGCCGAGCATCCTAGAAGCTTCCGCAGTACCTTCGGAACGAGGACTGCCGGGGGGTAGGCGTAAGCAATCCGGCCGACCCAAGGAATGGGGAGCGCGTCCACTGCCCAAGCGAGTGGATCCAGGACTGGCGAGACGTAGACCGGGAGCTGGCTGCTTCATCTGGTGGCAAACAGATCCACTAGCGGCGTTTCCCAGTGAGAGCAGAGCAGGCGAAAAATATCCGGGCGTAGGGACCGCTCCGTGTGGAGCAATTGTCCGCGACGAGACAGGGCGTCCGCCTTCACGTTGAGGTGGCCAGGGATGTGGCGGGCTCGTAGGGCAATGCCTCGATCCCTGCACCAGAGGCGAAGGTGGCACCGAAGAACGCAAAGGGAGGGCGAGTGAGTGCCACCCTGATTCTGTATGTAAGCCACCACCGTCGAGTTGTCGGAGAGCACGAGGACGTCCTGATTGGCCAAGGTCTCCTGCCAACGTCGAATGCCAATCCAACTGCCTTCAGCTCCAGCCAGTTGACGTGATTCCCGAACAGCTCCCGAAGCCAACGCCCGAGGCCGAGAGAAATCCGGTAACAGGTGCACGCCCCAGCCGGCCTGGCTCGCCTCTGTACAGAGAGACCACCGAGGCGGCGGGGAGTGTAGGGCACCCCCGAAGCCAGCCAAGCGAGGTCCGCCCACCTCTCGAGGTGAGGACGAGCCCGAGGCGTGACAGGTACTAGATCCAACAGAGCGCCCGAGGGTCGCCAGTGAAGAAGGAGACGTAGCTGGAGAGGCCGAGCATAAAGTCTGCCCAAGGGAAGCAGGTCCGCAGCCGCCCTGAGGAGGCCCAGGAGTTGAAGCCAGACCCTGGCGGTGAAGGAGGATCCCATCCCCATCGAAGTCGCTAAGTCGACTATCTTCTGTCGCCTGGCCAGAGGCAGGCGGGCAAGGTTGAGGTCGGTCAGGAATTCCATCCCCCGATGTAGAAACCGTCGAGAGGGAGAAGAACGGATTTCCCCAATGAGTAGGAAACCTAGACGACGCAGAAGGGAAAGCAGGGCATCCCTGTCCGTCTGGAGGGCTGCGGAGACCAAGTTGCGCAGTAGAAGGTCGTCCAAGTAATTGGAGGCCGGGCTCAAGGAGCGCTGACGGAAATTGGCTATCACGGCGTCGAGCAGTCTTGTAAACACCCACGGACTGATGTTGAGGCCGAAAGGAAGGGCGCAGAACTGGTAGACGATCCCCCCAAGTCAAACCGAAGGTACCGGCGAAACGACGGATGAATCGGGACGTGCAGATAGGCGTCTGACAGATCGAGGCGGATCGCAAAGTCCATCGGCCGGAGGGCCGCACGGAGTGTCCTGGCCGTCTCCATCCTGAATCGAGGGGCCAAGCATCCTGAATCGAGGCCAAGCTGATAAGCATCCTGAATCGAGGCCAAGCCTGAATCGAGGCCAAGCTGATATGAATCGAGGCCAAGCTGATAAGTCGATAACTGGCCTGGTTTGGGAGCTAGAAGAGTCGGCTGTAGAACGCCGTAGAGTCCTGCCGCAAAACCACCTCTGTCGCCGCTTTGGTGAGGAGGGTCGCCACTTCCCCGCGCAGAGCGTCCGCCTGTGTGCCGTCGAGCGGTTCCTGGGTCCACAAGGGTGCTCAGCGAAGAGGCGGAGGCGACAGGAACGAAGTTGCAGGCCTGCGGTAACGGTGGAAAGAATCCAGGGGTCGTCCGGGAACAGCGATCTCCAAGATCGCTGAAGAGCGACAGCCGCCCGCCGACGGGAGGCCCGATTAATGAGGCGGGGGCGGAGGCGGGGGCGAGTCAAAGAGCCCGACCGCGGCCCGATCTACGGGCACCGCGGGGCCAAGAAGGGCGAGGGGCGGGGCCGGCCTGAGTAGCCTGGAATGGACGGGCCCGACCTCGTGAAGATCCGACTGTAGAGAAGGAGGGCCTGAAAGACCGCTGGGCACGACCCCCGCCGTGCGGGGGGCGCGAAAGCGGGTCGAGGCTGGGTTAGATGCAGGCTTGGGCCACAAGTCCTTGGAAGATTCCTTAAAGGTGTGCCAAGTGTCGCCGAACAGCTGAGGACCCCCTAAGGGGGCGTGACGGAGCTGGGTCTTCACTGACAAGGGAAGGTCCGAGCAGAGGCGCAAAAGGGTATCCCTCCTCCAGAGGTCGCATTTGGCAGCCGCTGCCCTGGCGGTGGCGGAAGAATGGTAGGCGGACCGGTTTGCCGCTATCAGGATGGACCGCACGTCACGAAGCGGGGACTGAGCCTCCAGGTCCCACGTATCCTGTAGGCACTGCAGTGCTGCCTGGGTAGCCAGTTCCAAACCCGAGCACGCCAGCGAGATCCGCGCTAAGGAGGCGATCCTGTCGAGAGGCCGAGGCCACGAGTTCTGGACGAGCCTGCGGCCGCCCGCCTGTAGTAAGGCCGCCACATCCACCGCTGGAAAAGGTAAGGCGAAGGCTTGGGAGTGTCCAGCGTACTAGGCCTGGCGGAAGCTTAAGTTGATTCCCACCGGCGATCGAGCGGCGGTAAAGTATCCCGTGTCGCCGAAAGCGTCGTTACGCAGCTGGGCGGAGAAGCATCGGTGAGGTCCCGGAAGCCGGCTTGCGGGAGGGACTTGCGGCGCTGGACTTGCCTCTGCGCGTCGACCATGGCCGAAGCCTGTCTCTTCGGAGGAGGCGAAGGCGGACAGACGTCGGGCGGTAGGGACTTGGCGATAAGCCTTGAAGCCTCACCCATAGCGTGGACCGACTGTGATCCGAGCGAAGGGCCGGCAACGTCTGACGAGGCGGAGGCCGACGCGACAGCGGAAAAAGGCGGGAAGGAGAACCCGCCGCCGAGTCCTGCAAGAAGATCGCCGAGGCCGAGTCCGACGGATGAAGGCTGAGGACGTCCGTTCCAAACTGATCTTCTCGCGGCAAAGACGAAAGGGGCGAGCGGCTACGAGAGTGCCGCACCGCCGCGCGCGAGGTAGACGCAGCCGCCCGCGACGCACGCAAAGAGGCGCGCCGCGGCGACGGAGGGACCGTGGCAAAGCGACGGTCCACCTCGAAGTCGGGATCCGCACGCGGCAGCCGACGTGAGCGACAAACCGCGATCGGAATACCGAGGAAGTGGCCTGGTCACCCCTGGCCCGCCCGGGAGAACCGGTGCGAGGGGGGGGGGGGGGGGACCGCCAATAGTCTCCCCTAGCCCGCTCAGGAAAGGCGGAGCGGGGAGGGGACAAATACCGGGCACGCGGCCCCCCGTCCGATGTGTCGGACCATGGAGGACGCGCGATGTCACACCGGGCCCGCCTGGTCGATACGAGGCGGGGGGGGGACAGTCTAGGGTCACGCCAAGCCCGCTCAGGAAAGGCGGAGCGGGGAGGGGACGATTTATGAGCCCGCTGCCCCAGCTCCGAAGCCTCGGAGCGAGGGGGGGGGGGGGGGGGCGAGGGTCCAAGTCACACCGGGCCCGTCCGGTCGATACGAGACGGGGGGGGGACAGTCTACGGTCACGCCAAGCCCGCTCAGGCGAAGCGAAGCGGGGAGGGGACCATTATGTGCACGCGACCCCCGCTCCGACTCCTCGGAGCGTGGGGGGCGAGAGTCAACCACACCCCGGGCCCGCCCAGGCGAGACGGGGCGGGCGGGGGGGGGGGGGAAGAAAGCAAAGCATGCCTTGCCCGTTCGGAAAATACAGAGCGGGGAGGCAGCATTACTAACGGTCTCGAGTCACGTTCCGAAGCCTCGGTGCGTGAGCGAGAGCATTTCTTATCACGTTTACTCTCTTTCTTATGCTTGCGTTCCGTCACCCGTCCCCGCTCCGGAGACCTAGAGCCGGGGGTGGCCGACGAACGCTCATCTCTCCCAGACCGCTCGCCCGAAGCAGAGCGGGGGGTGGGAACCAAAATGGGCTCAAGCCACGCGCTAACGAAGCAGAGCGTGGGGAGCCTGACTCCGAAACTCGCCTACCCTGCTCCGAAGACTCGGAGAGGGGAGGGAGAACCTGCGAGGTAACGGTACAAGAAGGGGACTTACCTGTGGGCCGGAAAGCCCGATGCGCCGAGGGAAGTACGTCCACCCGTGGAGGATCCCGTGGAGACCGAAGCGGGCGAGGGGACCGGTCACGCCTGAAGAAGTCCCACCTGCGCGAACACCGGTCTTCCGTCCAAGCGGCGCCACCATCACACGTTCCGTCCGAAGCACAGCCCGAACACGGCAAGCAAGAGTCGAGTGCATCAACCGGCCACTGGAAGTCCCCGCACGGCGGCAAGTCTTCGACACAGAAGAAGCCATAAGGCCCTAAACCAGCTACGCCGGCGAAGAAGTCCACCTTGCACAAACCAGCCGGGCACAAGTCACGTGCGTCGTCGAACCCCAAGGCCAAGCCAAGGGTGAACTCACAAGTCAGAGCCGGTAAAACCGGTCGGCGCACAGGTCACAATGAGTCCAATTGTCAAGGAAAAACCACGAATGTAGTGAGTCCAGGGCTGAATCGAAGACTCCAATTCAAGCCCACAGTCAAAACCCACTGAAACCCGTAGAACGGAGAAAGGCAAAAACTCGACCGTCCCCGGTCGAGCTATGAGTGAAACTGACGAGGTCGCCCTGTGCTCGCCGGGATAGGGTAGTAAGGGGAGGCCACCCGGGGTCATAGTGCTTGGATCCCCGGTGTCTCCTCCCCAGTTGTGTGCTACACACAATTTTGCTGAAATCTATAGGCAATAGAGTGTATTCCCAGATAGTAATGCCATCGGTAATGTATTTTGAAAAAACAAATACAAATGCACACATAAATTACATGAACATTTTTCAAAGGTTATCAGTTAAGACTTTCTCAATGTTTGCTGGTATGTGAATTTGGCATATAAGCAAAATAATAGACCAGCGCTCGAGGGCACGTGTAACAAGGGCCTTTCGCTGTCAGTAGCACTTTTCTGCAGAAGTCACCGCGATAAAAAGCGCTACTGACCTTCAAAAGGGTTTACGCTTGTAACCTCCACTTTCACCTGTCAATTCACAGTCAACAAATCACAAGTATCGCATCACAAAAATGCCAACAGTGTATTTTAACAGTCTCTTGCATCCTCCATCTGCCACATGCACGAAATGTAGATCAACATGAGCCCTAGTGAGCACAAGGGCACGGGGTGCCTGAGGACCGAGACTAGCTCCAGCTGATCCTCAGTTGGAGGGAGTTCTTTTACAACAGCCCCTGCAAAGCCAGTCAAGAGGGGTGAAACCTCTGCAGGCATCACCGACTAAAAGCTACTCGACCGTTCTGCGTGAGAGTTGCAGAAATGCAAGGGACCAGCAAGAGGCATAGATCCTCATGAGCCCCCCGCAATTGCGGGGGCTCATGAGGATCTATGCCTTCTGCAACTGCCTGGACCTCTCTCTGTTCCGGCAGTGAAAGGGGTCTAGCGTGCGACGGTGCGTCCAGCATTCACTGTCTGTACAAGAGAGCAATCTTCTCTTTTTTTTTTTTTTTTACAGAACCCTGTTGCAATTTTCTTAACCCCTTGGCTGTCGGCGGACACGCACTTTGCCCTGGGGATTTCTGCTGGAATCACCTGGACAAAATTCTTGGCCGACAGCCATAGGGGGTTAACTACAAGTTATTGCGTTGTGCATGCACTCTGCACAGCTCAGTAATTGTTAAGAGGCCCAGCTGCTATTGCTGTCCTTAACCCTTTTCGCCCCACGGGCGCTTTTCCCAAATTTGGGAAGTGTTACTGAACGACTATGCATCAGCTGCAGGAGGTGGATTGATCATGATAATTCAAGGGTAGTGCCAGATGAGCTTGGCGCCTTCAGGCGCCAAGCTCATCTGACACTACCCTTGAATTATCATGATCAATCCGTCTCCTGCTGCAGGGTCCTGAGGCTAAATGGGTTAACTGGTGCATATTGCAAGTGACGCACACTGCACAGTCAATCCGGCCCTGATGAACACCAGCAATAAACCAGTGTGAGAAAAAGGCCGCGGTCGGGCAGCACACAGCCAACTGTGGCCGGTATTGGTCCAAGGAACATTTCTTTACTGGAAACCAGCAGCCCACATGTTTCTCTTACAGCTACCGAGCCACCTTCTTCTGCAGTGGCTGCCTGCCTAAGGCAACAAATTAGCTCCCTCCTGCATGCATTACAAAGGGATTAACCCTTCGGCTGTCGGTTGCCTCTTTGTTGTGATGATTCCTGTAGGAATCGGCACAACAAAAAGAACTACCAACAGTCTTTTGGTTGTCAGTAGCACTTTTTGTCATGATGATACCTGCAGGAATCACCGAAACAAAACATGCTAGCAACAGTCAAAGGGTTGATGGTGGTTAAACTTAAAGACAGGTATGCCTGGATCCTACATTTTGTGCAAGAGATAATGGTACTTGTACGAATGTCTCATACACAATTTCTCTGGTGAATGTGCAATTAGAATAAATATACTGGCAAGTGAAATTGCAATAAGGAGAGTGAAACGAGTAAACACAAATTATGTCTGCGTGAATGTATACATTTTAAGTATTTTTTTATATATGTTGCGGTGACAACAGGTGGTATATATATATATATATATATATATATATATATATATATATATATATATATATATATATATATATATATATATATATATATATATATATATATATATATAGTGCAATTTCATTTAGATAAATATATCTGCGACTGAAAATTTCCTTTCATTACAGCTGAAATAGATGCATGTACTGGCAAGACAAGTGTAATTTTCACAGGTGACAGTGCAAAACTGAGGTGACTGAAAATGGTTCCACACAACAACTATGCCCCATAATCCATGAAATCCAGACCAACAGTGACTGCCAAGCGTGTAAAATGCAAAGAAGTGCCCAACGGTACTTCTTGCCATAATCCATGGCCAGCAAGAGACCTGAATTCTCATGAGCCCCTGCAGATGCATTTGCTCATGAGAATATATACTGCTTGTGGCCGGGCGGAACAGGCAAACTAGAGGGATGTTTCTGGCTGCACCAAAAAGCCGAGATTCAGCTTTGTGGAAGTTCGGAAAAGCTGAATCAATCTCCAGGAGCGAAGACTGCCACACATGAATTCGTGTTCAGTTGTGTCCGATGGCCGACTAGAGAAAAATGACACTTTCATAGCACGATTCATCTCTGCAAGGCATGTCTGCTGATTAAAACACTCCTTGGGATGCATCAGTGTGCTGGTCTGTGATTTTGGACCTTACGGCCACAGACCGTAAGGTCCAAAATCAGAGACCAGCACACATTTTGCGCTCAATAAATGTCTGAAGATGACAAAACATATAAATGGTGTCAACAAGATAGCACAGATCCTCATGAGCCAAGGCAGGCTGTGTGGATTCACGCGGATCTTTGCGTCTCGCTTGGGTGTCGCTGTGTGCCATTCGCCTTGAGAGGAAACTCTCACATCCCTAACTGGAAGAATACATTAACCTTCCTGATGTCAGCACCTGAAAAGCGTGGCGTAAACAATGCATGCAGAGTCCCAGTGTGTCCTTTAAATATCCTTAACCTTTTGGCTGTCGGTAGTGTGTTTCGCCAAAGAGATTGTGGCAAGGGATCACCTCAACAAAAAACAAGCCTGACAGCCAAAAACCCTTTGGTTGTCACTAGTGCGTTTTGTCAAGGTGACTCCTGCAGGAATTACTTTGACAAAAAATTCTACCAACAGCCAAAGGGTTAAGTGTAAGAATGTAGCACTGCCTGTTCTGTGTCACCAAAGGTGTACATTCCGGGTTTCAACCCTTTAACCTTTTGGCTGTCGGTAGCGCTTTTTGTCGCAATGATTCCTGCAGGAATCAGCGCAACAAAAAGTGCCGCCAACAGCCAAAGAGTTAACCCCTTGAGCATGCAAGACACCCATACTGTAACTGTATAGTCAGACACACACACACAGTCCACAGTACCAGTGTCCCCAAGTATAAGGGGGACAATTAGCACATATCTATGTCATTTCCGCTGCATGCTAAATTTGCATCAATTTAACACTTCGGCTGTCAGCAGTGCTTTATGATTCCAGCAATGGCAAAAAGTGCAACTGACAGCCGAAGGGTTAAAAGGGTCAATACAAAACCATACGCTTCACACCAGTAACTTTGCACCAGTATCAACTGTATCTGTACCAACCCTTTGCATGTTGGTAGTGGCTTTGCTTGTGATGATTCCTACAGGAACCATCGTGACCAAAACCGCTACCGACACTCAAAGGGTTAAATCACACATCCTGCATCAGTCTCAAAAGGACCTGTACCCATGGGTGAAAGCTGGCACTTGTGAAAACATACAAACAAACCCTATGACACTCATTAGAGAATTTTATCACGACAAAAACCGCTACTGACAGCCACAGGGTAAAGGCATTATAGGTTCCTTGGGGCACACAAGCAAAGGTGGGAAAGTTGACTCATTCAAGACATGCCACCTCTGGATACGTGGCATAAGCTGCATATCCGGAGGCCACATGTCTCGAATGAGTTAAAAATGACTTTTTTGGTTGTATTTTGCAAGTGTTTTAAGAACATCTCATGCAATCTAAGACATGACATTTTTAGTTATTGCGATGACTGAAATAATGCATGTGATTTGTTGCACAAAGAGATTTCAATAAGCAAAATTTTTCATTTATGAAATACCATCTTTCCGCATGCAAACTTTCACCCATGAATACCTTATCATAGCCAAAGACTAGACAAAAGCACTTTCTGCACTATCAACGTACAAAACATAGTAGCCACCTTGTGCATGCCGTCACCGGTAATGTTTACAGTACTGGTGACTTCATGCATAAGGAGGTTTAACAAGTCTGACCTCTGGCCAGCTTGAACATTTGCTCTACGCTGCCAAAGTTCAACTGTACACACAGACTGGCTGTTCCCCTCGATCCACTACTGCTGACAGCGGTAGCAAGTCGAGGGAGACAACAAGGGTGCTCTACAGATGGACTAGAGGCAGCAGCATATCACATGAACACTCACAATGCACTGTCTCATTGTCGGTATATATATATATATAAATCTCAATCACATATGCACTGGCCACAAGTAAGTTGACAGGGAGGTTCACAAATCCTCGTCACCAATCCCCTCAAACGCATCATTTTCTGTGATTCCATTCTCCGTCTTCCCGTTCATCTTCGTCTTGTCCTGAAAGTGAGAGACTCAAATCAGCATCTCTCTCATCATCGTCGCTTTGCTGCAGTGTTAACCCTATCCGCGCTACTGGACAGTTTTTTTTAAAAAAATCTTTGTTAACCTTTTAGCCCCAAGGTTCCATTTCTCAAATTTTGGAGGTGTTGCCTAACGACTCTGTACCAGTTGCAGGAGATGGCTTGACCATGATAATTCAACGGTAGTGCCAGATTAGCTTGGCGCCTGACGGCGCCAAGCTAATCTGGCACTACCCTTGAATTATCATGGTCAAGCCATCTCCTGCTGTAGGGATCCGGGGATAAAAGGGTTAAGTAAATGCCAAAGAAGGTCATTCGTACAAGGAACACGGATACGTGGGGTCAGCAAGAGACATAGATTCACATAAGCCCTTGCAACTGCAGGGGCTCATGAGGATGTAAGTTTCTTATAGTTGGATTGTATTCATTTTTTCCACAGGCACTGAAGTCTGGTCTGTGATTCTGAGCTTAGCGCTTTTTAGAGCCATTAACCCTTTGGCTGTTAGTATTGCTTTTTGTCAGGTTCTGCAGGAAGCATCTTGAATAAATGCTACCGACAGCCAAAGGGTTAATCGAATATCAAGGCCAGCACACACAAATATTCAACAATCTAGGACAGTAAGCATATTCTCTCTCATTATCTCTATTAAAATCAGCCATCAGAACTGTTCACCCAAAAAAAATCTGAAAACAGCGATTTTGAAGAATTGTAGAGTTATTTAAAGCCATTTCCTGGCACATAAGAAGTCAAAAGTGTTATTAAACAGGGGCCAGGAAAATCTGAAAATCGCCGAAAATCGGACAGTTCTGATGCCTGTAAAATGTTGAAATGCTAAAATGAAACGTTTGTTACTTCAAGTAAATACTTTGTCAACAGATTACACAGATTTGATATATAGAGGAATGGGTTTTATTACAGGTTTTACTTTACTGAAGAGCCCTTCATAAATGTCTACAAATGAAAGCTTAGCTGTCATATGTGACTTGTTAACATTAACGACCCCCCCCCCCCCCCCACCCCACCCCTACACAAACAGTATGGGTGCAAGGTTATGACATACAATATGGCGCTTCACGGAGAAAACAGCTACAGTAGCTGATATTCATGATGTACTTATATTCATGATGTACTTGTCATGAGCCTATGTAACCCAGAGTGACATACATTCAGCCCCAGCATACTAAGTCTACATGACATGGATCAACGAAGACAGTTTAACTCCTTCCGCCCTGACGCACTACAGCAGGAGATGGGTCGACCCATATGGGTCGACCATGATAATTCAAGGGTAGTGCCAGATTAGCTTGGCGCCTGTCGGCGCCAAGCTAATCTGGCACTGCCCTTGAATTATCATGTTTGATCCATCTCCTGCAACTGGTGCATAGTCATTAGATGACACCTCCAAAATTTGGGAAATACGTGTGCTGGGCTGAATGAGTTAAGGGTGGTGCCAAAATATCTTGGTGCCTAGCTATTCTGGCACCACCCTTGAACTGTCGTGGTAGATCTCACTCCTGAACTGGTAGCTGCAGTCTTCAGAGGACAACTCCTAAATATGGCAATTCAACCTAATGGCTAATTGTGTTAATAGTAAACAAACACAGTCATGCAAGGTAACACAATCCGCCAACATCCTCTACAACTGAACGGGGAAAACCATTAGGGATACAACTGGTGCAAACAAATCAGTGACAGTCATGCCTCTAAATGTGTGCTGGTCTGTGATTTTGGACCTTGCGTGCCAACCCTAAATCATAGACCAGCATACAAACACTACACCACTGTAAAACAAAACAACCTCAAAAACAAAACAAAAAAACAAACAAAAAAAAACAACCCCCCCCCCCCCCCCCCCCCCCCCCCCCCCCCCCCCCCCCCCCCCCCCCCCGTGCAGTCCCTTCACCCAGCAACTGAAAAAGAAACACCAATGAAAACTGGAAAAAAGCCAAACGTGCCAACAAAACATGAAAACTCGAAAGAGAAAACACTGTAAAGTTAGTCTCATGCCATACCAACAAGCACTGAAAACTAAAAATGATGTCAGTTACTAACTATGGAGGAAGGAGAAGTGTGCATATTAACCCATATCATACTGAGGCTAAAAGCTTCAAATTTGTACACTGCCATATGCAAGCTGCATTATAGTACTTACAGATAAGGATATAGACCAATGGCTTTAGTTCAAGGGTAGTGCCAGAATAGCTTGGCGCCTCTAGGCGCCAAGCTATTCTGGCACTACCCTTGAACTATTCTAGTCAAACTCATTTCACACACTGGTGTATTTCGAATGATAAGGGTTAATGTTGCATACCACACAGCCCTTGAGAAAACAACAAAGTATTTTTCAGGCATGGACTTTCTTCAAGCAAACAAATTAATCTTTTGTCGTTCAGTAGCGTTTTTTGGTCGCGATGATTCCAGCAAGAATCATTGTGACAAAAACCGCTACCAAAAGGTTGTGCATGCAGCCAATGACAGTGTTCACATTACTGGTGGCTGCATGTACAGGGAGTGGTGGGGGTGGGTTAAAGCCGCAAGTCTCGACGGTAGACCATCGGGTAAAAAAAAAAAACCAGCATGATGCTTACACTGAAGGCTAGTGTTCAAATGCAGCGCTCAGTCTTCATGTGGTTTGCATAAGCCATCTCACAGTTAATGAAAAAAACACATGCCTGCTAGTCCCCCAGTAGCAAAACGTCTATGGGCTATGACGGCCAGTGGGCCCACGCAGCCATGTGGCTGTCGTAGGCCCAAGGACCTTTGCTTACTGGGCTGAGTGTCAGAGACGGTGACAGCTAGTAAAACAGATGTAAAAAATAAAACGAAAGAAAGACACAAACACCCAAGAGAGGTCGGCGAGTGCCCTTTACCACGGGTACAACTGGCTTCTCCAGCACGTCTGTTGGAGAAATGGGGGCCTGTTGGGATGGAAATCAAACACTGCAGGCAAAACATAAACATCAACAATACAGCTGTGATCCGAAATATCGCAGTCGTTGGGGTCCACAAAATGGGGCCACAATATATCCATCTGCGAGATACCGGACTAAAAGGGGGGGGGGTGGGGGGGGTGGTATCTGATGAGGATCGGGGCGCGTGTGTAGGCATCACCTATCGCCTGTGTGTTCTTTCTTTCAAAGCCGACTACAACCAGAAACGCTTACTTGCACTGTTAGCATCACGGAAAAATGTTCACTCTATCTTGGCAATTCACAAAGTGTGCTTCATTCTCACACAATGATTGGTTAAAGAGAACAAAAGAAAAAAAAAAAGAAGTGAGTGTGCCGGCCGTTTGAAAAAAAAAAACACAATCCGTTTAATCTTTTCAAAATCAAAGGACAAGAGAGGAGGAAAAGACAATTCAGAAGGCAAGTGATTTCACACACGCACAAAGGACAATGTCTGTTCTCGTTTATGTCATTCACATACATCAATAGACAATTTCTGAGACAAGTTATTCTTCAATGAATAGGTTGATCATCTCACTAGTGTGTTTTGTTTGAAGTCGTCGCGCACGGTGAGAAAATCTGATTACGATGACCGGTGAGCACCAGCAGTAGGGTAGGACACCTCTCTTTAACTTCAACAGCGGACTGCATAACTCTGCAGCAAGCATAGACATTCATTATCCCTCGCAGCCATGCCTAAGGTCTTCCTATCATTGCCAGTGTTCTTTGTTAGAGGAGGCGAATGAGGGTTTAGCATCAGTTTTCACCCACCGGCTGCTGAGCTTGGCGAAATGTATTTTTCATTAAAATGTATTTTTTTGAAAAATACTTACCGATGGTATTACTTAAAGGAAATGGTTTCTTAGCTAGTCTAATTTTAGCCCAAAATTGTTGTGTACGAGTATGGTCATGATGGCAGGTGAGGGGCGCCATAGCCTAGACGGAAACCCGGTAGCCTCCCTTCCGGTTCAACCACGCATGCGCCACACCACTCATACGCCAGTCAGTTTTCTTAGCGAACCAGCGGCAAGCGGGGCAGGTGGGAGGGACCTTCGAGTAATACCATTGGTAAGTATTTTTCAAAAAAATACATTTTAATGAAAAATACATTTGTTTTCTCAAAACACATTACCGATGGTATTACTTAAAGGAAGAATCCCGAGGAGGAGGCGGGTGCCGCTATAGCGACCCCATCCCCTGCCATCCTGGCCGCTCGAGTCGGCCACCCTCCCGCAACCTCCCTCTAATTTTAGCAAAGATACTTACGGCGCCTAGGGCGCCGGGAGGGAGTGTTGCGCCGCCACGATGTCCCCCACCAGCAATAGGTTCTGGCGCTGGCTGGAGAGGTCCCTCAGGTAGAAGCGTGCGAAGGTGGTCTCCGCTCGCCAGCCCACGGCCGCCACAATGTCTTTGACCGCACAGTTCCGGTCGAATGCTAGGCTGGTGGCCATGGCTCTGATCTCGTGTGCCCTGATGCTCATGCGTTTGGCTGTATCCGGGGCAAGCTCCTGGTAGGCTGATCGTATCACCCACCGGAGCCAAGAGGATATCGTTTGGGCCGAGATGTCGTTTCTACCTGGGGACAGAGGAAGGAAAAGGCGGGTGCGTTCCCTGCATATCGGCTTGGTCCGGCGCAGGTACACACGTAAGGCTCGCACCGGGTCCTGTTGTCTGGACTCCCGGGTGGAGCTTGGGTCTCGTAATGGTTGAATGGTGACCAGTTGAGGGGCCGTCAAAGGCGATCTGGTCTTGGCTAGGAAGGCCGGGTCAGGAAGCAGCTGAACCGAGCCATCAGCCCGAAACTGTAAGCAGGCGGGGCGTGCTGAAAGTGCGTGCAGTTCGCTGACTCTGGAGGCTGACGCAAGGGCCAAAAGGAAGCAGGTCTTCCGAGTCACGTCCGGCAACCGCGCCAACTGGATCGGTTCGAAACGGGGCGAGTTGAGCCAAGTGAGTACCCAGGACAGGTCCCATCGTGGCACCAGGGATCGGCGGGCAGGACGTTGTAGACCGAAGTGGGCCATCAGGTCAGCTAGGTCTTTGCAGGAACCCGGGTCGGGCAGTCCCAAGTGTCTGTACGTGTCGGCAATCATGGCCAGGTAGCCCCGGATGGTGATCGGTGCTAACTGCTGGTCGCTGAAAAGCCAGATGAAGAAATCCGCCAACTGGGGAGTTGTCAAGCCGATGGGGTGAAGGTGTCTGTCGTCACACCAGGCGCAGAGGACTCTCCACTTGCCTTCGTAGACTCGTCTGGTCGAGGCTCGACGAGCTGTAGTGATCGCGTCCACTGCCGCACCTGAGAAGCCTCTAGCTGCGAGGGCTTGCCGGACAACCTCCAGGCGTGGAGGAGGAGACGCTCGGGGCACGGGTGGAACAGCTGCTGCCGTGGTTGCTTGAGCATCGTCTGCGGTGTGGGGAGCGGTAGCGGGGGAGCCATGGCAAGGTTCAGGAGGTCGGTTGTCCACGACTTGGTCCAGCAAAATGGCGCCACCAGGAACAGGATCGTGTTGCACCCTCTGAGCTTGAGTAGGACCTTGGGGACTAGTACGGTGGGCGGGTAGGCGTAGGCGACCAGGCCGTCCCAAGAGATGGATAGAGCGTCGACTGCCCAGGCCAGAGGGTCTGGAATGGGTGAAACGAAGAGGGGAAGCTGTCGATTCCACCTCGTGGCGAAGAGGTCGATCATGGTTACGGCGATCAGTCGAAAGATGTCGGGTCGCAGCGCCCACTCTGTATGGAGCAGTTGACCGCGTCGGGAGAGGGAGTCGGCCAGCACATTCAGATGACCCGGAATGTGACGTGCGCGAAGAGAGATGTCCCGATCCTCGCACCAGCGGAGCACCTGGTAGAGTAGTATGCAAAGGGATGGAGAGCGGGTCCCGCCTTGCTTCTGGATGTACGAGACGACCGTGGAGTTGTCCGAGAGAACCAACAGTTCCTGATGTCGGATGCGGGGCTCCCAGGCCAGGAGAGCTTGCCATACTGCCTTCAGTTCTAACCAGTTGATGTGTTTGGACAGCGATTCCAGAGGCCACAGGCCGGAGGCAGTCTCGAACGACGGAAGGAGGTGAGCTCCCCAACCTGCGAGGCTTGCGTCGACGCAGAGCGAGAGAGTGGGCGGCGGTGAGGACAGCGGCACTCCCGTCGCGCGCCAGGAAGGATCCGCCCAGCGCAGCAGGTGGGGACGGAGCATGGCAGGTACTGGAATCGGGGCCTCGAGGTCGGGCGATGACGGTCGCCAGTGAAGGAGGAGATGCAGTTGCAGAGGGCGGGAGTAGAGATGTCCTAGCGGTAGCAGGTCCGCAGCAGCGCTGATCAGACCTAAAAGCTGAAGCCACTGCCTGGCTGGAAGCGTCGTCAACTGGGACACCTGCCGAGCTAGAGTCGCCAACTTCTGGATGCGCTTCTCCGGCAGTCTGACGGTATTGTGGTCGGTGAGGAACTCCATACCGAGGTGAATAAAATGGCGTGCGGGAATGAGGTCAGACTTGCCAAGGTTGACCAGGAAGCCCAGGTTCTCGTGAAGTTGAAGCAGAGCATCTCGGTCTTCCCTCAGGGAGCGCACGTCCTGGTTCCTCAAAAGTAGGTCGTCCAAGTAGTTCGACGTAGGGCTCGTGGAACTTCGACGGGCTCTGGCTACCACTGCGTCCATGAGGCGAGTGAAGACCCAGGGGCTGAGGTTGAGGCCGAAGGGGAGCGCGCGGAACTGATAGATGACACCCTCGAAGGCGAAGCGTAGGTAACGTCTGGAAGCAGGATGCATGGGCACGTGCAGGTAAGCATCTGAGAGGTCCAGGCTGACCGCAAAGTCCATCGGCTGTACCGCTGAGCGAAGGGCCCGCGCAGTCTCCATGCGGAAGGCCGGAGCGACGATGAACTTGTTCAGCACCGAGAGGTCTATGACGGGGCGCCACTTGCCGCCCGGCTTGGGCACCACAAAGAGCCGACTGTAGAAGGCTGGGGAGTCGTGCCGGACCACCACCTCCGTGGCGGACTTCTGAAGCAGGGAGGAAACTTCGCCGCGGAGAGCTTCGGCTCTGAGCTGGTCTGAAGGAACTGTAGTCCACACCGGGCTCCGGCGCAGGGGAGGTGGGGACCGGAAGGAGATCAGTAGTCCCTGAGTAATGGTAGAGAGAATCCACGGGTCGTCCGGAAACAGCGAGCGCCAGGCTTCGCTGTGAAGCGCCAGCCTCCCGCCGACCGGAACTCCAGACGAGGTCGGTGGGGGCCGGAGGGGGAGAAAGTCAGTGCGCCCGGCCCCGCCCGGGGCGCCGGGCAGGTCTGGGCCAGGTGCGGGCGGGGAGGGATGGGGGAGGCTCGGTACTGGGGAAAGGGCGGGCGCGAGGAAAGGCTGGAGCTCTGGGGGGTAGGCGACCACCTCTGGTGAACGGGCGGGCAGTGGTTCTAGCAGTCCGCAGGGGGCAACCCGGAGCCTTGCGGGTTGGTCGAAAGGAAGTTGGAGCTGGGCGGTTGGGCCAGGCGTCCTTGTTAGCTTCCTTCACAGCGAGCCAGGTGGGGCCGAACAGTAAGTCACCGCCGAGAGGCACCTGCCGAAGCTGAGTCTTCACATCCAGCGGAACGGGACAGGAACGGAGAATCGCATCTCGACGCAGTAAGTCGCAGTTAGAGGCGGCTGCCATGGAGTTGACAGTGACATGATATACAGCGCGGTTCCCCGAAACTGCTAGGGCGAGCAGGTCTCCCAGCAGAGGCGAAATTGACGGATGCCAGGAGTCCTCTACACGTCGGACGATGGCTTGCGTGACCAAATCTAGAAATCCCGCTGCTGCCAGGGTGTTCCTAATGAGTGTCGCGGTCTGTTCTACCCCGGGGAGGAGAGACTGACGTAAGGAAGTCCCAGAGAACGCCACTGCCGCGGGGTCCGCTGTCGGTAGAGGGCAGGAAAAGTGCTGTGTATGGCCCGCATACCATGACTGCCGGAAGGCGATGTCTATACCTGTCGGCCACTTGGAGTCTGAGAAGAATCCTGTACCGCATGCCCCTTGCGCAAGATGAGCAGAAAACGCATCACGTAACTCCCGGAAACCCGGCGGCTGGGGGAGAGACTTGAATCGCTTGGCCTGTCGTTCTGCGTCCACAAAGGCGGACGCTTTCCTTTTAAAAACTGGAGAGGGAGGGCAGTCTTCTGCAGGGAGGCAAGCCGCGATAAGCCGTGCCGCTTCATCAAGGGCCCGCAGTGTCTCTAACCTATGTCCAATGGCAGCCGGCGGGAATTCCTCGTCGCCACCCGAGGGATTGGATGGGGCGGGGCTGGCCACCTGTAGTAGTGCCGACATCGATTCCTTGGGGTTCAGACTAAGGGTGTCCTCTTGTGCCGGAACTGAGTGGGGAATCGGGTCCACTCCCAAACGAGGAGGAAGACTCCCGTCGCCGGGGCGGGTAACGGTCGTAGCTGGTGGAGATCTTCTCACTGGTGCGTGGCGCCGCCAGTGTCTGCTAGATGAATGGTCCCGTGAAGCACTCGACGCTGAGCGGGAAGCCCGAACTCCTGACCTACGACGGTGTCGCGGGCGACGAGCGGCACTCCGCAGAGAGGAGCGTGAATGGGAGCGGGGGCGGCGACGCGGGGACCGGGAACGTCTGAAATGGCGCGAAGCTGAACGCAAAGAAGAGTCATGCCTGTACTGTGTCCGCGAATGTCGGCTGGATTCCGACCGGTAGGAATCGGCCCTCGGGCGAGTAGACCTGTCGCTCGAGCGTGAACGATGTCTAACAGCTGAGGTTCGCTCGGACTGAAGACGGGGAGTAACTCGCACCGCAGCAGAGCGGAGTCGACTGCTTCGTACCCGAGAGCGGGAGCGCGTCCGGCGAGAAGACTTGTCGGAACTTGACGCCCGGACGGAAGGAGCTGGGCGGGGCGCTGGCGTTCCACGCTGGTCCCTAGCGGAGAACAAGGTAGCGGAAGCAGCAGGACGAATCTGTGGTGAGAGCTTGTCAGCTACCTGGAGATCCGTATTAGTTAGGCCCGCAACCAGAGCGGGTGTAGGAGCCTGTATCAGTTCCTTATCAGGTGCCTGCAGAGGCGTTGCTACCGGGTAGAGACCACTCGACTGGACTGTGGTGGCTACCGGAGTCTTGTTTAGAGGCCTAGCCCGAGGCGCTCTAGGATCCTTGACCGTACAGAGACCACTCGACTGGACTGTGGTGGCTGCCGGTACTAGAGCACGTGCACGCGACCGAAGCCGCTGGTTCGTCTGCTCAGACACTCGGTCAGGGCCACTCGACTGGACTGTGGCGCGTACCGGTGGGGGATCGTTCTTCCGTGCTTGTGTAGGTTTCTTGCGGCCGTAGAAACTCCACAGCTGGGTCCATTGTTCCTCCAGCCATGGGGCGCAGACCGAGCATGGACGCGTGGAGGTACAACCGGAACAGGGCAGGCAAACCAGATGTTCGTCACTCGGCCACTGGAATTGCCCACATCGAGTGCATGTTCGGACTTGCCAACTGCAAAACATAATGTACAATGAAATGCGAGCGAGCGTGCCCCCGTGGGCCCGCACCAAATCCGCGTGAACGAACGAAGCGTACCGTGTAAGCCTACGCCCGGCGCTCCACCACTACCCTTGAGCGCCTGACGTAGGCCAAGGCGGAGATATTACCTTGCCATCCGAAGAAGTAAGGCACCAACCCGGTCGAAGACCCACCAGAAAGGCTAGCACGCAGACACGGCCCGGCGTCGGACGGCGACCACGTAACGCTGATGCCGGGCGAAGCCACTGGCGTCAGTGAAGGCGTCGAAACGAAGTCTCCGCAACAGCAGGCACTCAGAGCAGGCTGAAGAGGGAAGTAGAAGCTTGGCACACACGAGTAGCACGCACTAGGGCCTGAGCGGCACAAGGCGTGAGTACAGTTCAACCTGGCGTCGCCGCGCCCGGTAGGATAAGATGGCGCCGACGGGTGAAATTCACAATAAACGTTCACTAGGAACAAGTTCCTAAGTCCGTAGACCGACGGAAACCGCAAGCCAGGTTTCCCACCTTGAACAAAGCTTCCTTCTGTCTAGACTTTCCTAACGAAGATAGAGTCCTAATGAACAGAGCGAGTCCCGTACACAACCTTCTGAGACTAGCAAAGAAAACTGACTGGCGTATGAGTGGTGTGGCGCATGCGTGGTTGAACCGGAAGGGAGGCTACCCGGGTTTCCATCTAGGCTATGGCGCCCCTCACCTGCCATCATGACCATACTCGTACACAACAATTTTGGGCTAAAATTAGACTAGCTAAGAAACCATTTCCTTTAAGTAATACCATCGGTAATGTGTTTTGAGAAAACAAACTTGACACCTGTGAAAAGCATAGACCTTGATGCACATCAAATCAGTGTTTCCTATTAATGCATTTACGTGTGTGGTCATATCTAGGAGGAGGTCACATTGTAGTCTGTGAAGCTGTTCCCACACGCCCAGCAGCCAGTCAAGTGGGGAGACATCTGCCATGTGCCAGAAGCCTAGACCATCATTATATACTGACTCTGTCTCCTACCCTCTTTATGTACATTTATGTATGTGTTCTTCATCTGAAGAAAGTTTGTGGGTGTTCAGTGTGTGGATGCCCTCCCAGCTGTCGCGTCATGCTTGTGTGCAGCACCCCGTGGAGCGCGATACAGCCAAGGCCAGTGACAAATTATTTCGCGGTTCACCGATGTCCACGGTCAGTCTGATTTTTTGGGGGATCCAAGGTACCCCCCGCGCTATATACGGGTTCACGATGTAACGATTTGCGACATGTCGGATCACAGCTGTATAACAAAATAAGCCAGAAATAAAAAAAATATGCTTTGAAAGAACGAGGACAAAACTGTGAAGTGAATTGCTCCGGAGATTTTCCGAAGCGTAATTGTTTGTTTGATACTTCCTTGCATTTATTTACACACTTGGTGGTTACATTTTTGGTGTGGATCATGTATTACTGTCAACAGCTCATGTGTCTCACTCTTAGGAAGTGTGTGCGGATTGCGGGAATTTACTGCCGACGGTCTGTGTATGTGAATGATTTTGTGTGGATTATGTGCGTGTTGTGGATCATTTATTACTGCCAACACAGTAAGCAAAGGTCCTCAGGCTAACACTGGCCTGAGGAGTACTGGGATGAGGAGTACTGGGAACAGCTTTTGTCTGAGTGTAGGTGCATGCATTATATATTTCTGCCAACAGCTTGTGAGTGTGTATGCAAGTGTGTGTCGGCTTGTGTTCTAAATCACTCAGTCACAGCAAGAGTACATACATACACACACACATACATGAGGACGAAACAAATAATAAAAACAAAACAAAAAGACACCAAAGAAAGTACAAACAATTAACCACTTTGCACATGCAGCCATCAGAGTTGTAAACTGTACCGGTGGCTGCATGCACAAAGGGGTTGAACATACAATGAAATAAAATACCGGTCACAAACACACATGTACATACAGACACATGCTTTTATGCTGTAACATAACCACATTACCTCTAAGCTAACATTGGAGGGGTCGATCGGCGAGAACAGAGCTTTGCTTCCCCTTTGCGATTTCTGCAAATGTCGGTCCTGGGGCTGCAACCGTACAAAGTTCAAACAATCAGCAACAGAAGCAACAATGTGAAGTCCTAACAACGGGCAACAGCAACAACAAAAGTAAATCCTGACAATCAGAAACAGCAAACAATACATCCTACCTCCCTTAACCCTTTTAGCCTAAGATCCCTACAGCAGGAGATGGCTTGACCATGATAATTCAAGGGTAGTGCCAGATTAGCTTGGCGCCTTCAGGCGCCAAGCTAATCTGGCACTACCCTTGAATTGTCACGGTCAAGCCATCTCCTGCAACTGGTACATAGTTGTTGGGCAACACCTCCAAAATTTGAGAAATGGGATCTTGGGGATAAAAGAGTTAACAAGGAAACCGACACCCCTAAAAAAAAAAAAAGCAAAAAAAAAAAGCGGAAAAGTAAAAATAACAATATGACGACATACTCCTTTCTGCTTGTAGATGTTTCACAATACAGTAACTGGAATGACGCTTGCAACTATGTAAAAAAATAAAAAAGTGTCTTGTGACGGGTATACTGTAACCCTCAGACATAACAAAACACCCGGAGACCCAACAATTATTGTTGTATCCAACATTTATCGATGGTGGACCAACACTAGCCTCCTTATTCTGAGGACAAATCTTGGTATGTATGGAGGCTGTAGGGGGCTCACGAAGATCTATGCCTCCCGTGGAAAGACTCACACTGGCACTGAGTGCAACTTTAATGTTAACCCCTTCACTGCGGGAAAAAAGGGAACATCACCTCACTGCTAGAGGCATAGAACCTCATGAGTGAAGGGGTCAAAGCAAAAAACATACAAGCACGCAAAAGCCGATGAAAATAGAAATACCTTTTTGAACTTTTTGCCTTGCTTCTTCATGATAAGTTCATCCACCATGCTCTGCAGGCACATACTTAGCAGCATGGCCTGCAAATAAATGAATAAATTTGCACTACAGCAGACACACAATCATTTGAACAAATGGCACAGAAATGACAAACGCTTTTGGATTAATCAAACGCAGTCATGTTATTTTCTCTGGATGTGTCGGTCACTTATTGTCTAGAGCTGTTGTCACTATCAAGCACTACTCTTGTGCTACTTTTACCGGTGTTTTTGTTTTATTTTGAATGAGGTTGCTTAACGCCTTGTGTGTACCATCGGGACTGTGAACGGTGTCTCTGTATGGTAAATAGTGTACATGTCATGTAAACAGTAGCGGAAGCCATATGCACAAGATGACTAACTCATTCAAGGTTCCCTAAATCAACAGCTGTGAAAGTGTTGTTTAGCGTTGCCACAGGCTACAGGGTGCCTTGAATGAGTTCTTGTCTTGCACTTGACCCAGAGGTGAAAGAGTGACACCTATCCTATTCGTACCTGGTCACTAATGATGGCGATCCAACGAAGCGTGTCCTTGGACATAAGGTACTCAAACGACAGTTCCAGCTGTGGCGGCCCCGATGGCTTGGACCTCTCTGTCTCACCGTCATTGTTAGGGTACTGAAACAAATCACACAACAAAATGTGCTCTACGTCTAGGATTGTCAGCTACATGGGTGAAAAGTTGGCAATGGTGAAAATACTGACAGGCCTACATTTACAAATATTCTGACCAGCAAAAGAAATGTGACATTTTTAGAACCATCGGAAACACTAAAGTGTCTTGTGTCTAAAGTGTTTCCAATGGTTCCAAAAATGTCGCAGTTCTTTTGCTGGTCAGTAATGCAACATTTTTGGAACCATGGGAGTGGCGCAGTGGTTAAGGCGTCTGCCTCCAATGCCAAAGGTGCGAGGTTCGATACCGGGTTCCGGCGTTGGATTTTTCTCCTCTGGTAAGTGTCACCGTCTGGGCAGTGGGCAGATGTTCACATCTGCACGGGACATAGACGACCCCGGCCCCCACGAGTCCCCTGCTGCCTTGCAGGTCTGGCCGCTTGGCTGCGGAAAGGCTAAGGGAGGAAACCCCTGACATCAAAGCCCCCGTGTCTCCAGGGAAGGCTTTTGAGTCAGAGACTAAGACAAGGACAGTCTGATATAAAACCTACGACCTGAGGACCTCGATGCCACCGTCCCAGCTTGCTAGGCCATGGCAAACGAACCAAAGGTTTAAAGGGTGGGGCCAGTACTGCGCACACTGCACTCCGCCAAAAAGCTCCACCGCGCAGGCTTTAGGACCCTGACCAGACCTTCCCCTGCAGCCACTGCGGTCGAACCTGCCTGTCCCGGATTGGCCTCCGCAGTCACGAAAATGCCTGCAGACGACGTGGGCAAGCCCTATAGAATCTTCGTTCGCGAAGTCAAGCCATGACATGACATGACGTGACATTATGATAACAGAGATGCAAAAAGAGAGCTAATTTGTGAAAGGGAGACGACATGAGAAGGGAGATAACTTACAATGGTCGTGATCCTCCAGCATCTCATGCGTGTGATTTTGAAGTTTCCTTCCTTGACCTGATTCTGAAAGAGCCAGAAATACACACACATTTAACACCAAAATACACAACAAACGAATACACAAACGAATACACATTCAATCATATCAGGAAATTCAGATTTGAGGCACTTCGAAGTTTTGACCCCTCCACTGCCGAGAACAAATTGCACACCAACTAAATGCATGACGCATAGATCCTCATGAGCCCCTGCAGTTGTTGGGGCTCATGAGGATGTACACCTCATGCTGAAATCACTTCGAGTCCATTTTCCTTTGACAGCTACGGACCTTGGACGCTGAATTACAATCTGCGTCCACTGGCCGTGAAGGGGCAACATACATATAACGTTACGTTATTCATTACTTTGTTAACTCATTCAGCCCGATGGCCGTATTTCCCAAATTTTGGATGTGTCATCTAACGACTATGCACCGGTTGCTGGAGATGGATCGACAGGCGACAGGCTAATCTGGCACTACCCTTGAATTATCATGGTCGACCCATCTCCTGCTGTAGTGCGTCAGGGCTGAATGAGTTAATTTATTTTTTTATCTCCAAAGAATGTACATACCCCAACTTGCACTCGAAAGTTAAGTTCCCTTCCCCCTGAAGCCACGATGACCCGTGTGTTTGGGTCAGGGTAGTCTGTGATACATGGCCGAAACTGCATGTAACCGTAGTACTTCAACGTGCGAGCCAGGCGAATATACTGCAACAGAAACAGCAAGTGCACATGACCATTCTGGCATATACTGCGTTCAAAGTGAACATAGCTTAGAACTAGGTTGGCTAGAACAGATTCAGATTTCACAAAACTATTTCACAGGTCTTGACTACTCTCTCTACTTACATTCTAAAAAAATATAAATATAACAAAAGCTTCTGTTAACCTGTCGCTGCTAATGGCAGTATGTCACCGCAATCACCACAGATTCACTTGTGGATAATCCTGTCTGCCTGAGGCAATGCTGATCTGAATGGAACTGACAAAGAGGCACTGAAATGCAAGGTGTTGGACCCTCATGACCCCCCGCAACTGCTGCAGGCGGGGGGGGGGGGGAGGGGGGGGGGGGGGGGGGGGGGGCTCATGAGAATTAATGCCTCTTGCATTTGAGTGTCACTCCCTTGGTCCACCAGTGAAGTGGTTAAAAAGACCAACCCACCTCTCGTTTGGAACCTCGCTGCTGTAGTGTCGACAGGTGTTTTAGCTGCTCCTTGGTCACCAGCACCCACTGTCTCTCTATATCAGTCACAGTCTGCACGCACAAAATCGAACCACTGTAAAACGATGTCCTGATACAACACTGTCATGCTGCCCAGCTTTTACTGTAGTGAATGGCACACTTGCGGAACACAGGCAGTACTTCTGTGTCTGTTCTCAGAGGATAGTTCTGACAATAACTCTTAACCCATTTAGTCCCATGTCCCCACAGCAGGAGGTGGATTGACTATGACAATTCAAGGGTAGTGCCAGATTAGCTTGGTGCCTGAAGGCGCCAAGCTAATCTGGCACTACCCTTGAATTATCACGGTCAATCCTCTCTCCTGCAACTGGTACAGTCATTAGGCAACACCTCCAAAATTTGAGAAATGGGACCTTGGGGCTAAAACTTTTGGCCGTGGGAACATCCCAAACACAGTGCAGATCAAAATGTCTCATCACTTTACCACGTGAACACAAACAAAAACAAGCCCAGTCAGTGGTGTTACTGAACGGTAGAGTCCGAGTCCTAAGAGAGTTTTGTCAATTTGAACAACTCTACCGTGACACACATGAAGAGTCTGAACTAAATAAGAGTCAAAGTCAATGATGTTACCTGAACATACAGAAGGTTCATGGTGACCTTGTTCTCCAAAAGATCATCATCAAACGACGAGTCCCAGTAGCTAGACATACACAAAGCACAAATTTCAGTCAGTTATGTGGATCCCATTAACCCCTTCAGCCCTGATGCCCTACAGAAGGAGATGGACTGACCATGATAATTCAAGAGTAGTGCCAGATTAGCTTGGTGCCTGATGGCGCCAAGCTAATCTGGCACTATCCTTGAATTATCATGCTCGGTCCATATCCTGCAACTGATACAGGCCTTAGGTGGCACCTCCAAACTTTGGGAAATGCAGGGTTAAAATATAAATGGGTTACATTTGGGTTAATTCCTGACATACCATAGCAGGAGTCACACTGGCCACGACTATTCAAGGGTGATGCCATAATAGCCTCTAGGCACCAAGCTAGTTTATCACTACCAAGGTCACCTTACATCCAAAAATGACAGTTGCAACTTGTGTAATTTCCAAACCTATCACCTGCTTTTCACGAGGTTCGGTCAAAGAAACAGCCCAGCTGTGTGTAACGCTGTATGGATGAACAGGTAAGAAAGACTCACCTTTTGCGCAGCACAATTCTGTTAACCCCATCAGTGTTTGCCGTGCGTAATGAAATGTAGGGCGACTCAAAGTCTTGCAACTTCCGAACAACTGGACAAACATAATGGAAACAAAATATTTGTGAATGAGAGCAGGAAAAGCAACTAAAATTTGCTGTTACACAGCAAAGCATAAACCCAGTCGTTTAAAAATCACTTTATCCCTTCTTCTTCTACGTGCTGGCCATCTGGACATGCCTAGGTAACTAATCAAACTTACCAACACTACTTTTGACTTTCTCAAATACAAGTTCCATAGCATTTAATAATAATACACTTTAACCGATATCATACTGAGGCTAAATGCTTCAAATTTGTACACTGCCATATGCAAATTACCTTATAGTACTTACAGATAAGATATAGACCAATGGCTTTAGTTCAAGGGTAGTGCCAGAATAGCTTGGCGCCTAGTGGTGCCAAGCTATTCTGGCACCACCCTTGAACTATTCTAGTCAAAGTTTCACACACTGGTATATTCAGAATGATAAGGGTTAATAAAGAAACAGACACACAATGCCCATCTAAAAGTTCTCTAGACTTGCATCTTGTTTGCTTTCCCCTGGGGGATAGTCAATGAGATGTTTAAACTTGAAAACCAGATCTGTCTGCCAGTCTGTGATCCTAGACCTTACAGCCTTCAGCCATTAGGTCTAAAATGACAGACCAGCACACAATGTATTTCTCTTTAATGCCACTGGATGCATATTGTTTCTTCAAAAACATTAACGATGGCATTACTATTTGGAAGGTACACTTAGCTTACCGATTTCGGCCTCCAAACTAGTGTTCCTACACTAAAAGGGAGGTAACTCAAGCAAGCAGTTAACAAGAACCCCGAGTAGCCTCCCTTCCTCCACGCATGAGCTGTCTAGCCACACCAGCCTTATGCTTAGCTGCCTTGTGAAAGGTTCACCGGTATCAGTCTCCGCAAGTTTCGTCGACTGGCTTACCTTTCTACCCCTTTGTCAATGCTTTCGCTGGGATGTGGCGAGCTAAGGCCTCAGATTATGCCATTGGACCGACGTGATTGAGGCTGGCCCGGGCATTTTCTGTGGAATTAAGGCTGAATTGGCCGGTAGATTTCGACATTGAAGCTCGTACAGACCGGTCATGAGCTCAGTTCATGTGGCCTCAGGCGCCACGTGCGGATGTTTTCATGCGTATGCTCTATGTTGCAGTGCACAGGTAGGACATACACCACTTGCGGGGGTTTTCAGTGGCCAAGCGACACCCACAATTGCTGCCTTCTCTGTTCGGGTTGGGCTTCGGATCAGGCATGTGAGGCCTGCGCACCTGGGGAGGAGGAACGTTGGTCACTGCTGTCGGGATTCTATCGACGCAAGCGGCCCATGCGGTCTAAGGAACCACCAAACCCCCCGGCTCCTCCCTCCACAACAGAGCACCCCAGGGCGCCACCTCTGACATAGTCGGCTCGTCTAAGCATCGAGGTCAGCCGCGGCCATTGGCTCCCCATCCCCTGCCCACCTGTTCTATGTAACGTGGTCTGCAGGAGACCCCGCGCTCCTGCTCCACGGGGACGGGACTTTCGTGGAGGTATGCCCACCAATCTTTGGGGAATGACGCGGTACATACAGCCGCCGTCACCAACGAGCCGTCCGAGACCCTGCCCACCCGCTCTTGGAGCATGGTCTGCAGTAGACCCCGCACTCCCTTTCCACGGAGACGGGACTTTGCGGTGGTACCCCATGCACCGGGGAATGGATTCAGCCCCATGAGGGAAGGATATGTTGATCCCGACCAGCCCCCCCCCTCCCCCCTCCCGCCAAGGAGCCTGGACGACACCCCCTCGACGTGGTGAGCATACCCTCGGGGTCTAATGTGTCTTCCCAGACCCTGCACACCCGCCCCATGGAGACGAGTCCGTCTTGGCGTGAGTCTGTCGAGGCAGAGGTGTCACCGCTCAGCTCGGAACAGGAGCGGCTCAGTGGGGACCCCACCACCCACAGCATCGGAGCTTCGGGGCCAGTCGATAAGGCACGGGGAAAGTCACGGTCACGGAACACACATCCTCAGTCGCCCGCCGCGGATGGATTTGAGATGCCATGGGTGGTCTTCCCCACCGCATAGACGCCAGGCTCTGACTCGGCACCGGGTGAGTCTGCACTATTCTTCATCGGATGAAGGTCGGGACTGTCAGTGTCAGGGCGCCGGTCAAAGTCCCTCAGGAGGGGACGTGCCCGCCTCTTCCTGCCCGTGGCGCCGGGCAGGAACGACATATCAGCCTGGACTATCGCCGCATGGTGACACGGGGGCATACGATCCGCGTATGAAGGCCTCTCCCTTGAGGGCGCGACGAGGCTGTGGATCAGGGCACTTGAGATCAGAGCCATTACCACGAGTGTCGCATTCGACCGCAACTGCGCTGTGAGGGTTATTGTGGTAGCTGTGGGCTGGCGGGCTGAATCAACCTTCGCCCGGTTCTACCTCAGAGACGTCTCAGGCCAACGGGAGAACCTGGCCCTTGTTGGGGGCGTCACCACGGCGCGACACTCCCTCTCGGCGCCGAGAGTGCTGTAGGTAACGCTTAGCTGAAATCGTCGGGAGTGTGCACCTAAAGGTGTCCTTGTTAAGCGCTAACGCAGGTAGGACGGAGTGGGTGGCACCCTCCTCCTCTTCGCAATTCTTCCTAATAGTAATGCCATCGGTAATGTTTTTGAAGAAACAAATGTATTTTTCTCTAAAATGAATTTTTTCGAAAAATACTTACCAATGGCATTACTCATACGTCCCTCCCGCCTACCCTGCTTGCCGCCAGTCTGCTAAGATAAGACTGGTGTGGCTAGACAGCTCAATTGAGGAGGAAGAGAGGCAACACAGGGTTCTTGGTAACTGTTTGCTTGAGTTACCTCCCTGGTTGTGTAGGAACACAACGAGTTTGGAGGCTGAAATCGGTAAGCTAAGTGTACCTTCCTAATAGTAATGCCATAGATAGGTATTTTTCGAAAATATACATTTTAGAGAAAAATACATTTTTGTTTCGTAAATCACTGTTTGTTAATGACCGAAAGCCACAAAGCGTCCAAGGGACATGAATATAACTTGGTTTCAGCGAGAGGCACAGATCCTCATGAGGATCTATACCTCTTGCAGTTGGGCAGTGTTAAGTTTTTGGTGGCAATGAACAGGTTTTAACTGGACCTAGGTCTTTTTAAAAAACAACAACTGTGTATACTAGTGCATCGCAATACTAGATGGCACATGCATCAGCGTAACATGATGCATGGTTGTATGAGATTTTGGACCTTACGACCTGAAGCTGCAAGGTCTGAATTCACAGACCAGCAAACAAACACTGCAGGCCACAACGCCTGAACTTACTTGAGCTGTCCCCCTTGTCTTCCTTCTTTACCAGATAAAGACCAAAGTAGTAGACAAAATCATCTGGTATCTCTATCTGGGATGCTACCGCCTAAGAACAAACAGAAAATGACAATTACAAATAAATCATGGCATCAGCAGACATCAAACAAGGAGTACAAATAATTAATGTTCTGTCAACAGTTGGTATCTTTCACCATGTTTTTTTCCCATGACCTATTTTGCACAAAGCATTTGAAGTTAAAAACACAATGACAAAAATGTATTTTTCTCTAAAATGTCTTTTTAAAAAAAATACTTACCGATGGCAGTACTGTATGGAAGATACACTTAGCTTAACGATTTCAGCCTAAAATCATTGTGTAAATTACACAACCAGGGAGGCAACTCATGGGCCGTTACCAGGGCCCGAGTAGCTTCCCTTCCCTCCTCATCTGGGCAGAAGTGCCGGTGTTATCCCAGTTCAACGCTAAAGCACTCTGGCGGCAAGCGGGGCAGGTGGGAGGGCCATTCGAGTAATGCCATCGGTAAGTATTTTTCAAAAAAATACATTTTAGAGAAAAATGCATTTTTCTTTAAAAGGTATTTTTTCGAAAAATACTTACCGATGACATGACAAAGTGGGAGTGTCTACTACTTTGCTCAATTCTAGCCTAAGAACCCGTTGTGTTACCACACAACCCGGGAGGCACTCGGGGAACCCCCAGAGGGGCCGAGAGTTGTCTCCCGCTCCTGCCCCCAGCCGGTACTGAGTCACGTGTGACTAGCCAGTTAGATACTTAGGCTCCACAGCGGCAAGCGGGGCAGGTGGGAGGGTCCTCCAGGTCATGTCATCGGTAAGTATTTTTCGAAAAAATACCTTTTAAAGAAAAATGCATTTATTTCTTCAAAAACATTACCGATGACATGACAAAGTGGGAGAATACCGAATAGGAGGAGGGTGCCGCACCGTAACCACAGGCTGAAGACCCTCCTTCCATCGTAACTCCCACCACCTAGCTAGGTGCGTACCTACGGCGCCCTAGGCGCCGGGAGGGAGAGCGGGAACGGAGGGAGAAACGTCCATGAACGCGCAGGCAAAGAACCCGTCCGAGACGAACAATCCACCGAGCCAAACGGCGAGGGTGTATGGAAGGGAGAGAGAGCTAGCGTAGTGAAGAAGGAGTCCGCCGGTAACAAGAAGGTGTGAACGGCCGGTCAACAACGGGAGGCTAGAGAGACACGTCCGACGGTCACGAGCCTAAGTAGCTAACTGGCTAGTCACACGTGACTCAGTACCGGCTGGGGGCAGGAGCGGGAGACAACTCTCGGCCCCTCTGGGGGTTCCCCGAGTGCCTCCCGGGTTGTGTGGTAACACAACGGGTTCTTAGGCTAGAATTGAGCAAAGTAGTAGACACTCCCACTTTGTCATGTCATCGGTAATGTTTTTGAAGAAATAAATACATTTTTTTTGGTTTCCTCAAAATACATTACCGATGGCATTACTGTATGGAAGAATAGCGAAAAGGAGGAGGGTGCCGCCTGCTAGGTCCCGTCATCGCTCGTGCTTAACAGTCGCGAACAGGAGCAACCTCCCGACGATTTCGGCTAAGTGTACCTTATGGTGCTGGAGGCGCCGGGAGGAAGTGTTGCGCTGCAGCGATGTCTCCGACCATGGCCAGATTTTCCCGTTGGCTTGCAAGGTAGGTAGAAGCGGGCAAAGGTGGAACTGGCCCACCACCAAACAGCCGCCACAATGTCTCTCACTGCGCAGTTTCTAACAAACGCAACACTGGTGGAGACTGCACGGACCTCATGTGCACGAATACTCAGCGTCTTAGCACCCACCGGAGAGAGCTCCTCATAGGCAGAACGGATGACCCAACGCAGCCACGAGGAGATCATCTGCGCAGATATGTCATGCCTGCCAGGGGAAAGTGGCAGGAAAAGGCGGGTCCGGCCACGCCGGATAGGTTTTGTCCTGCGCAGGTAGAGTCGTAGCGCCCAGACTGGGTCCTGATGGTGAGAGTCCTGAGTCTGATCTGGTTCCCTGAGGGGTCGCAGGGTGAGAACGGGGCCCTGGCCGAAGGGAGCTGATTCTTTGCCAAGAAGGCGGGATTCGTTAGGTGTACAGAGCCATCGGCCCTGAGCTGAAGACAGGACGGGTCCATAGATAGTGCATGTAATTCACTGACTATGGACGCTGTGGCAAACGCAAGTAGGAAGCAGGTCTTCCGGGTGAGATTCGCCATGCTAGCCAAGTGCAGTGGCTCGAATTTGCTAGAATTTAGCCAGGTAAGGACCCTGGCGAGGTCCCAGCGGGGAATCAGAGAGTGTGGAACTAGTCGCTGTAACTCGAAATTCCGCATGAGATCCGAAAGATCCGAACAGGCTCCAGGATCTGGGAGTCCCAAATGGCGGTAGGTGTCCGCGATCATGGAGAGGTAACCTCTATTGGTAATAGGGGCCAGATTCTTCTCTCGAAAAAGCCAAAGGAAGAAATCTGCAAGATGGGGCGACGTGAGCGTTGTGGGGGGAAGTCGCTCCGTCTCACACCAAACCCAGAAGACTCGCCACTTCGTTTCGTACACTCGGATCACAACCGCCAGGCGTGTAAGAGGAGTCGCTCTTGGCAAGGGTGAAAGAGTGGCTGCCGCGGGTTGCTTCAGCATCATGCGGGGGGTGGGCAAGGGGAGCGGGGGATCTGTCGCTAGGCTGAGGAGATCGGTGGTCCAACTCCTGTTCCAGCTGAAGGGGGCGACCAGAAGAAGGATCGCGTTGGACCCCCGGAGTTTCTGGAGAACTCTGGGCACCAGCACAGACGGAGGATACGCATAGGCGATCAGTCCCTGCCAATCCAAGGATAAAGCGTTGACCGCCCACACTAGAGGGTCCGGTAAGGGGGAGACGAAGATGAGGAGCTGCCTGTTCCAACGAGTCGTGAACAGATCGATCATCGGGGTCTCCCAGCGCTGGCAAATCATGCGAAAGATCTCTGGATTCAATGACCACTTGGTATGTAGGAGCTGGCCCTTCCTCGAGAGGGAGTCGGCGAGGACATTCAGGCGGCCCGGAATGTGATGAGCTCGGAGGGAGATGTCGTGGTCCTTGCACCACAGGAGCAACTGGTAAAGGAGCATGCAGACGGTCAGGGAGTGGGTGCCCCCTTGCTTCTGGATGTATGCAACAACCGTGGCGTTGTCAGATATGATGAGGACTTCTTGATGGTGAAGCTGAGACTGCCAATGGTCGAGGGCCAAACAAACCGCTTTCAACTCCAACCAATTGATGTGTCTGTCCGAGAACTCCGGTGGCCACAGGCCTGAGGCGGCGGAGAAATCCGGCAGGAAGTGTGCGCCCCAGCCGGAGCGGCTGGCGTCAGTGCAGAGGGAAAGTCGAGGCAGGGGGGAGGAGAGAGGAACCCCTGAACGAAGCCAGCAGGGATCCATCTACCGCTGGAGGTGGGCTTGGACAAACGGGAGGACAGGAATCGGGGCCGAGAGGTCGCGGGATGAAGGACGCCAATGGGCAAGGAGATGGAGTTAAAGAGGGCGCGAGTAGAGCCGACCCAGGGGTAACAGGTCCGCGGGAGCGTTGAAGATGCCTAGCAGTTGTAACCAAACCCGTGCTGGGACTACATCCGCGCTGGAGACCTGGTGGGGAAACTCCACAAACTTCGCGACATGAAGCTTCCGGCAATTGCACAAGATTGCAATCGGTCCAGAACTCCATGCCAAGATGCACGAACTGGCGGGACAGAGAGAAATTGCACTTTCCGCTGTTGACTAGGAAGCCAAGACGGTGAAGAAGAGCGAGAAACTCGTCCCGATCTTTGGTGAGGGAGGCGAGTCCTGGTTCCGGAGAAGAAGATCATCCATCGACGTTCCGGGTGAACACCCTAGGGCTGATGTTGAGGCCGAAGGGGAGAGACCGGAACTGGTAGACCGTCCCACAATAGGCGAAGCGTAGGAAACGCCTGGAGGCGGGGTGCACAAGGACGTGAAGATAGGCATCGGCCAGATCGAGGCTGACTGCAAAGTCCATGGGGCACACGGCGGCCTTTAGGGCCCACGCCGTCTCCATCTGAGAGGGAGCGGAAATGAAGCTGTTGAGGGCTGACAGGTCGATGATAGGGCGCCAGCGGCTGCCCAGCTTCGGAAACCACGAAGAGGCGGCTGTAAAAGACTGGGGAATCATGTTGCGAGACGACCTCCATCGCAGATTTGAGAAGCAAGGTCGAGATCTCGTCTCGCAAGGCGCACGCCTTGGTCTGGTCTCCCGGAACGCGCGTCCAAACAGGGGTCCTGCGGAGGGGAGGGGGACGCTGGAAGGAAATCCGCAGACCCTCCGTCACGGTAGTGAGCACCCAAGGGTCGTCCGGCAGCAGCGACCGCCACTTGTCACTGTGCAGGGCAAGCTGCCCGCCGACAGGGGGCTCCTGGGATGTTGGGGGGGGGGGGGGGGAACCGGGGGTGGGAGAGAGTCACCGGGCCCTGCCCCGCCCAGCTCTGTGGGCGGGGCGGGACGGGACCAAGCGGAGGTGGGAGCTCGAGGGCGGGAAGAGGAAGGTCGAAGAAGACGGCCGAAATCTGGAGGCAGGCTGGGGGTAGGGTCTAAAAGACTCTACGGGAGGTCGGAAAGCGAGCGGCAGCAGCCCGGGGGTGGGGGGGGGGGGGGGGGGGGGGGGGCGGAGGGCCATGAATCCTTAAAGGTCTCTTGCACAGACTGCAAGGTGGGGCCGAAGAGGAGAGGGCCCCCGATAGGAGCACGACAGAGCTGGACACGTGCGGCCACAGGAAAAAGGGGGCACAGATCCAGCACGGCATCGCGGCGCATGAGGTCACAGTTCGCGGCCGCGGCGAGGGCGTTGGTAGAAGTGTGGTAGGCCACCCGGTTAGCCGCTACCGCCAAGGCCTGAATGTCCTGTCGAGGATCGACATCCCGTGCTCCAGAGACTCCTGGACGCAGTTCAGCATGGCCTGTGTAGCTAACTCTAGAAACCCCGAGCAGGCGAGGGAATTGCGGACCAAGGTCGCCGGATGCAGCGCCGAAGGGCCTTCCGGGAAGCAAGAAGTGTCTCTGTGGCCGGGTCCACCGGCGGGAGGGGGCAGACAAACGACTGGGAGTGACCCACATACCAATGCTGTCGGAAACGGATATTAACGCCCGTCGGCCAACGAGCGTCAGAGAAGGAGCCCTTGTCCGAGTGCCAACCCTGCTGAAGCTGGGCGTTAAACGCGTCCGTCAAATCCCGAAAACCCCATGGTTGTGGAAGGGACTTGAACTTTTTGGTTAATTGCGGCGCATCCACAAGGGTGGAAGCCATCCTCTTCATCCGCGGTGAAAGGGGGCAGAGATCCGGAGGTAGAAAACGGGCGATGAATCTAGACGCCACATTGAGGTCGCGCGACGTTTCCGATTCCGCCAGGGGAGGGCGGGTGCAGGGGAAAGATCATGAGAAGAAGTATAGGACCGGACACTGGCACGGGAATCCGGAGACGCGAACGGTCCGAGTGGGAGGGAGAGAGAAGAACAGAAGCCAAATCCTCCGGGTGGAGACTGAGGGAGTCAATTGCGTCCTCGGGCAGAGGTGGTGGAGGGGGCGTTCGATCCTGGCGGGGACGGTTAGTTAGTTAGTTATTTGGGTTTAACACCGAGCAGGCAACTAAGGCCATCTCACGGCGGGAAGGGTAAAAATCTGGTCAGCCAGACTAAAAGAAAGGTCTTAAGACATGATGTAAATATACCTTAAAAATATGTCAGGCTAAAATGTCGCACAGGTCTTTAAAGAAAACGTCGAAAGACTCTCAAAAAGGTCAAAATAATAGAAACATCATAATCTATAAACGCTCAAATCTTATTAAAAATATGGCACTCTCTCAGAAAACTGAAGATCTTGTCCGGGGGCACATCCCGGAACAAAACCTTCAAGGAGTCTGCCGTGAAATGTTTATACCTTGTGTCGATTAGATCAGCACAAGACAACAAAAAGTGTTGAACAGAGTACTGCTCGTCGCAGGCATAACACCATGGACGCTGCTCCTGTTTAAGTAAATAAGAGTGCGTAACATACGTGTGGCCGATGTGGAGCCGAGCCAGGACCGTCTCCTCACGGCTGAGAGACACCCACCGCTGGATGCGATCAAGACACAGCTGCAAGCGCCTCTCAAGGGACGCAAGTCCTCGACCACGTGCGCACAAAGCAAAGTCGTCAACAAACAAAGAGCATTCAGAATCATCCTTGACGGCCTTTACAATGTTATTAATTTTAATACTAAATAAAACAGGAGATAGAATGCTGCCCTGTAGGACACCCATCTCCTGTTCAAAGGAGTCGGAGAGGGTGGAGCCCACACGGACATGGAACGACCGGTTAGTCAAAAAATAAAGAATAAAAACGGGCAGGTGCCCTTTAAAACCCATGTCCAACAAGTCAGACATTATGCCATACTTCCAGGTAGTGTCATACGCCTTCTCAAGATCGAAGAAAATTGCATAGACATGCTGCTTGTTGACAAAAGAATCTCGAATAAATGATTCAAAGCGGACTAAATGGTCAGTTGTACTACGGAAGTGCCGGAAACCGCACTGGAGGTCTGTGAGGAGACCCTGTGACTCAAGATGCCACACCAGGTGGGCGCTGACCAGGCGCTCCATAGTTTTACATAAACATGATGTCAAAGCGATAGGCCGGTAGTTGCCCGGGTCGGAAGGATCCTTACCCGGCTTGGGGATCGGTACAACCACAGCCTGGCGCCAAGACGGCGGAAAATGACCAGTTCTCCAGATATGGTTAAAGGCCTTGAGAAGTACAAGGAGTGACCTCTCAGGCAGATGCGTTAGGAATTGATAGTGGACGGTATCTAGACCAGCAGCAGAGTCATTACATTTCTGCAAAGCTTGCTGCAATTCTGATAATGTAAACGGGACATTATAGTCTTCCGAGTTATCGGACTTAAAATCACAAATACGAGACTCTCGCTTCTCCTTCTCTCTCTGGAAGAAAGGTGAATAATGCTCTGTTGAAGAATTATGGGCAATGGTGGAGGCAAGCAAATTGGCCACAGCTTTTTTATCTGTAACCAAGCTGGCACCATCTCTAAGATGGCCAACAGAAGCCGAGCCACCTCTGCCCCTAATTCTCCGAACAGCCTTCCATACTTTCTGGCACGGAGTCCGAGAAGTTAAAGATGAGACAAAAGCGTCTCCAGGAAGCACGGCGTCCACGTTTAAAAATGTAACGGGCTTTTGCCCTCTGTCTTTTAAAGGTTAAAATATTCACTTGCGACGGATTACGGAAAGCACATCGCTGAGCAGATTTGCGCGCTATTTGGGCCTTGCGGCACTCTTCGTTGAACCATGGTACTCTCGGCTTTCGAGGGACTGATGCGGAAGTTTTAGGGATGGTTTCACCCGCTACGTCCAACAAAATAGTTGATTGTACATTGCTTAACGTCCCGACAGCAACAAGGCTTTCTCAGGACGTGCCTGCACTGCTTGTGAAAAAATAAAAAAGAAACAGAACATTGAATGTATGTCGCCAGCCGGTCAAATACGTTAAATAAACCTAACACATGGGGCCTAAATAAAGCTAAGACCATTTAGCAACACACATCCAATATCAAGAGCTACAGGCAGTGCAGACAGTAGGGAGAGTTTTAAAAAGGCAAATACAGGTGAATGGACAAAGGGTAGACAGAAACACATGCCCCAGAATAGAGAGAAAAACCCACCCTGTGGGGCTGACCAGGGTGACCCTGGGAACTAAAAAATACCTAACCCCACCCAAGTCCCCCAGGGCAGACCCGGGTGGGGTTCAACAAAATAGTAGTAAAAGAAGAAATAGGTTCTTCAGATGACATGACCACCTCCTCTGTAATACGAGACTGACAGAAGGAGGCGAACAGAGGCCAGTTAGCTTTCTTAAGATTCCAGCGCCCCACCGGCGGACCCTCCCCACAGCTGACCGATGACAGGACTACTGGGAAGTGGTCACTACCACACAGGTCATTGTGAACCTTCCAGTCAAAGTCCAGCATGAGAGAAGGATCACACACAGTGAGGTCTAGAACAGAACTAGATCCTGAACCTGGGTTAGAGTATGTAGGTGAACCATCGTTAAAGACACATAGGTTAAGTTGAGAAAAAAACATCTTCTAACATCTGACCTCTGCCATCATAGTGGTCACTACCCCAAAGGTGAGCGTGACCGTTAAAATCCCCCATGAGAATAAAGGGAGGGGGCAGTTGATCAACTAAATTAAAAAAATCATTACTACAGACCCGCAGGGATGGTGGCAGGTAAATACTGCATATGGTTATGGTCTTCTTCAAGGTAACCCGAGCTGCGACAGCCTGAAGACAGGTGTCGATGCTAACGGGGCTACATAAAATTTGGCTACTAATGAGAAGAGCCACTCCACCCGAGCGCTTCTCCGAATCAGAGCCTTTATGTATAACGTTAAAACCATTAAAGGACACAGGGTCAGAAGTCTTCAGGTAAGTCTCCTGAAGAGATATTACTGAGGGGTTATAGCACTTGACTAAAAGACGTAATTCCTCAAAGTTAGCTTCAAAACCACGACAATTCCACTGAAGCAGAGAGTCCATGATTATGTCTTATCTGGGGGTGTGGAGTTTTTCCCCCCCTTTTTCCTTTGCCTTGGAAGGAGTCGGAGAAACAGAGGGGGGCCGGCTCCCGGGCCTCCTCTGGTTCTTAGGAGATGAAGGGGGTGGAGCTGCCGCAGCATCGGCAACTTCCACTCCCTCCATCTGCTCCTCCAATGCAGCATATTTGTTTTGAAGGGGGACATCAGTGTTCCCCTTCTGGGCCCGTGCGCACGGCGGTCCCATAGATTTCTTAGACTTCTGGTCCTGGGCAGCGGTCCTGCTGCTAGAGTTAGCGGCCTTAGAAGGCTGACCAGAGCCAGAAACCTTTGGCGTTGACAAACTAGCAGGTTTGGGTGGGGGCTGAGGCTTAGGGGCAGCAGAAGGCGGTGCCACCGGACCAGTAGCGTCCGCCCTCTGCGTTCCCTGGCTCCTCGTCACCACCGGAGGAGGGTTACTCTCCAGGGGCGAGAGGATCTGAGGCTCCGCCCCCAACCAAGAAGTTGAGGTTTGACAAGAGAAGTCTTTGGTGGGGCGCTTGCCTGCCACCGCAGCACTGAAAGTATACACAAAGTTGTTATTTGAGTTTGGCGCCGCCTCAGCTGCACCAGGACCGTCAACCAGTTTTTTTTGCGTCCGCAAAGGACAGCCCCTTCTCCACACGCACCTGCTGAATCCTGCACTCGGAGATCCAACGAGGGCACTTCTTGTCCGAAGCCATATGCGCCCCCTGGCAATTCACACACAGGGGGATGGCTGCGCAGGACTCAGCAGAGTGTCCGGGCTTAGTGCAACGGGCGCATAGAGCCTCTGCCTGGCGGCATGTCTTCTGCCCATGGCCATACTTTTGGCACTTAATGCACCGGAGGGGGAGAGGGACGTACTTTTTCACTTTTAGGGAGTAGTAACCTCCCCAGATGGTAGTAGGAGCTGTGGGGGTGCCAAACGTCAGGATGATGGTAGGGAGACGGATCTCCCTACCACCTCGTTTGGAAATGAAGCGCCTGACGTAGGTCACCCCCTGTGACTTAAGGTTCCGTACAAGTTCATCTTCAGACAGTTCGGCCAATGCTTGATCTTTAATCACTCCTCTAGAGGAATTCATTGTTTTGTGGGGAGTGACCTCCACTGGAGTGTCTCCGATGGAGGAGAGCCTCAGTAGCCCATTGGAGTGTGCCCGGGTACGGCACTCTACCAACAAGTCACCAGACCTGAGGCGCTGGGCCTCAGGCCTGCCAAAACGGCTCCTGAGGGTCTCCCCTACCAGGAAAGGGTGCAGCTTTGAAACAGGCTTCTCTTTAACTTTGCTGTGGATAATGAGAAAGCGAGGCCAGGCGGCCGACGCCTGAGGTGTCGCTTCCTCACAGTCAGTCACTATCGTTCTCAATGACAATGTCGGCGGCTATGTGCCGCTTTGGTGCTAGTTTTGGTTTTTTGATATTTTCCATATTATAGTATGATACTATTGATAGATATTCATCCCCCGGGGGTCCCCGCCCGCCACCGAGCCCAACAAGGGAAAGTGCAATTGTCGGCGGGTCTCCAGCCGACACACAATGGAGACTGCCCGAAAGATATACTCAAGGGGGTAAGCCCGATTGAACCGTTTAAGCCACCGCCTTCTATCACACTGTTGAATACAGGGGAATACTGGCGTAAAGCACCTAATCAGCATCAGAGGCTATAGCATGGTGCTCCGTATAACAACCCGCATGTCAACAGGGGGATAGGGCTCGACGTGACAAGAGCCGATTGACTAGGCCGGTACGACTAGCCTCCCGTTTAGGCAGAAGTCAAGGGCCACCAGGATCCTCTTCTCCCCCGACACGGGTCTCCAAGCACGGCAAACACTTGGGATCCAAAGGACCAAAAGCTCACGCGTATTTTTAAGGACCAATCCAACATGGTAGGACCTGGGTTAGCACAGCTCCTTAAAAACCGGACCAGTGAAAAAGACTGAACAACATATCTGCTGACATCAAGTCCTAATCCTAGACAAAGATGGCACCCGTCTGCTAGCCCACTCAGTCAGGGACCGAGTGGACTACCCACCCATGCCACGTGGAGGCCGGTGCCGGGTAGGCCACTGTGGACACAGCTTGACGACCTCGATTTTGCAGACGACTTGGCATTACTGTCCCACCCTCATCAACAAATGCAGGACAAGACCACGAGGCTTGCTGACATCTCGTCCCTAGTGGGCCTCACCATCCACAAACAGAAAACAAAGACAATGAGGCTGAACGCAACCAGGGAAGAACCAGTCTTGCTTGCTGGCACCCCGTTGGAGGAGGTGGAGTCCTTCACCTATCTCGGGAGCATCATAGACAAAAAAGGTGGCACTGATGCAGATGTCAGAGCACGAATCGGTAAAGCCAGAGCAGCCTTTCTCCAGTTGAAAAAAGTGTGGAGTTCCAGAGAGCTGTCACAACAAACCAAAGTCCGGATTTTCAACTCCAATGTAAAAGCAGTTCTCCTATATGGAGCAGAGACTTGGAGATTGACAAAAACCACAGTCAACAGAGTACAGACCTTCATGAACAGTTGCCTTAGAAGAATTTTGAAAATCCACTGGCCAGAGAAGATCAGCAACGTCAGACTCTGGGAGAGAACAGAGCAGATAACAGCAGAGAATGAAATTGGATGAAGAAGATGGGGATGGATCGGTCACAGTCTGAGAAAGCCAGCTTCCAGTATCACTAGGCAGGCATTGTTATGGAACCCCCAGGGAAAGAGGAAAAGAGGTAGGCCGAGAAACTCCTGGCGTCGAGACCTCCAAGCAGACATCAAGAGACTGGGAACCACCTGGAGTAGAATCGAAGGAGAAGCACAGGACAGGAGTTGCTGGAGGTCTCTTGTCGACGGCCTATACCCGGGTAGGGGTGACAGGCGTAAGTAAGTAAGTAAGTAAAGGCCGAAGCTCTCTTCTTGGCAGAGGGAGAAGGCGGGCAGTCTTCCGCGGGAAGACAACACGCGATGAGGGGGGCCCAAGGCCCGAAGAGTCTCCATCCTATGGCCGAACGGAGCTGGTGGCGAATCCATGACACCTCGAGACTGCGAGCGTAGCGAAGTGGAGGCGCCGTATCGCCCAGCCACGCCGAAACGAAGTCTTCTGGGGCCAAGCTGAAGAGTCGTCCGTCACGCACACGGGAGGGAAGAGGCGTCCAACTGCTCCAAACGACCGGTGAAATCCGGCGGCGGCGGTCCGACGAGAAGCGGAAACAGTGCTTGGGGGGGGGGGGGATCGTCTACCTCTGTGGCCATGCCGCGAGGAGAGACAAGCCGGGGTCCTGTAAGCAGAAGCCGAACTGCTAGGGCAGACTGGCGGATCCGAGGGAAACGGCTGCGGCGTGGAGAACGGAAGGTCTCGAACGGGCGTCTCGGTGCGTACAGCGTCTCGTCGAAACAGCACGGGCTGAGGGGGGGAACATACCTTGGCTCCCGTCTTCCATGACGAAGGCCTAGCGGAATGCTGTCGTGGGAAGCCCGGGAGGACACGTGGTTGGAACAACCAAGACTGTCGTCGTCCGTGAAGAAGCCCTGGGGAGACGGTAGTCCCGCGAAGTCCGGGAGGAAGAGCGTAGTCTCGACAGCCGATCCCGCGAACTGCCACGGCGAAGCGTAGTCGAGCCGATCCTACCATCGCGTCGAGGCCCCACTGTACTGGTACGTCGTCCCCAGCCCCTGTCGCGACTCTTATCTCTGTGTGGCGCGGGAGGACTTCTGGAGTCAGCGAACTGTCCGAGCGTGGTCGATGGCGGCGGTCAGGGTTCTGTCGCGGGGTCATCTCTCAACTCTCAGGACTGCGTCTGGAGCGTGGTCTGCTCACCACGATCAGTGTGCTAGAAAAGGAAACCAATTCACTAACCTGGTAACGAGACGTGGAGCGTGCAGTAGGCCTGTGGCAATCGCGAACTCCGGAAGCAGCCGATCCGGGTCTGTCCAACTTGTGTCGGGGAGCCGGTGCGTAGTCGCCTAGGAAGCTACTCTGGCCGTGGTCACTCCTCCCTGACCTGTGAGCGGGAAGTGGAGCGGTCGTCTCTAGGGACCGGATCCAGGAGCGAGTGTGTCTCGTGCCTCTCCGTCCGAAGCCCCCGAGCGTGACACCTTCTGTCTGTCAGGTCTGCGTTCCGCCGTCTGGCATGGGGCGAGGAGCGTCGTATGTTCGGATGCCGACGTCTGCCCGGCAGTAGTAGGCTTGGTCTTTTCGTCACGGTAAGGAGTAAGTTCGTTGCCCCCTCCACGGAATAGTGTGCATAGGTATCTGTCCTGTTCGTCACGGTAAACGGAACCTTACTAGGGCCCTCCGCGGAATTTTGCGCCATGTTAGTCCTACCGGCCCAGGTCGTCACGGTCCAACTGTATTGGGTCCAACCGTGGCACTCTGGGCAGGAACAGGCAGTCGCTCCCTAAAAGGTGTTGGGCGTTCACGGCAGTAGAATCCCCACAGCTGGGACCATCTATCTTCCAGGCAGGGGGCGCAAACAGTGTAGGTATGCTCCGACTCACATCCCTGCTCATCACAGGTCCACTGAAAATCGCCACATTGCGAGCAGGTATGAACCTGGTAACTGCAACATAGAGGCCATAATGAAGAATGAGCGAGCGTGGCCGCCGAGGCTTTATTGACCGACACAACACCCTCCCCCCCCCCCCCCCCCCCCCCAAAAAAAAAAAAAAAAAAAAAAAAATTTTTTTTTTTTTTTTTTTTTTAGTAAAATCGTAAATTTTAGGCATTAATCGTATTTTCGTATTTTGAAAAAAAATCGTAAAAATACACCCAAAAATCGTAGGGTAGGCAGGTCTGCGTGCACCAATAATTCCGCGCGCGAGGGTGAAACGAAATCAAATGAGTGCACAGCGCGTGCCAACGCTCGGCGCTCTTCCCTTCCCCTGAGCGCCGGTCGAGGGCATTCACCGAGATATTACCTGGCCATGACGGAGCAAGAAGCAAACCCATGCCTGTGAAGCGACGTACTGAGACCCACCGGACTCACAGTCACCACCCGGAACCAAGTCGACACAGGCATGCCAGGCAAGGCACGTTGTGGTCCAACAGCGCTAGGTACAAGCCGAGAGGGCTCCAAGCCCGCCACATCCGAGTGAGCACCAATCCCAGGCACGCTAAGTCCACAACAGAAAGTCAAAGTCACGAGACGACCGGTCACAATCCTCGTGAGCACCAAGCCAAGTTCAAACAGTCCCAGGCACAAATAGTCGAGTAAGCTACCAACCAGCACAACCGAGTGAACCAGAAAGAAAGGTAAAGTCGCAAGACGACCAGTCACAACCACACGGTAGGAATCGAAGAGCGACGTACAGACACAACCGTCTACAGGCTAGCTAAGAACTAAACTGAGGTATGTCGGGTAATCTCGCACCAGGTGGGACTAAGGGGAGGCTATTCGGGTTATGGCCTTGTCTATTGCGCCCCTCTCCTGCCAACACTCCCTTATACGGACACAACCAAATTTTGGCTAAAATTAGGCTAGCTAGGGAACATTCCTATAAGTAATACCATCGGTAATGTGTTTTGAGAAAACAAACACACAAGTCCAAGGGAAGCACAGTGCACCACTTAAATCCCAGGAAAAACACGCGAGCACAAGGCACCGGTGGGGAAGAATGAAGAAATCTAGAAGAATCCAGGAAATCCAGAGAAAGTAGAAGGTAGGCTGAGCACGTGGTAGACACGACCTATCGCAACTAAGCTAAGCGTTCAACTGGGATAACACCGGCACTTCTGCCCAAATGAGGAGGGAAGGGAGGCTACTCGGGCCCTGGTAACGGCCCACGAGTTGCCTCCCTGGTTGTGTAATTTACACAATGATTTTAGGCTGAAATCGTTAAGCTAAGTGTGTCTTCCGTACAGTAATGCCATCGGTAATGTATTTTGAGGAAACAAAGCACTGTTTTTGCTATGCAATATATTTTTAACCAAATTTTTGAGTAGTCTGTGTGTAGACTTTATTTATAAATAGCCCCAAGGCCACAATTCCCAAATTTTAGAGATACCACCTAACAGCTATGTACCAGTTGCTGAAGATACATCAACCATGATAATTCAAGGGTAGTGCCAGATTAGCTTGGCACCATCAGGCGCCAAGCTAATCTGGCACTAACGTCGAATTATCATGGTCGATCCATCTCCTGCTGTAGTTCGTCAGGGCTAAATGGGTTAAACATACATTGCAAATTAACCCTCAAAGCCCCAACATCCTATGTCAGAATAGGGATTGACCATGATAGTTCAAGGGTGTGTCAGAATAGTTTGGCAACTGTAGGCACCAAGCTATTCTGACACCACCCTTAAACTATCATGGTTGATCTGGCTCCAGAACTCAGACATAGACCTCAAAGGATATCTAAAAGAAAATTGATAATTTCATCCTCAGAGTTAAACTCTGTACTGTAGCCATAATTATTGCAATACCTCCAGCACATCATCTGTCTGGTCCGTGGAAGTTATGCCGACTGTGATCTTGTGTCCATTCATGAGAAACACGTCCAGCGTCACACGCTCTGGTGCCTCTTTCTGTGAATCCTGCGAGAAAAATGAAGTGACATTTTATCTACCTATCCTATGAGTAAAAACAATGACAGTTTATGTGCAAGACTGATGCAAAGAGAATCACATTTATCTTTTTAGTCCATCAGCAAAACTATGTGGCCTATAAATAAAAAGAGATGACATTTTATGTGCAAATCCTTTGAGAAGAAAGAAAAATAAGACTGCATTTTCCAAAGGTGTCACCTTATGACTATGTACCAATGGCACGCGGTGGATCGACCACGACAGTTTAAGGACAGTGCCAGATTAGCTTGGCGCCGTAAGGCGCCAAGCTAATCTGGCACTTCCCTTGAATTATCATGGTCGATCTATCTCCTGCTGTAGTGCATTGGGGATAAATGGGTTGTTATATTCATTATCAGCAAACCTACCTGACCTGAAAGTCACAGACTTGTTCTAAAAGTCATGTGAGAGAGAAACATCAAAAGTGTGCTCGTCTGTGAAATTGTCCCTTACAGCTCTGAGCTGCAAGGTAAATAAATCACAGACAAATATGACTATTTTGACCTAAGATGAATGAAAGGTAACCTTTAAGAACAGACAGCCCAACACTCCACCACCTAAGCCACCAAGCTCCCCATTTGATGTGAAAAATGAATTTTTCTCTAAAATGTATTTTTTCGAAAAATACTTACTGATGACATTACTGTTAGGAATAGTGTCCTAGCTAACCTAATTTTAGCCCAAATTGGTTGTGTACCTAAATGGCAGGGGAGGCAACAAGGGGCGCCATAAGCCTAGTCCAGCATCCCGAGTAGCCTCCCTTCCATCCTCATCCGGGCAACCGCTCACCGGATTCCCGCCAGTTTCTTTTATTTAGCAGACAAGCGGCAAGTGGGGCAGGTGGGAGGGTCATTCAAGTAATGTCATCGGTAAGTATTTTTCGAAAAAAATACATTTTAGAGAAAAATTCATTTGTTTCCTCAAAACACATTACTGATGACATTACTGTTAGGAAGAATTACGAAGAGGAGGTGGGTGCCGCTTATAATGCCCCCAACCCCCTGCTGCCAACCAGGCCCACCCTCCCAGGAGCAACCTCCCGATAATTTTAGCTAAGAAGCCTACGGCACCGAGGGTGCCGGGAGGGAGTGTTGCACTCTGAGGATGTCTCCCACCAGCACCTTGTTTCCCGCTGGCCGGAGAGGCCCCGAGAGAACCTCGCGCTGTCTGGACAGGTCTCTCAGGTAAAATCGAGCGAAGTTGACTGCGCCCCCCAGCGCACGGCTGCCGCAATGACTTGATGGCTCTGTAGCGGTCGAATGCGAGGTGGAGGCCGTGGCTCTGACCTCGTACGCCCTGATGTTCATCGCTTTGGCTGCCTCAGGGAGAGGTCCCGGTAGGCAGCGTGTAACGCCACGGAGCCCAGAGGAATACCATCTAGGCTGAGATGTCATCCCTACCTGGAAGGCGAGCGTGTCCCCTGCGTATCGGCTTGGTCCGGCGCAGGAGTCCCCATAAGGCTCTCACCGGATCCTTCTGTCTGTATCCCGAGCAGGGCCCGAACCGCTCACGGCCGAATGGTGACCACTGGGGCGACCCAAGAGGACCGGGTCTAGGCTAGGAAGCAGGGTCGGGCAACAGTTGTGCAGAGCCAACCATCCGAACTGTAAGTCTGAGGGGAGCGCTGAGGAGAGTGCAGTCCGCTGACCCTGGCAGCTGAGGTGAAGGTCAGTTGGGAGTAGGTCTCCCGAGGCACGAAGGTCGTCCGCGTCAACTGGAGCGGGTCAAAGTGGTCTAAGACGAGCCACCATAGCCCCTAGGTCTCATCATGGCACTGCGAGCAAAGGCAAGAGGGGTAGACCGAAGCGTCAGAAGGTCGGTGAGGTCTTTACCGGCACCGGGGTCAGTCAGTCTAGGTCGGTTCGCGTCGGCAATCCTGGTCAAGTAGCCTCAACGACAAAGGCACCAAGATGGTAGGTGAAGAGCCCGAGGAAGAAGTTTACACGCGAGGAACCGTCCAGTCCAAGTGGAAGATGCGCCCGTCGTCACATCAGTCGCCTGTCACCCCTTCCCTCGTAGACTCGTCCGGCCAAGTGTCTAGAAACTGTAACGATAGCTCCCAGAGCTGCATGAGAATCCTCTCGCGGCGAGGGCTATTCTTTTTAATTATCAGCCTCATTTATTTTCTGCTGATTTAGATTTCCCAGAAGATTTGAAAGCTTTATAGTATAATCTTTTTTGTCACCAAATTAACGCAAAGGTTAAAAAAATAATAAATCAAAACAGTAAAAAAATTCATTTTTCTCTAAAAGGTATTTTTTCGAAAAATACTTACCGATGACATGACTTTATGGGAAATGTCTACTTCTAGCTCAATTTTAGCCTACTTACCCGTTGTGTGCCCACACAACCCGGGAGGCACTCGGGGAACCCCCCCTAGAGGGGCCGAGAGTTGTCTCCCGTTTCCCGCCTTACCAGCTCCGGTCACGAGACCGGCCAGTTTTTTGTGATACTTCGCTCGAAAGCGGCAAGCGGGGCAGGAGGGAGGGTCCTCCGAGTCATGTCATCGGTAAGTATTTTTCGAAAAAATACCTTTTAGAGAAAAATGAATTTGTTTCCTCAAAAACATTACCGATGACATGACTTTATGGAAGAATTGCGATGAGGAGGAGGGTGCCGCGCAACTCTTAATGGTAACAGCGCCGTCCTCCCAGTCGCAACCTCCCGACAATTTTAGCGAAGTGCATACCTACGGCGCCGGTGGCGCCGGGAGGGAGTGTTGCGCCGCGGCGATGTCCCCCACTAGTGCGAGATTCTCTCTTTGGCCTGCCAGGTCCCTGAGGTAGAAGCGGGCGAATACAGATTCAGTCTGCCAGCCCACGGCTGCCACGATGTCCTTGACAGCGCAGTTTCGGTCAAATGCGAGGCTCGTGGCCATGGCTCGTACCTCATGTGCGCGAATGTGCAGCCTCTTCGCTCCCTGCGGGGAGATATCTTGATACGCGGAGCGTATAACCCAGCGGAGCCAGGACGAGATCGTCTGGGCTGTTATGTCATTCCTGCTGGGTCTCAGAGGTAGGAAGAGGCGCGAACGCCCTCTGCGGAAGGCTTTAGATCGTCGCAGATAACTCTAAGGGCGCGCACGGGATCCTGTTGCCTGGTCTCCTGAGACAGAGGGTTGGTTCTTAGCGGCCGTAAGGTGATAACCTGAGGTGCCGTCAGAGGAGACCTGTTCTTGGCCAGGAAGGCAGGGTCAGTGAGGAGTTGAACAGACCCGTCCGCTCGGAACTGTAGGCAGGTAGGCCGCGCCGAGAGTGCGTGTAGCTCACTCACCCGAGAGGCGGTAGCAAGGGCCAGCAGGAAGCACGTCTTTCGTGTCACATCTGCGAAACGGGCCAAAGCTAAGGGTTCAAATCTGTCAGAATTTAACCACGTTAGCACCCAGGGCAGGTCCCAGCGGGGAAGGAGTGAGCGGTGTGTTGGGCGCTGGATGCCGAAGTGACCCATAAGGTCGGCTAAGTCATTGCATGCGCCCGGGTCTGGGTGTCCAAGGTGTCGATAAGTGTCAGCGATCATGGACAGGTAACCCCTCACGGTGATGGGGGCCAGGCCTAAGTCTCGAAAGAGCCAGAGGAAGAAGTCCGCCAGCTGAGGATTAGTCAGTTCCGTGGGTGACAGGCCGTGCTCAGAGCACCAGGAACACAGGACTCGCCACTTTCCCTCGTAGACTCGGATGGTGGAAGGTCTGCGGGCCGAAGCGATCGCCTCCACTGCTGCACCCGAGTAGCCTCTAGCTCCGAGGGCTTGCCGCACAACCTCCAGGCATGAAGGAGGAGCCGCTCCGGGCAGGGGTGGAACAGCGGCTGACGCGGTTGCTTGAGCATGGTGCGTGGGGCGGGAAGCAGCAGGGGCGGGTCCGTGGCGAGGCTGAGAAGGTCGGTGGTCCAGGAGCGGTTCCAGGCGAACGGCGCAACTAACAGCAGGACCGCCGAGCATCCCCGAAGCTTGAGAAGGACTTTGGGTACGAGAACCGTCGGGGGGAAGGCGTAAGCCACCAGGCCGTCCCAGGGAATGGAGAGTGCATCGACAGCCCAGGCAAGTGGATCGGGAATCGGGGAGACGAAGAGCGGCAGCTGATGGTTCCACCTTGTGGCGAACAAGTCGACCTGGGGAGTCTCCCACCGGGCACAGATCATCCGAAAGATGTCCTGCCGAAGGGTCCATTCCGTGTGCAGGAGCTGGCCGCGGCGAGACAGCGAGTCGGCTAAGACATTCAGGTGTCCGGGGATGTGTCGGGCTCGAATGGTAATACCCCGGTCCTCGCACCAACGCATCATCCGGTAGAGGAGCATACAAAGGTCGGGAGAGCGAGTGCCACCTTGTTTCTGGATGTAAGCCACCACAGTCGTGTTGTCCGAGAGGACGAGTAGCTCCTGGTGTCTGAGGAGATCCTCCCAGAACTGCAGGGCTTGCCACACCGCCTGCATCTCCAGCCAGTTGATGTGAGTGTGCGCTAAGTCCGCGGGCCAGGGCCCCGAAGTCGAGAGGAACCGAGGAAGGAGATGAGCGCCCCACCCAGTGAGGCTGGCGTCGACACAAAGCGAGGTCTGGGGAGGAGGGGCGGCCAGGGGAACTCCCGACGCTAGCCAAGAGTGGTCGGTCCACCGACGAAGATGAGGCAGCAGCATCTGGGGCACCGGAACCAACGTCGTTAAGTCGCCTGACGACGGGCGCCAATGGAGTAGGAGATGCAGCTGGATCGGCCGGGAGTAGAGACGACCTAGGGGGATAAGGTCCGCTGCGGCGTTCAGCAGGCCCAAAAGCTGGAGCCAGACTCTGGCGGGGGCCACGTCCAGTCGTGCTAACTGACCTGCTAGGTCCGCAATCTTCTGGATCCGAGGGGCTGGGAGGCGCACCGTGTTGAGGTCGGTCGCAAATTCCATGCCCAGGTGCATGAAGCGGCGGGACGGAGAGAGATCCGACTTGCCGTCGTTCACTAGGAAGCCCAAGTGTGCCAGAAGCCGTAGCAGCGCATCCCTGTCCGACGCGAGCGAGGTCTCTGACTGGTTGCGTAGGAGGAGGTCGTCTAGGTAATTCGACGTCGGACTGGAGGAGGACTGTCGGGCCTTGGCGACTACGGCGTCCATCAGCCGGGTGAACACCCAGGGGCTGAGGTTGAGACCGAACGGGAGCGCGCGAAACTGGTATACCACACCGTCGATCGCAAAGCGGAGGAACTTCCTGGAGGCCTGGTGCATCGGGACATGCAGGTACGCATCTGAAAGGTCCATGCTGACTGCGAAGTCCAGAGGCTGGACCGCGGCTCTCAGGGCTCGAGCAGTCTCCATCCGGAAGGAGGGGGCCGTAATGTACTTGTTCAGGGCCGAGAGATCGATCACCGGTCGCCATCTCCCTCCAGGCTTCGGAACGACGAACAAGCGGCTGTAGAAGGCTGGGGAGTAGGGGACGCGTACCACCTCCGTGGCGGCTTTCCTCAGGAGGGAGGAGACCTCTCCCCGAAGAGCGGAGGCCTTCAACGGATCGCTGGGGATCTCGGTCCAAAGGTGGGAGCGACGCAAGGCGGCGGGCTGCGAAAGGCGATCCGGAGGCCGGCCGAGACGGTGTCGCAAATCCAGGGGTCGTCGGGAAAGAGTGTGAGCCAATTTCCGCTGAAAAAGGCTAGCCTCCCACCGACCGGAGACCCCGAAGTGGTCGGTGGGGGCAAGGCTGGGGGGCAGTCAGGTAGCCCGCCCGCGACCCGGTCGCCGGGCGGGACGGGGCCAGGCGGGGACACGGGCCCTGGAGGGTCTAGGACGGCCAAAGGCGGGGGCCTGCTCAGGGGCCGAAGCAGGGGCTGACGCAGCAGCGGGTCTAACCGACCGCGAGGCGCGACCCCTAGCCTGGCGGGAGGACGGAAAGCGGCGGGGAGGAGGAGCACTCACAGGCCAGCGGTCGGGGTTGGAGGCTCGAACGGATGACCAGGTGTCGCCGAAAAGCAGGGGGCCACCCAGCGGAGCACGACGAAGCTGCGCACGCAGGTCAGGTGGTATCCCTCGGCAGGCAAGCAGAAGGGCGTCTCGACGCATCAGGTCACAGTTGGCGGAGGCAGCCATAGCGTTAACGGACGAGTGGTAGGCGGCTCGGTTGGCGACTTCCGCTAAGACGAGTAAATCCCCAAGGAGAGGCGTGATAGAAGGATGCCAAGCGTCTTCCACACGACGAACCAGGGCTTGAGAGAGCAGCTCCAGGAACCCAGCGCAGGCTAAGGTGTTCCGCACCAGAGACGCAGTCAAATCCAGGCCACGAGGGAAAGAACGGCGAAGGAGGGCGGAGCCGCCAGCTTGCGACACGGCCGGGGGGTCGATCGCAGGAAGAGGGATGGAGAAAGCCTGGGAATGACCGGCATACCAATCCAGACGGAAGGCGATGTCCAGGCCATCCGGCCAGCGACGATCGGAGAAGAACACCGGCTCTCGAGACGCTGGAAGTTGCAGGTGCGCTGAGAAGACATCTCGCAGCTCCTTAAATCCAGGCGGCTGGGGAAGCGACTTGAACCTCTTCACCTGACGCTCGGCATCCACAAAGGCCGAGACCTTCCTCTTCAGGGGGGGAGAGGCTGGGCAGGAGTCCGCTGGCAGAGTGGCCGCGATGATCCTGGCGGCTTCATCCAAGGCTAGGAGGGTCTCCGCCCGGGACGACGACGGAAGGGTCGAGGGGACATCATCACCGACGTCGGAGGGCGAAAGGGAGCGAGCATCCTCCTCCAACAGGGCTGAGACGGAGTCTTCGGGCAGCAAGCTGAGGGCTTCTTCGTCCAGGGGGTGGCGAGAAGGTGGGTGAGGCACCACGGAAGGTCGAAGCTTGGGCGGGGGCGCATCTCGAACCTCGCGGGAAGCCCGGGGATGAGCCGGCAGCGACGACGGAGGCGGGGATCGCCGAGGCGAACGCGGGAAGGAGCGAGGAGGGGTCCTGTCCGGTGCGCGGGAACGACGTCTGGGTGAAGTACGGCGGACAACCGAAGAGGAGTGCCGATCACGGGAAGAAGGTCGACGATGGCGGTGACGCGGCGAACGCATCGAACGGTGCGAAGGCGAGCGCGACCGAGCGCGCGCGACGAGGAGAGGCGGGGGGAGCGGCGACGCTCCCGGCGGGGGGAACGATCCTTCCGGCGGCGCTCGCGGGGCGAGCGCGAGTGTCTAGCACTGACGGTGGAACGGGAAAGGTCGGGGGCGCGACTGTGTCGCGTAGGTTGAGGCTGACGTCTCTCCTGGCCGGACTCAGTGAGAAGGGCTCTATGCCGGTGTACAGATCCTCCGGAAGGATCAGCGGGCTTATCGTGGAGAGAGAGAGGAGCAAGGCCAGTCAACGTGGGACGGCTCGTGGCGAACTGCTGCAGGCCGGGCTCAGTGAGGCGGGCGCTTTGCCGGCAAACAGACCCTCCGGAAGGGTCAGCGGGCGTGGCAGCAGTGGCAGTCCTCTGGTCAGCGAACAACGCAGGGTCCCGACGATCAATCCGTTCCGAGAGGCCGAGGCGAGGAAGAGCGGTCGTTACCACAGAGGCGACGTCAACAGGAGTGGGACGAGAGATAGCAGACGGAGGTCGCTCTCGCCGGTAAAAACTCCAGAGGTCAGACCAACGGATCTCCGGCCAGGTCGCACAGACATCGCAGAGATGATCCGAGGCGCAGCCCGAGCAAGGGAGGCAGACCGCATGGTCGTCCGTCGGCCACTTGAAGTCGCCGCATTGAGCGCAGGTAAGCATTTGGTTCCTGCAACAGACAAAGAGCACAAGGTCGCAAAGGCGGACAAGGGAGCCTAGCCCCACACCAAGGTACTCCAAGCGCCGTAACCACCGGCACGTAAATAGTGGCTACAGTCTCCCAGAGCTAAAGGGCCTTTAAGGTAGACGCACGGAGTGTGGGTGCCCGAAGGCCGTACGAGAACAGAAACCCTAGTCTACAAGGCAACGTCTTCTCGTAACAGTGAAATACCAAAGGAGAGAAGGCGACTTCCCTCGAGGAGACTCGTAAAAAAAAAGGTCGTGCAAGGCGCCGAAGCGTAAGCTCAACAACTGGCGCCCACGTAGTAGCAAAGCCGAAAGGAAAGCCCAACGGTAGCCGGCTCTCGGCCCGAGGGCCGGCTGTGGGCAACTACCACTACCTTACCTCTGAGACGAACCGGGAACAGGGGGAAGGGTAGTCATACACCTCCACAGCCTAGGGGAGAGCAGCAGAACGACGCCAGCAGAGGCAGGGCACAAGAAGGCAGGTCAGCGCTAGGAGGCGCAGAGCACCCAAAGAGGCAACGAGCGTAGGCAAGAGAAGGACCGGTCGAAGCGGCGCGAGAGCAAGGCCAGACACGTCTTCTCTGTACGAGCGAAGTAGCAAAACTGGCCGGTCTCGTGACCGGAGCTGGTAAGGCGGGAAACGGGAGACAACTCTCGGCCCCTCTAGGGGGGGGTTCCCCGAGTGCCTCCCGGGTTGTGTGGGCACACAACGGGTAAGTAGGCTAAAATTGAGCTAGAAGTAGACATTTCCCATAAAGTCATGTCATCGGTAATGTTTTTGAGGAAACAAAGGAGAGATCAATTTAAGGGGGATAGCTGTGGCATGATAGAAAGTACTAAACTTAAGTTAGCAATATAAGGCTGACAACCTTATGTTATATTTTAACTAACTCTCTAGAAAAAATTTATAAATAAAAATAGAATGAAAAAAACTCCCCCCGCTAAGTTAACTAAAAGAATCAAAGCCCTAGAACTTCCTAATTCTCATTTTCTAAAGCCAAAGGAATTAATGAAATTTAATTTCAAGGCTAAGGCCTCTGAAAAGAACAATCTAAGATAGTAAAAAAGACTTATAAGAGATCCCAGGATAATAAAAAACAAAATTCCTCAAGGTCTTACACTTATAGAGCTATTAATCACAGTTCATTTAGAAATAAACCCAAGAAAGGGAGGTAGCCCTCCGAGAGACAACAATATAATTATAAACCTAAAAGTCCCGTTTGAGGGAGTTTTCCCTAAAGAAACTAGCCTCGTCCAGGCGTGGGAAAAGAGTTCTCGGGGCTGCAAAACAACGTGCGTGGGGTGGTGATCCGCACAAGGTGGCCCACAGCGAGGTTGAGGAAACTGGCGGTCCATAAGCATATACCGCAGCCAGTATCCACCAGAAACAGGACCGCGTTGCAACCTAGAGCTTGAGCAGAAGCTTGGAACTAGCACTGCAGGTGGTTCGGCAAGGCGTCAAAGCCTTCCCAAGAGAGGTAGAGGGCATCGACCGCTCAGGATAGCGGAGATGGAACAGGGAAGATGAAGCGGGGAAGCTGGCGAAGCATCTCGGGGGAATCCTGGGGGACTCATAGCTGCTCAGATCACCCGAAGATGTCCGGACGGAACGTCCACCCGGTGCGGAGAAGCTGGCAGCGACGCGCGAAGGAATCAGCACGCCTTGCGAAGTCCCATGAAGACCCTCGCTCGGGTAGCGATGTCTTGATCTTCGCACCATCGGAGCCCCTTGACAGAGGAGAAAGTGAAGGAAGAGGAACCGCGTCCCACGCAGCTCCAAATGTAGGCGACTACTGTGGTGCTGTCGGAGATGACGAGAAGCACCTAACGTTGCCGACGTGAAACACGAAGCTGGGCCACCACGGCCAGAGGCCATCCACCGGAGGCTGAGTAGAATCTTGGTAGCAGGTGATCGCCCCCGGTGGCGAGACTTGCGACGGCGCAAGGGACAACTGGGGTGAAGGCGAGAAGAGTGGATCTCCCGTCGCGAGGCAGTCGGGATCCGTCCAGCGAAGAAGGTGAAACGGTCATCCAACGAGGGTCGTGAGGGGAGAAGCAGGAGCAGCTGAAGCGGGGGCAGCTGATGCACCGTAGGGAAAGTAGGTCCGCTGAGGTACTCACCCGTCCACGGGGGACACCTACTCTCGAGACACCCACCGCGCTGAGTTCACCGCCTGCTGAATTCGCCACTCCCGAAGTCGCCTTTGTGAGGTCGGTGCGTGATTCCATCCCTAGGAGGACAAGCGGCGCTACAGCGTGAAGTCAGACTTGCCCACATAGACCAGGAAGCCACGCCTGTCGAAGAAAACCAAGTGCATCTCGATCCTTCTCCAAGGAGGACTCCGCCCGACACCGCAAGAGAAGATTGTCTAGGGAAGTCGACGCGTAGCACAAAGACATCCATCTGGTCCTGTCCGCTACGACGAACAGCTACGGTTGAACCCCAAGAGGCTGCGAACGACACCGAAGGGAGCTCACGGCACTGGTAGATCACGCCGCCGAAGGCAAAGCAAGGCAACAACTGGAGAAGGGTTGTCTGGGGACGTGCAGAACTCATTCTTCTCCCAGGAGGACTCCGGCCGGTTCCCCAAACGACGATCGTCTAGGGATGTCGACGTGGCTGCACGAAGACGTCCAACTGGCCTCGTCCACTACGGCGTCCAGAAGCGGTTGAACACCCAGAGGCGAAACGGAGGTAACAGCTGGAGACGGAGTGACTGGGGGTGAGCCGAGCGCTAAGGTATCCAAGGGAGTCTCCGACCAGCTCCGCAAGAGAAGATCGTCCAGGCAACCGACGAGTCCCAGCGGTCAGGAGGTCGAGGTCGCAGTGCAGGGGGCATCTCGAAGCACCAGTTCACATGAAGTGGGAGCCGGCAAGGCATACGCAGCGAAGTCGGAGGTGATCAGCAAGCCAGAAAGCTCCTAAACCGCAGCGAGTGGAGGGAGTCCCCGGAAGCATGGAACGAAGTCCCGTAGAGGCTCAGGCATGCGTAATCAAGCACCGTATCCGCAGACTGACACGCAACATCCCGCGACCGTAAATAATTCGTCCTATAGCCCTGGGGCGTCGGCAGGAACCCTGTGTCGTCCGCCGAAGCTACTAAAGAATAAAACGGACCGTTTAACTACAGCGCTAACCTACCTTACAGCTGTAAGTGCTTTCCAATGTGTACACGCCATAAAACCCCGGTACATGTGTACCCCCAAAACCCTACTAGTGGCCACGAGGAAGCAGAAGCCGCCCAGGAGGGGAGGCGGTGTGGCGAGCTGACGCTATGACTGCGCTCGTAGTACTCTTAAGTGCCGCGTGGGCGCGCAAAGCCCCCGAGACTCATCCTGTCCAGGGCAAGGCATCGTCCCTGGGCTGGAGTGTCAGGTGAGCGGCCGCACACTGATCCTGTAGTCTCGCCTGGGGCGATGGTACTTGTACTGAGCTTGCGGCGGAACATTTCTATTGGGCTGTGGCAGGTTGATCGGCCGAACTCTTGTCCCAACAGCAGGTCTAGGGTGACGGGCGGCATTCAAGTCGCGGGAAACAGTCTGCAGTAGCGGCAACCTGTCCCGCGAGCGTTGGTCGGCCGAACTCTTGTCCCAACAGCAGGTCTAGGGTGACGGGCGGCATTCAAGTCGCGGGAAACAGTCTGCAGTAGCGGCAACCTGTCCCGCGAGCGTGGCCGCCATCGAGGAATGGCCGTCCGCTTGATTCTTCAACACCCAGTGGTCTGTCCGCACCGTTTTGAGGGTAGACGGGGTGTGCGATATCGACGTGAACCCGGCATGTCCCTTAACTTTATCCGACGAACGGACGCACGCAAGTCCAGCAGTATTGTCCGGTCGTGAACACCTTTCACTGACCCACCGCCGTGAGACGGACTTAGTCGCCTGTAGGCGTAAACTCCCAATAATCAATAAACAAATGTTACTGACCTTGGAGCGAGACGCTGAAGCTTGAAGTAATCTCGTCGTGATCCCGACTCATCACTTACCATTCCCCGACGAACGGGCGCACACTGATCCAGCAGTCTTGTCCATTCGTGGTCCCCAGTCACTGCCCTAGGATCGGGGTGCCCAACGTCTGTGCTGGACTAGCATCGAGGATTGGAGGGCCGTACTCCAGAAGCCGCCGTCGGGCTCCCAGCCCGGGTGTGGGTTGTGCATGCACGCATGAGCCATACTCATACTGGATACTCTCGGTAATTACGAGTTGGCGCATACTGGCCGATGATCTAGGAGTAGCCCCCCGTCCTGCGGTGTCAGTCACACGAGCGCCGCATGATCCAGCATCTTGTCCCGCCGAGGGTACTTGTCGCTCGCCGCGGCCAGGACGACATATTCTTATCCATGCTTGAGTATACCCCGGGTTGCCGTGAACGTTGGCACCGGAGGGTAGACGGGGCGTGTCATCTCGTTGTGAGCCCGTTTCATCCCTTTACTTTTAACCGACGAGCGGGCGTGCGTCCGTCCAGTGTACTTGTCCGGTCGTGGTCCCCTGTCACTGACCTTGAAGCGGGGCGCCGAACATCTGGGTTGGACTCATGTCAAGGGATTGGAGGACCGTACTCCAGAAGCCGCCGCCGGGCTTCCAGCCCGGGTGCGGGTCGTGCATGCACGAGGCGGGCCAGACTCATACTGGATCCTCTCAGTACTTAACGAGTGGGTCCACCAACGGCCATAGCTTCGGTAGAGGCTGGTCTATCCCGTGCCGTCCGAGGCTCCACCACCGGGGAAACACATCTTGGCCCGTCTGTGACAGCTGCCGGTGCGGGTGCTCGCTCTCGGTTTCCTGGTTACTTGTCTGCTGTAACAGCAGCGGAGGTGGGAAGGCCGTTAACCGGCGTCTGCTCTTGAACTGGTGCCAGCCGTCACGGTGATAGACTCTCCAAGCTGTAACCACTGCTCGTCTAGCCCGGGACGCCGCCAACGGTGTAGGCCCAGCCGGAACAGTATAGGCAGACGGCAAACTCATCACTCGCCATTGGAAGTCCCCACAAGTGTGTAGGTGTGGACTTGTAACTGCAAAACATAGCCAATAGTGACAGGCGAGTGAACGTGGCTCTGTGAGGCCACGCGACGAGCAAACACGAGTGAAGGTAGATTTCGAACCGAATGCCAAATCACGGCCAGTGCCGACGCCTGGCGCTCTAACCACCCTTCCCTGAGCGCCAGTCGCGGACAACAACTGAGGGTTTACTTTACCATGTTGGGGAGGCCGTAGGCCAACCAACGACCGTAGTGACCAACCGTGTCGTCAAAGCGAAGCCTCATACCACCAACGGAAGGGCCACACCCCGAAGGTAGTCCCAAGAAGCACCGGGAACACAGTAATCCAAGAGTCGTGTGGAACACACGAAGTAATCCAAGTCCCCAGCACCACAAGTCCGGTGGAAATCACTTGTAACACCGATGAAGGTAAACTCCAAGCTAGCACAGTGAAGCAGTTATCCCAGGCTAGTACAGTGAACACGGTAGAGCCCAAGCCACAAGGCGACCGGTCACACCATACACCGAACACGGGAAGAAATGCAAGTCCCCGTCACCACAAGTCCGGTGGAAAGTCACTCGTAAAACCGACGAAGGAAAACTCCAATCTAGCACAGTGAGGTAGTCATCCCAGGCTAGTACAGTGAACCCGGCAGAGCCCAAGCCACAAGGCGACTGGTCACAGCATGCACAGCCAACACCGAACATGAGAAGTAATCCAAGTCCCTATCACCACAAGTCCGGTGGAAAGTCACTCGTAAAACTGACGAAGGTAAACTTCAAGCTAGCACAGTGAAATAGTAATCCAGGCTAGTACAGTGAACCTGGCAGAGTCCCAGCCACAAGGCGACCGGTTACAGCGTACACAGTCAAGAAGCAGAAGTACACAACCTTTCACGGCTAAGCTAAGAAACAAACTGGTGGGAATCCAGTGAGCAGTGCCAGGATGGGGATGGAAGGGAAGCTATTCGGGTTGCTGGACTAGGCTTATGGCGCCCCTTGTTGCCTCCCCTGCCATATAGGTACACAAGCAATTTTGGCTAAAATTAAGCTAGCTAGGACACTATTCCTAACAGTAATGTCATTGGTAATGTGTTTTGAGGAAACAAAGGCAAACATTGCAATGCATCCACCAAACACCTGCGTAGTCCATCAATCGAGTGAAAGGTGGAGCTACCGGTAGGCGTTTGTGAGGGGGATGGGAAGGCTGGGTGTGGGATGTGGAATGGCGAGAGAAGGGCTGAATCAGTTAACTCCTTACATCCTGAGGCTGATTTTTTTTAAAAATTGCTTATTGTCCCAAGGTAGATCAACCATTTTAGTTCAAGGGCAGTGCCAGAATAGTTTGGCACCTCAGGCCCCAAGCTAATCTGGCACCACCCTTGAGCTATCAGTCAAATTTATTGTGAGCAATAATCAGAATGAAAAAGGTTAAGTGTGGAGTTAGGGTGCCCCTCATACAAACTGTTATGGGGGGATGGAAGATGGGGAATGACAATGAAAGGGGCAGGGGTGGGGGAGGAATTGTACCCTTTCTGCTTTGTACCCTTTCTACACTGTGCCCTTTCTAGATAGGTACACACACACACACACACAGAGTGAATTGGAAAAGGTAAGCAGGACAGAAAGAAGGAAGTATTTATTTTACCTGTGTTTCAACCCTCTCACAGTCACAAATACATGCACACACAAACACCCCACAAATCAGCCAGCAGGAAACAGCCAAAGGAATGAGGAAGTAGAAGCAGGATGTGGGAAACATGAGCCAGAGTATCAACATACTTGTTGGGCGGAATGCAGGAAAGAGTTGAAAATGGCACTGGACCCCGTGGCTGGATCTTGACTCACTGCAGTACACAAGTCAATACATTAACCCCTTAAGTGTGCAGCCTTGGGTACCATTTACTGAATCACAAGGGGGTTAACACAGCAATACGGGTACATGCCCAATAAAAATGGATGTGTTGCTGCAGCAAAAAACATTTTTGACTTGAGTTGAACTCTGTAGCTGCTCAGTAGATCGCAACCAATGTCACAGGGACATGTGGCATAGTGTTAGCCCTTCGGGTGTCGATAGCGGTTTTAGTCACAACGATTCCTGCGTGACTAAAACCACTACCAACACCCAAAGGGTTAATCCATGCTTTCCCTAGCATGATAAGTTACACCAGGATAAAATTCCAGGCATTTGGGCAGCTCTCGGGAGGATTTCTCTCCAGGTCCTACAGCTTTCTTCTTCAATTAAAAAATGTTAAAAATATGAAGAAAAAAAGCAAACAATACACATCCAAGTCAGGGGTCGAATTTAACTTTTTTATTTGAGTGCCCATGGGGCACCCTAGAGAAAAACTTTGAGTGCCCCATTCTGATTTCCTTGATATCTGCCCTTCTCCTTTCTTATTTTTGAGAGCCAACCGGGCACGCTAGACGGCAGATTAGCGTGCCCGAGGTAATTTTTTGTAGCATTTGGCTCGGGGCACGCGCTAATTTCGACCCCTGCAAGTACACTGAATGGTGACATGCTCCCACAGCCCGAAGTTCCCCTTGTGGGATTGTGTTGCGCAAATCCACTAGTAGTGTTTCTGCACATTTGATAGCAGGACTTCCTGAGCACTCCCACTACCCCTAAAAAATAAGTCTTAAAGTGGACTGACCCAGCTGAATGTAGCGTTCCAGCATCAAACGTCGATCCTCCACCTCGTGAGCTGCCAGCGACAGTAGCTTCTTTGGGGGGAATGGGGGCAATGCTGCCGCGCCAAACTCCTTCCGTAGCTACGCAACAAACAGAAAAAGATTTACACTCCGACTACAACTATAAGGCCACCTACCATGCCTGCAGCTCACAATCCAATTTAGCTTTGACTCAGGCCTCCTTGTACATACAGTTAACAGAGTGAATTAGAGGGAAAGGATTACAAGGCTTCTAAAATACCAATGATAGACAGAAACACATGTACACTCAAAGGTGCTTAACCCACTCAACCCAACAACCTCATGTCCCACATTTGATGGGTTCACCTAGTAATAATGACCATGTACCACTTGCAGGTCATAGAAACCATGATAATTCAAGGATAGTGCCAGATTAGCTTGGCACCATCAGGCAGGAAATAGATCGACCATTACCAAATTCAAGGGTAGTGCTAAATTAGGTTAGAACCTGATGGCACCAAGCTCATCTGGCACTACCTTTGAATTATCATGGTCAATCCTATCTGTAGTGTGGTGGGGCTTAATGGGTTAAAAATCTCAAGGTAGAAAAAAAGAAAACTCTTATGTTTTCTAAATCTGATTGAGGCACATACTTGCTTTACCATACACTGAAACTTTGTTTTACTGACATGAAAGTGTCATACCTGCTCATGGAACTGTCGAAGCTGCTTGTACCGTGCGCTGCAGTGAAACACTCCATTTACGTGTATGTTATAGGACTGAAAATAAAAGTGACATTGATATTACATTCTTTGCAACAATAGTCTAAAGAACAATCTGGACACACCAAAGTCCTTGAGATCTCAGTCTGATCCTCCTTGCGGGTTTGGTGGTTTCAATGTGATTGTGAATGAAATCTTGCATTTCTACCCTAAGAATGTGGCACATTCTTGTACCGTCAACCTCATTCTACCAACCTCATTCTATCAATCAGTTACAATCATGACAAAAAGGAAAGAATTTGTTTTCTATTTTGCATGTGCACAACCAGCTGTACATATATATCAGGTCTTCCGCTAGGATTTGACATTGTCCATCATCGAGAGGGACAGCACAACAAAGAAATCCATCCCAAGTGCCCTACAGTCTGTCGCGTACTTGAAACACGGCACAGATAAGTGATTTTTTCTCAAGATTTGTCAGTCCCAGTGACCGACGGCCTTCCATGTTTTCCGCACCTGTCAAGATTTGTCTGTCAAATATGCAGAATTTTCCATTAATCAACTTAATGGAAAGCCTGATATACTGCTGTTTCAAGATTCAAGAAATTTATTGTCCATTAAAGGATATTTGTCTTTGCCTGCCAAGCGTAGGTCAAGATTAAACAAATAATAATAATAATAATAATACCGTTATTATATAGGCGCTTTTTCTCAATTTTGGGGAAATCGACTCAAAGCGCCGCGCCTGAAACCCAACACACACACTCACGAAACAGACGCGGATTTACGCCATTTAAGACAAACACAGTACAAGACAAACGAAGGGCCAGTCAGCTACTGAAGTTACAGAGATTTTTTTATCGCTTGTATTTTGAAATTTTTGTAAAGTGGCCTGAGACCGGTACCAAAGTGTGGGGGGTGGAAGAACCGGAGTACCCGGAGAAAGAACCCCCGACGGTCCGCCCCAATTAACGGTGACACTTACCAGAGGAGAAAAGTCCAATGCCGGAACCCGGTATCGAACCGCTCACCTTTGGAATTGGTGGCAGGCGCCTTAACCACTGCGCCACGGACCGCCCGAACCATAATATCTCATTACAAATCAAACAAAGAACATATGATAAATCTCTGACTAGACAAAAATATAAAATAATAAGTTTTGACACTAACATCATACACATGCCCAGACACACGCACAGACTCACAAACTTAGTTTATGGCAGTATGTACAGCCCTCTGAAGGCAAAACACGGCAACTCCAGTTTCCTAGACAAGGAGAATTTTCCACTAACCCTTTTCATCCTGATACACTCCTGCATGAAACTAATTTGACTATGATAGTTCAAGGGTGGTGCCAGAATAGTTTGGCGCCTAAGGTGCCAAGCTATTTTGGCACTACTCTTGAACTAAAATGGTTGATCTATCTCCTCATCTGTAATGTGGCCTGCATAGTGCATAGGACAAGAAGCAATTTTTTTTTTTTTAATCAGACTCAGGATGTATCGATATACTGCTGCTTCATAGACAATGTTGTGAGGACAGTGTGCATGTGCCTAGCGGCTAGTATGACTAGTTTTTTACTCCCGCAATTACATAGACTTTGTAAAAGTTCAGTGGTGGGTTCAAGAAGCTTACTTAGTGAAAATGGCGTGTCAGATTCTGGGTGTGTCACTGATATTCTGGGTGTGAAAAACCTAGGTGAGATGATGATACCACTTAACTTCATAATGACGGCCAGTTTTGCTTGGCTTCTTTAGTTATCCACTCAAAAATACAGTCTGATCATCGAGAAACACCACCTGGCAGTGACCATAGACAGTGATCAAATAGATAGGTCGCATACAATTGTGCATCTCAATGAACTCAATTGCCATGCTGTGCACATGGCAGAAATGTGATACAATGCGCTTCAAGAAAACCTGTATTTTAAATGACTGCTTTATAATTTAGTCTTTAGGGTGAAGCGCTAACAACTAAACAAAACGAGCGTAAAGTTTGTTGTGAAACTGTCAACAAACATAGAGATAATCTTCCTCCTCAGTTCTAGTTGAAAATAGTGAACAAATCAAATCTTCAAATCTGCCCTTACCGTGTAAACAGAGCCTGCATCGTCCTTCACCTCTTGGGTATCTGGAATAGAAAAATGCATCGTGTCGCTGTGTTCTGCATAGGCACCAAAACATCAATTTTAGTTCGCCGAAGTCGGTCATCACTTATCTGTCGAACACTCCCCTTCTGCCATCTTCCAAAGTTTTGATCACGTGACTACAGCATGTCCGGTTTTGCTTTTTTCCACACTGGAAATATTGTTTTGATAGCTTTGATATGCCCTAGAAATAATGGCCAAGTATTTAACAGATAAACGTGAAGCAGGTTGTCTTCTTTGAAGCAAATCTTTAGGGAAAACTGTGAGAACAGAAAGCGGAAGTTGACAGGTGATCACTGCAATGCGCATGCTCAGCAGACTGTAATCCGAAGGTCGAGTCGGTGGTCAGCGTGTTTCGGTAGACTTGTGTGTCGTGTATTCATCAGACTTTTAAACCTACAGCAATCACAATGCCGACTGTTCCTGCGCCTGCTGTGAGAGAAGAGCCATCGGGTATCAATGCAATCCTCCTGGGGCCGCCCGGATCTGGCAAGGGCACACAGGTGACTATGAATGACTTGTTATGAAGAGGCACGTGTGTGCTTGTCCCAGGGCCGGTACATGCATAATTTTGCAAGGTGCCCTTACGTTCGTCTGTCCTTAGCGACTGGGCCGTGTAAGAATAAATTGATTTCATGTAAATATAGAGCTGAACACGTCCTGCAGCATAGTGACTTACTCACAATCACATGTAAGCATTCACGCCACCCATTCCCACGACCCACCACCACCGCCACCCTTTCAGTAGTCTCTAGTACTAGTCAGGGCCGGACCCAGGGGGGGGGGGTTACCTGGGTTCCGGAACCCCCCCTCCCAACTAAAAAAAAAAAAGAACAGTGAATTTTTTTTATGCAAAGGGAGTTCCAAAGTTTTATTATTTTTTTTATTGTTTTTAAAACATTGCAGTTTTTAGTCACTTTTGATCCAAGGCACAAAGAGTTATTTATAGACAATTCAACGGAAATCCATTTCAAGGGATCCGTTTAAACGTCCAAAACGTTTTCCCGTTGAAACAACCAAGTAACCCAACCCCTAACCCTAAATTAGTAAATGCAGCCATATTTTCTTGTTCTGGCCACAAGCCTCTTCCAGCGCCTTCACCTTGATACAGCCCTAATCCCCCAAAAACGACTTTTTAGAAAGATTAATTAAGACGCTAAGTTGATAATTATGATAATTCGTTGTAACGAACATCCGTTGAAACGACCATCGTTGAATCGTCCAAAAACATCGTTGAAATGGATTTCCGTTGAATCGACCAGGTACCCAAAAGAGTTGCTTTCCTTCAGTGCATGTCTTTCCGAGAAAGATCAGTGAAAAGACGTCTGACGTCATTAAGGTTTGTGGGGGGAAGTTTAAATCTAGATCTATTTTCTTTGGTAACACTTCACTTTTGCTGTCTCCTCGAAAATGCCGAAACTGAAAAAAACAGATGCTGATGGCAGTAGGCGACTGTCATGCTGGTTTTCATCAAGCTCCATTTCAGAAGGTGGGTACATTTTTAAATCCAATTTTGTCTCATAAAAGAAATGTAGTCAGTAGAACTAGGTAAAATTCACCCAATCCGAATTCGATTCAAATGAGCACGTGGCGATGGCGCCGGTACTTCCTTCCTGTGAGTGTAGCCTATGCTGTAGGAGCTGATACTAGCTGCATATAATGAATATCATAGATATAAAACAGCCCCACTTATTAAAATACCAAAACAGGTAACAATTAAAGTAATGCATAGCCTAAAATTTATTTCACAAAGTATTATATATAACTTTAAAAATGTCAATTTAAAGAATAAAGATATCGGCATCAATGATCAATATTGCTTTTATATTTATAAAAAAAATCTTTGGACGGCAAAATATCGTTTTCAATAACAAAACCAAGGGCTAAGTTATAAGGTATCGTTTTCACTAGTGCAGCTTACTAGCTATGTATTGTGACGTAAATCTCTTCGGAGAGCAGAACAGAACCGTCTTGATGGCTGACTATGGAAACCATAGCCTATCTGACACCACTTTGACAGCGTCGCCATCAATTGTGACGGCAACATAGCCTTTCCGGGTGCGAAACCGTCATGACGACTTCGGTTTTTGGAACGACAAGAAGCCATCATGACGGCATCCCAACCACTGCCTTTTTCACATAATAAAATGGAAAATAAAAATGTGCTGAAATTTTGCCAACTGCTGAAAATCAGCAAATTTGTTAACAGTTCCTATGCCTGTGAACAGCGTGCTACAAAATAAGATTATTCACCCTTAGGCCTTTTGTTGATGAAATTTAAAATAAGCTAAGAACTAATCAGAAAACCACTGTTTTTTTATATTAAATTATTATTATAAAATTGTAGTAGACGTGTTAACACCTGCAATGCATAATCATATATAAGATGTTGAAAAGACGGTTCTATTTTATTTTACATTGTTGTTGTTGCTTTTAGGATAATTTCATGTTTTAATTTTTATGTTATGTCTTTGTTTTTGTTTTTTTGTTTTTTTTTCTTTTTGTTTGTTGTTGTTGAGTAAATTGTAAAGCGCTTAGAGCTGTTTACAGGTAAGCGCTATATAAGAAAACCTTTAATAATAATAATAATAATAATAATAATAAAAGTTGTTTTTCTAAACGGCAGATGATGCAGTTCCTCGAAAGAGACAAAAATCAACCCAAAGTGAGACCACTGGCAGTGGAGTTCGAAACAGTGACATGGGAACAAGTAAAAGCAGTGTTGGTGAGTAATTTACTGCCCCGCCCCCCCCCCCCCCCCCCCTCTCAAAAAAAAAAATTAAATTAAATACAACCTGAAATTGATACGTGATTGAGTGTTTCAATTTAATAATTAATATTAAACAAAATGACTGGTGTGTTCCATTGGCTATCATTAGCCTAAGAAGACTCTACGAGTCATAAGGTAGCAAAGATTTTGTCCATCATTTGGGGGGAGGGGTCTAAAAAGAAAAGCTGTTATTTCAGATCATAAATATATATCTAAGCTTGACTGAAGTGTGTAAACGAAGACATATATATGCTTTAAATGTAATTATCTTGTTGCAGGTCTCTCTCTCTCTCTCTCTCTCTCTCTCTCCCTCTCTCTCTCTCTCTCTCTCTCTCAGTATGTGTGACTCTGTGTGTGTGTGTGTGTGTGTGTGTGTGCGCGCGTGCATGCTGTGTGTGTGTGTATGTGTGTGTGTGTCGGCGTGAGAGAGAGAGGGGGGGGGGGGGGAGATAGCACCTGCATACATATTTGCCCTTGCTGTATGAACTTTAATGTACTTAATGATTCTTTGTTTATTGCTTTACTTTGTATTTTTACTCATTTTATATTTTTGTGCGTACGCGTATGCGGGTAGGAATGTCTGGAGTGCGTGTCCGAGAGCGTGTGTTTGTTTTTGTGCGTATGTGCCTGAGTGCGTGCGTGTGTAAGTGTGTGTGTGTGTGTTCGTGCGTGTGTGCATGCGTACTGAATTGCGGTGTACATGAGTGTGTGTGTGTGCGTGCGTGCATGCGCGAGTTGTGATGTGCATGCGTGCGTACCTGAGTGCGTGTGTGGGTATGTGTGTGTGTATGTGCGTGGTGCGTGCGTGCGTGCGTAAGCGAATGCAGCAGTGCATGCAGCAGTGTGTGGTATGTGTATGTTTACATGTCTATGTCACTTATGTAGTAGATGTAGCAACGGCAAGTTTGAAAACTGGTCCTGTTACCAATAACTTCTACCGTTGGAAAATAAAGGTTCATTGTTCATTGTTCTCTTTCTCTCTCTCTCTCTCTCTCTCTCTCTCTCTCTCTCTCTCTCTCTCTCTCTCTCTCTCTCTCTCTCTCTCTCACAGGTACACACACAATCGTTTTAGTATTTCAGACTTCTCATAGACCCAACTTTTATTTGTATTTCAGACTCCTCCTCAAGCATTGATCAGCCTGCCGGGGGCCTGCTTTCTGAATCCTCTGCCATGCCAATGACCAACCAGCCTGATGTGAGCCTGCTTTCTGACTCTTCAGATTTCTCCTCTCAGATCACCAGCAACAAAAATATCGATTTTGGTGAAGTTTTCAAGAAACACACGCGAGTCGTTTCACTGTCAAGCCGTGACAAGGAGCATCTTCTAAGGCAACACTGGAGACCATCACCTGGTTTTCAGTTTCCAACAACAGTGATAAACAACAAGAACCGAAAATTTCAGCATGAGTGGTTGCAAAAGTACTCCTGGCTTGTGTATTCTCCTTTCGAGGATGGGGCTTACTGCAAGTATTGCCTATTATTTGCAAAGTCTACTGAAAACCTGGGCAAGTTTGTGAAGACGCCATGCAAGAACTGGAATAAAGCCTGTGATCAGATCAAAAAGCACTCGTTATTACAATACCACAAAGATGCAATGGCAAATGGAGAGCAGTTTTTGACAATCATGGATAAACCAGAGCAGAGCATCGCCAGTGAAATCAATCAGAAAAATGCAGAAAACATCGCTGCAAATCGACAAGTTCTGACAAGCCTCTTCAGGATTGTTGAAGTGTGTGGAAGACAGGGGTTAGCTCTGAGGGGCAACTGTGATGATGGCATTCTTCAGAGTGAGAACAGAAGCAATTTCAATGCCCTTTTGAATCTGTGCATCAATGCAGGAGATGAAACTCTCCGGAAACATCTAGATACATGCGATAAGAAGGCCACATACATTTCAAAAAGTACACAAAACAGACTGATAGAGGTTCTTGGTGATCAGATCCGCAACAAGATTCTTGCAGAAATTATTGCAGCAAAACAGTTTACCGTGCTTGCTGACGAAGTCACAGACAGCTCAAACTGGGAACAACTTTCAATTATATTGAGATTCGTCGATGGAAGTCTGAAAGTTTGTGAAGAGTTCCTGGCTTTTGTCCAGTGCAGAGATACCACAGGTGAAACACTTTACAACAAGATTGTTGAGTGTCTGGGCTTGTGGGGGCTTGATTTCAACAATGTTAGAGGACAAGGTTATGACGGGGCCGCAAACATGGCAGGAAAGTTTAAAGGAGTGCAGGCACGTTTTCAAGCAAGGAACAACAAAGCACTGTACTTTCACTGTGCTTCCCATAGCTTGAGTCTCTGCATTGTAAAAGCATGCGGCTTGCCTGCAGTGAAGAACATGATGGGAGCACTGAGGGAACTGTCACTGTTTTTCTCAAACTCTCCAAAGAGACAACGAAAACTTGAAGATACCATCGAAGCATCTCAGCCTGACACGACAAAGACAAAGCTTGTTGATCTGTGCAGAACAAGATGGGTAGAAAAACATGAAGCACTGGAGGTTTACACATCTCTCTTCCTGGTTGTTCACGACTGTTTGGGACAAATGTGTGAAGACAGTGACAATTGGGACAGTGAGACATTGACCAAGGCAACTGGCTTTCTCCACACCTTGAGCAGCAGTGTTTTCCTCGTTGCATTCGTTGTCGTCCGCAATTGTTTGCGTTACTTAAAACCCTTGACAGTGAAGCTCCAGAAAAGAACAAAAGATGTTGTCGATGCCTACAGAGAAATCAAAGAGGTCAGTAACTGCATGTCTTCTATTAGAAGAGATGTCGACACAGCGTTCGTTGCCTGGTTTGGTGAAGTCAGCAAAATGGCAAATGCTTTGACAACTGATGTTGTTGTTCCTCGTCAAGCATCCCGCCAGACTCTCCGTGACAACCAACCTGCGGCCACTCCAGAAGAATATTTCAAGATTAGCATTGCCATTCCTTTCTTGGAACACCTGTCAACCGAATTGGACTCGAGGTTCAAAAATGCTGACCTAGCAGTTGATGGTCTCTGTCTGGTGCCAAGCACTTTAATAGACAACCAGGATGGTTTCATGCAGGTTCCAGAAGGGGTGAAGACACTGGCAATGTTGTGGGAGTCTGACCTACCAGACAACGCTACCCTTGATGCAGAATACCAACGGTGGGTTTGCAAATGGCGAAGTGCTGCTGAGAATGCGACAGCTATCATCCCATCCACGGCATCAGAAGCACTGAAACACTGTGACAGGGATTTTTATCCCAACCTGTTCATCATGCTAAAGAACCTTTGCACCCTGCCTGTCACTACTGCCGAGTGTGAGCGTTCAAACAGTCAGTTGCGCAACCTGAAAAACTACCTGCGCTCTACAATGGGGCAACAGAGACTCAATGCACTTGCTTTACTGAAAGTGCACAGGGATGTTGATATTGACTTCAAAGAGGCAGTGAACTGTTTTGCCAGAAGATACAATTCACAAATGGTACTAATGCCGAGGAACCTAGTGCAGCAAGACTGAACTGAAGTGAAAGCAGGGCCCTGATGTTCATAAACTACAAGGTAAAGCTTTATACCGTTAACGATCAACGAAAAGTAGTGAATAATAATAGTATACAAAACATCTCTGTTGATAAATAAATGTTTGTGTGTGGTGTGGTGTGGGTGTGGGTGTTTTTTTTAAGGGAGGGGCAGGTGATAATTTTTGTACCCCAGAGTTTGTCAGTTCGATTGTTCAAAAAGCTCAAAGTCCCCAGACCATCACAAATGGCTTTTTCAAGGCTCAGATTGCACCATTTTGCATCCTTGAAAAAAAAAAAATTCCGGGGGGGCATGCCCCCGGACCCCCCTAGAAGGCTCGGCGCTTCGCGCCTTCGCTTTATACTGAATCTGTAACCCCCCCATCGACTTTTCCCAGGTCCGGCCCTGCTAGTAGTAGTGAGGACAAAATAGGCCGTGAGGTCTTTGCAATTGCAAATGTCCTTTCTCGTCACTTTATCAGTTTATGCAAGATTTTGTTGCGCATTTTGTGAGCGAGATGTGTAGTGTATGCAGTTATTTTTCTTAACACATTTTTGTTTTGTTTTGCAGGCCCCTTTGCTGGCAGATCGGTACAGGGTGTGTCACTTGTCAACAGGTGGGTGCCTATTAATACTAATTAGTATACCAATCTACAGTCAAACTGTCTAGGCAAACAGTCAACCAGTGGACTGAGGTGGGTTGTTAATAATACATTTTGTACTTTGTCTTTTGGGTGGGTGTCGTGAATTTGTAAAAATAAAATTATATATAATAATAATAATACATAGTATTTATATGGCACATTTATATATATTATATCAGGCATGCGAATTGTCCGCCTAAAGGCAAATTTCCGCCGAAATGATTTGCTCAGCCGCCCCCCCAAAAAAATTGTCCGCCGAAAAAAAAATTGGGGTGCAAAAAGTAACTGAGCATCGGTCATTATACACTGCGAGTCATTCGTTCAAGTGATATGCCACCCGCTAGAGTTATGCGTCACCTATTGTAGCTTTAACGCAGTCGTTACCGTGCAAGCGGGCAATACAACACTGAACGCACTGTTTTCATTTTCACTTCTCGTCTTGCGCACTACCCCACCCGGGTCTGCCCTGGGGGACTTGGGTGGGGTTAGGTATTTTTTAGTTCCCAGGGTCACCCTGGTCAGCCCCACAGGGTGGGTTTTTCTCTCTATTCTGGGGCATGTGTTTATGTCTACCCTTTGTCCATTCACCTGTATTTGCCTTTTTAAAACTCTCCCTACTGTCTGCACTGCCTGTAGCTTTTGTTATTGGATGTGTGTTGCTAAATGGTCTTAGCTTTATTTAGGCCCCATGTGTTAGGTTTATTTAACGTATTTGACCGGCTGGCGACATACATTCAATGTTCTGTTTATTTATTTATTTTTTTTCTCAAGCAGTGCAGGCACGTCCTGAGAAAGCCTTGTTGCTGTCGGGACGTTAAGCAATGTACAATCAATCAATCAATCAATCGTCTCTTGGCTTGACTTCGCGAACGAAGATTTTATAGGAGTTGCCCACGACGTCTGCAGGCTTGTTCGTGGCTGCGGAGGCCAATCCGAGACAGGCAGGTTCGACCGCAGTGGCTGCAGGGGAAGGTATGGCCAGGGTTCTGAGCTGCGGCATCTCTGTTTTTTCTCCTGAGTCGCTTGTCCTTAAGGCTAGCTCTGTGAGAGTCCTCAAAGGAGACAGCTGCCTTGTAAATGGTGGAGCGCCAGGTGTCACGGTCCGCAGCAAGCGAAGACCACTGGTGGTGGTCGATTTGGCAGGCACTAAGTGACTTTTTGAGACAGTCTTTGTATCTCTTCTTTGGTGCCCCTCTGTCACGGTGTCCAGTAGCAAGCTCGCCGAACAGGGTGATCTTTGGTAGGCGATGATCCTCCATCCTGGAGACATGCCCCGCCCAGCGGAGCTGTGTCCGCAGCAGCAAAGCCTCGATGCTCACAGTTTCAGCCTGTTACAAGGACCTCGACGTTGGTGACATAGTCACTCCAGTGAATGCTCAGGATGGTACGCAGGCAGCGCTGGTGGAAGCGTTCGAGGAGTCGTAGTTGGCTGCGGTAGAGGGCCCAGGACTCGGAACCATACAGCAGGGTGGTGAGGACCACAGCTTTGTACACGCTGATCTTGGTGCCTGTTTTCAGCTGTTGATTGTGCCACACCCGCTTGAAAAGTCGCCCGAAAGCGCTGTTCGCTTTTGCCAGCCTGCTGTCAAGCTCCTTGTCCAGCTTGGCGTCTGACGTGATAATGCAGCCAAGGTAAGTAAACTGGTGCACTGACTTTAGTTCAGACTCACCAATGGTGATGTGAGGAGGGCGATACACTGTCTTGGGTGCCGGCTGATGGAGGACCTCTGTCTTTTTCAGACTGACCTCGAGTCCAAAGAGCTGGGCAGCATCTGCGAAGCAAGACGTGATGCGCTGCAGGGCTCTTTCTGTGTGTGCAACGAGGGCAGCATCATCAGCAAAAAGCAGCTCACGAATCAGTTGGTCTAGGGTTTTCGTGTGGGCCTGCAGTCGTCTGAGGTTGAACAGGCTGCCATCGAGACGATACCTGATGTACACTGCATCGTCATCATCGAGGTCCACTGTGGCCTGCTTCAACATCATGCTAAAAAAGATGGTGAAGAGGGTCGGTGCCAGCACGCAGCCCTGCTTTACGCCGTTGAGAATAGGGAATGGTTCTGAGAGGTCATTGTTGAGTCTGACCTGGCCTTGCTGGTCCTCGTGTAGCTGGACAATCATGTTGAGGAACTTTGGGGGACAGCCAAGTCGCTCCAGGATCTGCCACATGCCTTGCCTGCTCACAGTGTCGAACGCTTTTGTTAGGTCGACAAATGTTACGTACAGCCCTTTGTTCTGCTCGCGGCACTTCTCCTGTAGCTGTCTCAGCACAAAGACCATATCAGTGGTGCTCCTGTTTGCTCTGAAGCCACACTGACCCTCTGGGAGTTGGTCTTCAGCGATGGCAGGTACCAGCCGATTCAGGAGCAGCCTTGCAAGGATTTTCCCAGCAATGGACAGCAGGGTAATTCCCCGATAGTTGGAACAGTCAGACTTCTCGCCTTTGTTCTTGTACAGGGTGATAACGACTGCATCACGGAGATCTTTTGGTAGTGTTCCTTCCTCCCAGCAGCAGAGAAAGAGGTCATGGAGCTTGTTGTGCAGTGCTGTGCCTCCATGTTTCCAGATCTCTGGCGGTATTCCATCAATGCCTGCTGCTTTGCCACTCTTGAGCTGGTGGATGGCTGTGAGGGTCTCTTCAGCGGTGGGCGGTTCGTCCAATTCAACCTTTACTGGGAGGTGTGGGATTTGTAGGACGACTGCTTCTTGAACAGTGCGCTCAGCGCTGAAGAGGCTCTGAAAGTATTCCGACCAGCGGTTTAAGATGGAGGTATTATCTGTGAGGAGTGCCTGGCCATTCGCGCTTCGATGGGGACTTTGTACCAGGTGCCTGGGGCCATACACTGCTTTCAGTGCTTCGTAGAAGCCCCTGTAGTCACCATTGTCAGCGCAAAGCTGGGTCCTGTGTGCAAGTCTGGTCCACCACTCATTCTGGAGATCTCTGAGCTTGCGCTGGAGACTGCTGCAGACGAGGCGGAAGGCAGACTTCTTCACAGGGCAGGAAGGCTGGGCTAGGTGGGCCTGATGGGCGGCTCTTTTTTTTTGCTAGGTGTTCCTGGATCTCTACATCGTTTTCGTCAAACCAGTCTTTGTTCTTCTTTCTGGCGAAACCCAAGACTTCTGCAGAGGATTTTGCAATAGCAGTTTTCAGTTGTTCCCAAAGTGTTTCAGGGGAGGAGTCTACTGGGTCCGCTGTGTCTTTGAGCCTGCGCTGTAAATCTGTCTGAAAGGCAGCTTTCACATCGTCACGCTGAAGGCTGGCAACATCAAGCTTTTTCTTGGGGGGCCCCCATTTCTTGGGTTTTGGCTTGAAGTGGAGCCTGAGTTTGCAGCGGACAAGGCGGTGGTCAGTGTGGCACTCTGCGCTGGGCATCACTCTGGTGAGGAGGACGTCACTGCGGTCCCTCTGACGCACTAGGACATAGTCGATAAGGTGCCAGTGTTTGGAGCGAGGATGCATCCAGGTGGTCTTTCGACTGTCCTTTTGCTGAAAAGTAGTGTTGGTGATGACCAGTTGCTGCTCCGCACAGAACTCCAACAGTAGGCGGCCATTGTCATTGCAGTTCCCCACGCCATGCTTGCCGAGGACTCCTTTCCAGGCTTCAGAGTCCTGGCCCACTCTGGCGTTGAAGTCGCCAAGGATGATGACTTTGTCGTCTGCAGGGGTACTCTGTAGTAGGCTGCGCAGGTCAGTGTAAAACTTGTCCTTTTCAGCAGGCTCTGCCAGGAGGGTTGGGGAGTACACACTGAGAAGGGTGACGTGTTGCTGGTGTCTCAGTGGGAGGCGCATGGACATGATGCGGTCTGAGTGGCCCGTTGGTAGGTTTTCCAGCTTAGTCGCAATGGATGTCTTGACCATGAAACCCACGCCTGAGAGCCGTCTTTCTGATGCAGGCCTGCCTGACCAGTAGAGGGTGTACCCAGCACCAAGTTCTTGGAGGCTGCCTTCGTCCGGAAGGCGTACTTCGCTGAGCGCGGCGATGTCGATGTTTAACCTCCGCAATTATGGGCAATGAGGGCGGAGCGACGTTCAGGGCGTCCGCTGTCTGCTTTGTCGAGCATGGTTCGGACGTTCCAGCATGCTACGTTGAGTCCGGTCGTGGTCGTCATGAGAGTGGATCTGTTATTCTTTCTTGTTTTTTGACCGCAGGAGAAGATGCCCGTTGACCGCGGCTAGCCAACTGGGGTTGCGAGGGGACGAGCTTTGGTTAGGCCACCTTTTCTAGGCCCCTCTCCGTGTGGAGCAAGCAGTGCTGTCCCTAGAGAAGGCTGCTTGGTCGTTCAGGGTGTGCCGAGTGATGTTGTCATCCCCAGGTCAACATCAGGCGACCAATATCCTGAACCGCCTGCATGCAGGTTTGAGACTGCGGCTTCCAGTGACATCTTTCACCTGCCGTTTCGCCCCTCGCCCGTCGCTACAGGACTTGGAATGGTCAGTGTCATGGTCCGTGGACGTTTCCTAAAGCCTGCGCAGTGGAGCTTTTTGGTGGAGTGCAGTGTGCGCAGTACTGGCCCCACCCTTTAAACCCTTGGTTCATCTGCCATGGCCTAGCAAGCTGGGACGATGGCATCGAGGTCCTCGGGTCGTAGGTTTTATATCAGACTGTCCTTGTCCTAGTCTCTGGCTCAAAAGCCTTCCCCGGAGACACGGGGGCTTTGATGTCAGGGGTTTCCTCCCTTAGCCTTTCCGCAGCCAAGCGGCCAGGCCTGCAAGGCAGCAGGCAACTCGTGGAGGGCGGGGTCGTCTATGTCCCGTGCAGATGTGAACATCTGCCCACTGCCCACTTACTGTACCTACTCCACCTGTAAATAATGCGCCTTACAACTTAATACATGTGGGTAGTAATTGGGTTGTTTCACCTGTACCGGCACCACCACCCACAATTGACTGGGACATAAAGATTGAATTTATTAGTCCTTATGTATACACTGATGATGAAGGCGCCTTAGTGTTTAGGAAGGTTGTTAATTCTGGGCCGCTTATTGTAAGCCTTGTTCCAAGCTTTGCTTCAGACGACAATAGCAGAGAAAAACTGAAAGTTGAAAATTATGAGAGACGGAGATATCTTCTTACACATAGGAAGGGTAGGTCTGATGCGAAGGTCGTGTTTGCACCAATAAACTTTCCCATCGCAAGAGAAGCGACAATAGTATTTGAAATTATCATGAGATCAGTAACTACTGCTAAAGAGGCTCAGATTGCACAAGGAATTAAACTTACATGGAATGACACAGTGGCAGAGTCATCAAAGGTCTTTATTGCTATTACAAAAAATAATGATGTTATTAATGTTTCGAGCAGTGTTCCAGCTGTCAAGGTGGTGGTAGACAAAGCAACTTTTGTTCGTCTAACTTACATAAACCTTGAACACATTGATCTTGTTGCATTTTATTATGCTAACAAATTGTATACTTTTGAAGAGTTGCAAAATGTAATTGCTGATTAAATAAAAAAAATATTTGTCAATAAAAAAAAAATGGTAAACTTCTATCCGCAACTACCGACGCTTGAGTCGACTGAAACAAATGTGACGACTAAAACAACACTTGCGCCTGATGCACAGGTGACAGCTGTGCCAATTGCATCAGATAAAACATTACAGGCAGATGCATTCAGATTAAATAATATTACAGAAGCTTTGAAATATTTGGAAAGTGAAGAGGCTAAGTACTCACGGTGCAAAAGGAGGTATAAGTCAGTATTTAATTCTGTTCAAAACACTTCTATGGCTATTGGTGCAGTTTCAGCTTCATGTTCTGTAGGGGGTATAGTTCTGTTCGCCACAGGAATTGGAAGTTTGGCTGGAATAGCAATTGAGGGTGTTAGCGTTGCTACATGCCTGGCTTGCTTTGGTTTGGAAGCCTTGAACAAGAGGTTTCACATGAAATTACAGAAACATGAAGCATTGAGTACGCTTGCATTGAGTACGCTGCGCACTGTACGTGTGGGGAAAATGGCGGTATCACGAGTTGTTGAAAATGGCGGTGAGAAAGGATATTGTTCAAGATAGAGTGCTGTTTAGTGTGCATCTGATCATGATGTGGTAAGCACACACCCACCCCCCCACCCCTGTCGTTTGATTTTTTGGCCGCTGAAATGAAGGAGCACGCTACCCCCCCCCCCCCCCCCCCCCCCCCCCCTGGAAAATCCTGAAAATTTCAGATTTTCACTTTTCTAATTCCCATAGAGATACCTGATATATATATATATATATATATATATATATATATATATATATATATATTTTTTTTTTTTTTTTGAGGGGGGGGGGGGGGGGGGGGGCGGGGGGGTTAAATCATGGTGTTTTTTGGGGGAAGGTTCATTTGTCTAATGCGCCCTGCGCCTTTGGCACATCATTTTAAATTTTGATAAATGCTGAAACTCTATACTTTTTTTCTTAAATTAATATTTTAATTAATAGTCCAGAGTATTTTTTTTTTGGGGGGGACTCAGCTTAATAAGGATAATTTAGGTTTAGCAACAAACAGTGCATGCATGCAGCGTACAAAAACAACTTTTGGTTTAATCCAGTAGACAAATTTTGTGTGAAAATCATCCTAAATTGCTGAGAAGAAGGCAAAGAAGCACTATTCACTGATTAGCCGCCATCAATTCGCACACTCAGGCTGCCGTCAGTCAGTGTTGTTCAAATCTATAGCTCTAACAGTGTTACTGGCCTACACTCACAGTGTATGGCAGGTAAGTATGAAATTCAACCTTCTCTAACTGAGGATGCAATAAATTGGTTCTCTCCCTTTGTTTGGACCGCGCGCGCGCGCGCACACACACAGACTTTACCGATGTAAAAAACAACATACCGTTCGTAAGCATCTGGCAATACTGCAGAGTAAGTCAAGTGCAACGTATAGTACAGCAGCAGTCAAGGGTTTCACTATGTCACTCTGACCCACAAGCAGTCTCAGTTACTTAGTTACGGTCACTCATTCTGTCTAGATCAGTTGGGGGGGGGGGGGGGTACAGGGCAAAATCCCCAAATTTTGGAGTTGTCCTCTGAAGACTATTAAAATTCAGGAGACAGATGGACCATGGCAGTTCAAGGATGGTGTGTGGGTACCAAGCTGTTCTGGTAGTAGTGGTACCATCCTTGAACTATCACGGTTGATCACGATCACAGTTGATCACTATCTTGCTGTGATGTGTTGGGGCTAAATGAGCTATTGATGATTGTTGTGTAGGTGACATGCTGAGAGCTGTGATAGCTTCTGGCAATGAGCTGGGTAAGAAGATAAAGGGGGTGATGGACGCGGGGCAGCTGGTGAGCGATGACCTGGTGGTGGAGCTCATCAACCAGAACCTGGACACGCCGGCCTGTGAGAATGGATTTCTGCTGGACGGCTTTCCTCGCACAGTCAAGCAGGCTGAGGAGGTGGGTTTTCACAAAACCTACAGCCAACTTCGGCTGTAACCTAATGCTGGGGGCCCAAAATTTGTATTTTTTATGTCATTGTGGATACAGCCCCTACAAGATGAATTGTTAAATCGAGGGAGTCTGTTCTCAGAAAGACACTTTTTAACCCATTGGATGTCAATAGCAGCCTTTGTCTCAATGATTCCTGCAGGATTGCAGGAATCATTGCAACAAAAACTACTAGTACTATGGACAGCGAAAGAGGTAATTTTGTGGTTATATCTATAAATATTTTTTTTAATGCTACAGCTAAATGTTTTATAGAACCCCTTGTAATGCAGGCACTGTTCGCAGTACCAGTAGCTGCATGTACACCTACAAAGGGATTAAGTTTAACTCTTTGGCTGTCATTTGTGGTTATTGTTGCAAAGATTTCTGTAGAAGTCAATGTAACAAAAAAAGCTACTGACAGCCAAAGGTTTAATACTATGTCTGTCATTTATTTCACTCCCAAAAGCTGGACAAGCTGTTGGAGAAGAGGAAGTCATTGTTGGACGCCGTGGTAGAGTTCTCCATCGATGATTCTCTGTTAGTCCGTCGCATTACCGGCCGTATGATCCACACAGCCAGTGGCCGCAGCTACCATGAGGAGTTCAACCCCCCGAAAAAAACAATGACTGACGATGTAAGTAATAATAGTGCAACATATTGTATAGGCGCTTTGTTCCATTTGAAAATCTGCTCAAAATGCAGCGCATTACTAACTCAACATGCGCTCAGGTAACACACACACAATTATTCACATACAGACAGTGACATATACAGCTGGTGTAGTGGTGACCATTTACTTCATGAAGCCCCATACTATTTGTAAACAATTATATATTTTAACCAGGGCTTCTGTTTTCACAACAGGTTAAAGGGTCTGTAGACCTCCAGGAATACATTTTAGAGGGTACACAGCCCCCTACTCTGATTTATTTAAGAAAAACTGCATCATCTGTATGTTTTAAAAAAAAAAAAAATAAATTAACTCATTTCGCTCTCATTAAATTTGTTGTGACAGTGCATCTTTTCCATGACACTGATTTTTTAACTGTTGAGCTATCGTGCAAAAACCTGTCTCTGTCTCTCACAGAAAAAACATATATGTATTTACCTGTATGATCATTTGATAATGTATTGTAACAGAGAATATAGCCTTTTCTGCTGAATGCAGATTGACAACCAAAGTCTGGCTTGTCTAAACTCTCTCTCTCTCTCTCTGTAAACTAATGTACTTAAAAGTTGGTTTCAACCCATTTAATCCCAAAGATGTATTTCTCCAATTTTAGAGCTTTTGTCTAATACCTGTGTATCAGAAGATGGATCGACCACGATAAAAAACTGACAAACTTATTTCTGTTCAAATTTCTGGACTTGCTTTTTGAGTTCGCCTCTATGCACATTGCGCATGTCATCCGTGTGCCGTCGTGCTTTAGCCCGGTACTGTCGCTTGTCTGTGGAGACGGCGGTGTCGAAATGCAGCTTTCTTCTAAGCGATTATCAAGATCAGATGGTGCCGGATTGAATAATCCGAAGCATTCCAGCTTCCTTTGCTTTTTCTCTGCCATTTACAACTTTGTTCAAGATTGAAAGTGAAACGCACGATGCTGTATCCCATAATAGTATGAATGGTGACATCACAGCAAGTAATACGTTCAACATGTAGCGCGCACTTTGTAATAAGATGCCAACACCATACGTAAACTAACAGTTTGTCCATCCAATTACACTCGCACGGACCCCCGGAGTCGGAGTGATTCTGAACGCAGCAGCGACCAAGCGAGTGGCTAAACAAACCAACTCATCACTCAAAATAGAATGACTGTCACCTACCTCTGTTAGGTTACGCACGATGGCGCAAGGATGATGCGTCTCAGACGCAGATGCACTGAATTTTAGTGCATCTGACTACCCCTTAGTTACATTTTCAGTACGTGATTTTGAGTTTTAAGGCGTCATAGATGCACAGACGCACTAAAACGGAAGCCCTGTTAACCCTTTTCATCCTGATACACTCATTGCTTGAAATAAGTTTGACTGATAGATCAAGGGTGGTGCCAGAAGAGCTTGGCATCTGAGGCGCCAAGCTATTCTGGCACCATCCGTGAACGAAAACAGTTGATCTCTCTCCTAATCTGTAATGTAGCCTTCATCAAGTTCATGGTACAATGTACAGATTTGAAAAATTTCAGTCTCCGGATTTAATGGGTTAAGCATGAACCATATATGAAGATGAATTCTTTTCACTTACACTTGGTGATCTAGATCTGTTTAGCCTTCTAGCACACATTGTGCTAAGCCAGTTAGATATATTATCATGATTTTTTTTGTCTGTAATGGTGCAGTTCATATGATTATCTTGTACGTTATCTGTGTACATTTATTTTTTCGGTGGGCAGGCGATTGGGCATCTGTCCAACGCTGAGTAATTCACCTTGGTACATGTACTACTTAACCTTCTACGCATCAGTAGCGGTTTTAGTGGCAATGATTCATGTAGGAAAATCTTTCAAAGGTCTGAATTGTTCCGCCGTTTCGAGGATTTCCTCGGTAATCTCGCCGATTTCCGCCGATTTTCCGCTCTATTTACTATACTACTACTACTGTTTCCATGTATAATTTCTTGCGCCTTTTTAATTTCCGCTTTTTTTTTTCAAAGTCAATTCGGACCTTTGTCTTTGCAACTAAAAGTAAAACTGCTACCCACACGCACAGGGTTAACTAGCCTTTGACAGTTTTATAGTCTCACTACTATCATAATTATCTGTTTTGTAACTACATGTAGCTTTCTGTGTTGTGCTTGTCCTTTGTAAATGTATTTCTTTCTTTTTGGGGAAAATCTTTTGTTACGTTTCTGGGTTCTTATTATGACCTTGTGATGAACAACAAATTTCTCAAGTAGTCAGTAAAGTGTTATCTCATCTTAGCTTACCAAACTTTATTCCATGACAAGTAACATGATTTCAGCTTACTGGTGAGCCACTGATCCGGCGATCAGACGACAACGTTGATGCTCTGAAGAAACGACTGGATGCGTACCACGCACAGACAAAACCTTTGGTCGATTACTACTCCAAACGTGGGCTACACTTCGCTGTCGACGCTTCTCTACCCCCCAAAATCGTGTTTGCGTCCATCTGTGCTTCTTTTGCAATCCAGTCACCGAAGCACAGAGTTATGTTTATGGGCCAATAGTGGGGTAGTACTGCGTTAAGTTTTTGAGGAAAATAATGGGTGGTGATATGAACTGTGGTTGTTGGGCTTTGTGTACTCGTATATAAATTGGCCTGTAAATTGTTGTGATAAATAAACACCAAATTGAGTTTTTTCTCTCCACAAAACAAATCAATATTCATTGTAATTTTATTTTAACTCCTTCACTGCTGAGAAAATTTGTGAACACCACCCAACCGCAAGAGGCAGGGATCCCCATGAGCCCCCGCAGTTGTGGGGGCTCATGAGGATCTGTGCCTCTTTCTGAAACCAGTTTCCTTTTTGACAGAGTGGGATCTTTTACCTTGAATTTACAATGATTTTATAAACACAGTTTGCGTCTAATGGCAGTGGAGGGGTTAACTCGTTCAGCCCAACACATATTTCCCAAATTTTTGACATGTCATCTAACGACTATGAACCTGTTGCAGGAGATGGATCAACCATGATAATTTATGGATAGTGCCAGATTAGCTTGGCGCCAACGGGCACCAAGCTTATCTGGCACTACCCTTGAATTATCATGGTTGACCCATCACCTGTAGTGCGTCGGGGCTGAATGGGTTAATTTTGCAGAAATGATATGGTGTGTGTTGGGGCAGGAGGTGATGCACATTGTTTCCATTACAACCATTCCTGAATGTAGTCTGTGCGTTTATCCTATACAAAATGTACTTATTTTCCATCATGTATTAATCATAGGCTTGGCATGAAAAGATGTACGCTTCTAGTTTAGAGAGAAATATGCAGCATGAGTAGCAAATTTCTGAGCCACCATGTAGACATCTTGCTGCCAATATAATTTCAGCAGCTTTTCACAGGTGATTTGAAAGGAAGTGTTGGTCTGTGATTTTGGACCGAACAACCTGTAGGATGTCGGATCCAAAATCACAGACTACCGACTAGTACACAAATTATTCCCCTCTTTTGCGCCCCAAATCTCTCTCCCCCCCCCCCCCCCACCCCCCAACACTCTACCCCCTGCCCAAGTCCTCACCCTGTCCTTTTCCTGTTTCTCTCCCTCTCATTAGAAAGAAATAGAAACTGGCATGATGATGTTACTAACTTTAAAGCTTTGCACATTAACTTGTGAACAGTTTGCAATATTTTCCGTACCTTTTATTTTATCTTGTTCTAGTGTTTGTTGTTTACACTTTAACATGTAAATCATGTACCATGGTATTTCAAGGGTAAGATGTGGTCCATGTTTTGTGAAAAAACAAATTGGTCACAATGCTAATCAACCTGCATTATTACCACATGGATAAGTCTTGCCTGTTTTGCGCAGTCTACTCCACTGTGTTGTGGTTAACCCCCTTGTGCATGCAGCCACTGGTGGTGTAATCAGTGCCAGCGACAGCGTGCAGAACAAGGTTGGTTACTTTGTGAAATACAACGTTATTTTTTGTGTGTGTGCACAGTTCGTGAAAAGAGAAATATGGTACTATTGAACGCAGCTATGACCCTTTGGTTGTCAGCGGCGACTTTTGTTGTACGAGTCCTGCAGGAATCATTACAACAAAAGTCTGTACCGACAGCCAAAGGGTCGAATCACTGCATCATGGCCAATAAACCCACATTTTTGGGGCAGGCCTATTTAGTTTATGCTAGTTTGTACTGGTACATATTTATTTGCAACTGGTTCCTGAATTCAGACCGTGTGGCCTAGAACCTTAAGATCTGAAATCAATGACCAGCACACATATCTTGTACAACAGAACCTGCTTTGAGTGACCGCCCTAATGAGTGATCATCTGTCATAAAGGCTGTAGCCACCTAAATGATGGTCTTTTATGACAGGTGGCACTTTTTCCCTTCAAGACTTCTCTTGAGAAAGCACCTGTCTTTTAAGACCAATTGTTCTTGCCTCCCGTTCCCCCCCCCCCCCCCCCCCCCCCCCCCCCTCAGAAAAAAAGAAAAAAAAAAAGTTTGCTCTATCAAGCTCTACCGTCCCCATTAATTCTTAGACACCGTGAGATTGTTACTCGCGCATGCGCTTAGCATTTGTTGCTGGCTGAGGAAAGTCCGTATCGACCTATTACAATGGGCAGCCTAAAAAGTGAGGAATATTTCCACTACTACTCAGTTTGTATTGCTTCGATCCACGGAACCTTTGATATATCACCCTGGCTGTCTCCCTCCATTTGCTGTTCTGATCTGAGCCGCAAGTCAAGGAAAACGACCATTGTGGTATAGTGTGTGTTTGAAGTTGAATATAGATTGTACTGCCAGTTGGTTACAAAGTAAAGTAGGTAAAAGCACTATCAGGGGAGAGAAGTGTGCATGATCGACCAGTAATCAGATCTACTGTGGCCAAAGCACAACAAAAAAAAAGATAGGAAAGAGGGGGTACTGCCAGTTTGTTTTTTATTTCTGTTGAGGATTTTTAAAGGGCACCATTGTGTCTACCTGTTTGCGTGGTAGATCTTAAAAGTAACTTAACAACTTTTGTCAGCTCAACTGTCTCTTTAACCGCGTCACTCGCTATGTACGCAAGCTTACCTCTTCGAAAGCGGGGCAAATGCAACATGATGTTCCCATCAATCCAAGGTGCTCTGGACACGGATATGAATAGGGTCATCAAGAGGCAAAAAACCTCATGAGCCCCTCACATCTGCGGGGCCTCACGAGGTTCTGTACCTCTTGCAGTTGGGTGGGGTTCGCCTTTTTCTGGTGGTGAAGTGGTTAACAATGCAATATTTATGTTGTCTTCTTTTTATTTCTGTGTGACCTGCATGTAAAGCTCCATCCACTCGCATTCAAAACCAGTCCTATCTATACTATTTTCACCTTTGACCTGTAGTCTGTGCCTTTTTCAGCCCTTTGTTGGTAGCTGCTTTTGTCAACATGATTCCTGCACGAGTCAACGTGACAACCGCTACTGACAGCTGAAGGGTTAACCCCATGAACCTGCAGCCACTGTAAACAGTGTAATCATGTGGTACTGTAAACAGTTACGGTGGCTGCGTGCAATAGGGGGAATAAACCTTTTTAGTGGTTTCTAGGAAACCAAGGCAGACTTCATAGACCTAATCACATGTGCAGCTCACAAGAACTCTTCCGTTTGAGGAATAGGGATAGTCGATCTCGGTCAGCAAAATTCACATATTCACATGAGCTGTTGCACTCGCTCGGGCTCATGTCAATCTGTGTTTATTGCCGATGAAGCAGGATTGGACCAAAGACTGAACGTTGTCGTCACAATCATGGGCACACTGGTTGTCACCCTCAATTCGCTGTGGAGCGAAAGGGAGACAACCGGTGCGAATAATGTTATGACCAAGAGACAGTCATCAGTATCTTGCAACATGTGATGTCTACTGGTTTAGGAAAAAAAAAAATTATATTTTTGATTCCAGATTGTTCGTCTTTGCTTTATGATTTTTTTTTTTTTGGGAGGGGTGTTTGTTGTTTTGTGTGTGTGCGAGTACTGTCAGGTCAAACTTGCATGTTTATTCGCAAAGATATACATCAAACCAACTAAACAACGAACCCCCCACACACGCCCCCTCCAACCCCCCCCCCCCCCCCCCCCCCCCCCCCCCCCCCCTCTATAAGGAAAAAAAGGTAACCGCTAAAGGGAAGGGGGCTGGGAGGAAGTGGAATGAAGGGGAAAAGCCTAACGGAAAAAAGCGTAAAGAGAGAGATCAAGAGGGGGGGGGGGGGGGGGGGGGGGGAGGAGAGAAGAGAGAATAATAATGAGTACTTGTATAGCGCCTAACCTCTGATTAGAGCTCTTTTCGCTTAACAAAAACTAATTGTACAAAATAATTATTTACAAAAACGCAATTTACAAAAAGTACTAAAACAAAATACAACGCATTCTGTAAACAAACTATAAAGTCACCATTCAAAGTGCAACGCTTATTGACTCATGCTCGCATTCACACACACACCACACGCTACTTCCGAGACAGAGATAACTTTAACATGACATCTGTGACAAAGTCATTTGTAGCAGACAGAAAAATAGGGCTTGCTTGAATGCCTCTCTCGAATCCACGTATCTGAGTTCGCTTGGGAGATCATTCCAAACAACTGGGCTCTGGTACCCGAATAACCTCTCCCCCACCCGGGTCTGCCCTGGGGGACTTGGGTGGGGTTAGGTATTTTTTAGTTCCCAGGGTCACCCTGGTCAGCCCCACAGGGTGGGTTTTTCTCTCTATTCTGGGGCATGTGTTTATGTCTACCCTTTGTCCATTCACCTGTATTTGCCTTTTTAAAACTCTCCCTACTGTCTGCACTGCCTGTAGCTCTTGATATTGGATGTGTGTTGCTAAATGGTCTTAGCTTTATTTAGCCCCATGTGTTAGGTTTATTTAACGTATTTGACCGGCTGGCGACATACATTCAATGTTCTGTTTTTTTTTTTTCACAAGCAGTGCAGGCACGTCCTGAGAAAGCCTTGTTGCTGTCGGGACGTTAAAGGTCAACATCATTGAAACATAAAACTGAGCACAAAATATCTACATAATAAAAGAAGTCACATGCCGAACAACTTTTTTCCGAAAAATACTGCCTTTTTTTAATATTGAATAAAATCTACTTCGAATAAACTTTTGCACCTTCGAAAAGCCCGCTCACGTGACCACATGGCTCGTGACGTCAACTGCTGTAGACAATATGGAGTCTGATAGTGCCCCTTCTCTACCAAAATGCAGGAAAACGAAGAGCAGTGGCCTATATTGTGCCGTTGGAGGTTGTACAAACAAACAAGCGGATGGGTTAACATTGCATAGGTTTCCAAAAAACGAAGACGTGCGAAATACGTGGGTGAGATTCGTGCAGGAAAAGCGTGTAAACTTCGGTCCGAAGTACGGGACACCAACTGCGTCGTCAACAATTTGCGCAAAACACTTCGCTGAAGACTGCTACCCCCCAAGTGCCACTTTAATGCGGAGCTTTGGGATGAAAACAATACGGACATTAAAGCCTGGCTCTGTTCCAACGATCCAAAGTCCGCGTGCCATTGCAGCAAGCACCTCAACAACAGCAACAGTGACTCAAGTTACTAGTAGTAGGCCTACTAGTACTGCTTCAACTTCAACTAGACCTGACAAAACCTGTGCAGTGCCCTCCATCCCTAGCTGCCTCTTTCCCAAGACCAGCAAAAGAGGATGCAGTTTTGAATCGCCAGTCACGATCACGCCATGCCAAACTCAATTCAGACCAAAAAGGTGACTGCCAAGCGTGAAACTCAATTGAAATGGACTTTGCATCTAGGGTTCACGAGCATTTACTCAGATTGTATCGCTTGTTACCAATCTTATTCTCCGCTCTATTTCGTTTGTCATATTAATTTTTTAAAAATTACTTTACTATTTTTTAATTTTGCCGTCAATTTTTGTGTACAGGTGTGCATTAGTTGGTCAAGTATGTATGTGCTCAAATGTCAAATGTGTGACATACTTTGATACTTGAATGCTTAAATGTGTGTGTACGGGGTGGTCCGTGGCGCAGTGGTTAAGGCGCCTGCCACCAATGCTAAAGGTGCGAGGTTCGATACCTGGTTTCGGCGTCGGATTTTTCTCTTCTAGTAAGTGTCACCGTTAATTCGGGCGGACCGCCGGGGGTTCTTTCTCCGGGTACTCCGGTTCTTCCTCCCCCTCCACTTTGGTACCGGTTTCAGGCCACTTTATAAATTTCAAATACAAGCGATCAAAATTTCTGAAAACTCAGTAGCTGAGCTGACCCTTTGCACAACGTGAATGTCCTGTGTTTGTCTTGTACTATTTTTGTCGTCAGAGTGAATGCGTGTGTCACGTGAGCGTGCATGTTGGGTGCAGTTCGCGGCGCTTTGAGCCGATTCGCCGAAACATTATTATTATATTACTTCTTTGAGACAACTTTTTACAGGTATTGACTTTCAGTGGTAAATTTAACTGTTAGCTAATCAGCTAATGGTCTGTGTGGGGGACTAATGATTGTGCTTTTCATTATCTGATAGACTGGATGATATCTGAAAGAATGGATGAATGTGCCTGTGAATGTATGTGTGTGTGCGTAGATGGTTGGTTACTTGAGACAAGATGGAACGTAAATGAAAATTGAAAAGTTTGTTGAATTTATTATAAATATAGTTGTGTACTGTAGAATGTTTGTTTACATTACTTGATGACAAGAGTTTGAAAAGAGCAGACCTGGCTCTGCAAGTGAGAACCTATAACTACTGGTTTCTATGACTTTGAGGTATGAATGAGGTATGAGACATTACCACACAATCTAAATATGAAGTAAATCTTACCACTTTCGCCATCCAACGTGACACAAAAACCAGGGTGGGTTTCACAATGGCAGTATTAACTTCATTTTATTTAGAAACTTTTTATATACATTCCAAAATGGTAAAAGCCAAAAATACTCCCACACACCTTGCACACAACACACAGTCGAAGCCGGATAGTACGACATGCCCGGGAACTTCAAAATCGTGTCGTTATCCGGCTGATGTGTCCAACGGGCCGGATACAGGTTTTGTGTCTTTATATCTGGCTGTTGTTATATCGTACTAACCGGCTTTGACTGTGTTGCCACTACATGTATGTTACAAACTACACATGATTTTAGTGTTGCACTTCTGTTTCATAATTATAAATAAATGCAAACACACTTCTTTTTTTTTTAAACCAGCGCGTAAAACAAGCTGAACAGACTACAAACACACATCAAAATGTTTTTTTTGTCCATGTAATAATAATAATGACAGTATATTATGAATATATTGGAAGCACATAAGGATGCAAAAATGGGCCAGTGCTGTCAAATGTATTGTCACATTATTCTGGGTCCCTATAACCAGTGTACTGCCCATCTGCGCTCGGAAACTGTTTCCGGATTCTTGTTACCGCACAAGCTGGTAAGGTGACCCTGATGTCCCTCCCCAGCCACTTCCAGATCCACCGCACAAGCATGCGGTAAGCTACATACCGATACCGCCTGGAAAGAAAAACAAGCATACAATAATAATATACAGTAATAACGACAGTAAACAATCAATGTGCAGTCAAAGCCGGTTAGTACAACGTCGGATATAACGACATCCGGATATGAAGACACAAAAAGCTGGGTCCCGGCCAAAATCCTTATATTCGGCCCGTTGGATAATATGTCAACCGGATATAACGACACAATTTTAAAGGTCACTGGCGTGTCTCTAAATATTACTTTTTCTCAGAATTAGCACATGCAAATAAATTAAATATCTTGACATCAAAATGAATGTCTGACAATTTTATTTTTTTATTTTATTACTGTTGTTGTTCAAAACATCCCAGTAATTTCCACTTTAAGTCAAATCTTAAAACCTATCTCGAAAATATTTCTGTTAAAACTTAAATGTGGCATCGTAAATTTATATATATATTTTTTTGGCTAATGTATAAATATCTAACATCATCTCATTGACCACCACCCCCACCCCACATCTCCCACCTTGCTTTTCTTAATACGAATGTGTGTGTAATTATCTGTATGTATGACTTTTATTAATGTGTGAGAGTGCGCTTTAAATTGAATTGTTATTCAGGAAAATGCACGGTATAAATTTTCTTTATTATTATAATTTTAAGATCTCATCCATCTTTGACACCTTACTTTCTAATTCGAGCTATCTCTAATTTTCAACTCTAACCCTAGCCCAAACCCCAACCCTAAAATTGAATTTTAACGGTTTGTCCTTTATCCTAACCCCTCAGCCTGACTTAAATCGGATTCAGAGTTAGGGTTTGGGCTAGTGTTAGATTTGAAAATTAGCGATCGCTTGAATTAGAGAGTAAGGTGTCAAATATAGGTGAGATCCTAATTTTATTAGTAGTATTATTTATTTGTGTATATTTATGACACAAACCTATTTATAGCATCATGATTACAATTTATAACGGAAATATAACTTACTCGTTAGCATCCTGTATAGCTCTCCCATACTGCTGGTTGTACCAGGAATAGCAGGTCTCTAAGACGTAGAGGTCCAAGCACACTGAGCTGAAGCCAGGATGGTCGGTGATGCAGCCCACTCCTGCGCTTACTGTCAGTGATTCCATTTCTGGAATTTCTTAACAACAGCGGCATTCCCGGATCGAGCCCATGCCAACACAGTTTGCACACTGACACCTGCACACACACAATTTTTACAAGGTCAGTTCAACTTCAAGTTCTTTGCAGTCTACAAGCTACTGAAACGGACTATCATGGTAGTGACTAATAGGTCTAGGCAAAACAATAAATTATAATCCATTGGAATAACACACACACACACACACACATTTGTGTACTCATTTGGCTAGTTTTAGTGAGGGGGACTGCTAGCAATGATTGAGTGAGACCATGACTGTATGAACTGCAATCGAGAGCGAAAGTTAAAACATCGCACAACTTTACAAATTATTGACTGCAAAACAAGTTCTACCGCCATCGATTCAACATACATATGTACGAGTAACTTGAATAAGACTAGCCACACACTATATAACATCATAGACATAGCTCTTTGATAACATGTAAACAAGTTTCTTACCAGTTGGTAAACAGCATGCGTTCGAGAGACTCGCTCAAATCGTCTCTGTCGGGTGCTTCTTCAAACTCGGCATTGGGCAGCTCAGCCTCAGGTTCAAACTGATATGGTTGCACAGTGTTAATAGGGTCATTCACACATCCAAACTCACTGCTGTAACACGACAGATCGAGTAAAGAAGCTTGTCTCGCTTGTAACTTCTTCGCAGTCGGCCATTGTATACAGCTGCTGACGTCACTGCGAGGGGACATCAGCGATAGCTGCGTTTCAGATTATTACTTCCCTTACCCTTAATTACAGGTAGGAAATCCCACTTTCAGTGATCGATATCTATTAAACGGTAGAGCTTTGCTTACCGATTTTTTTGCATCTGGTATTATTTAGTAAAGTTCTTTCAGCAGAAACTTTTTCACCAAGCACTGTGGTTGACCTTTAAGCAATGTACAATCAATCAATCCGAATGACCTCTCACCGAACGACTTTGTTTTGACAAGAGGGATACGTAAAACTCGAGAGTCGGCAGTAGAGCGCAAATTCTGTCTCGAGGGCGTATACAGCTGGAGAAGAGAGGCAAGGTAGTCGAGAGTGGGCAGGAACAGGTAATACAACTGAGTCATGCATGAAATTTTGTACTGAATCCTAGCTGTTACAGGTAACCAATGAAGAGCAGACAGATGGGGTATCATGATATGATCTGATCTAGGGACTTTTAAGACTCGACCTAGCAACTGAGTTTTTAATTTTCTGGAGTTTACCGATCAGACACTGGGAACAGCCAGCCAAAAGAGCATTGCAATAGTCTAATTTAGACAAAACAAAAGCGCAGACAAGTACTTTTGTTGCTTCAGGTGTCGGTGGCGGACTGAAGCAATACTTCGCAGTTCCATAGGCGGATCTGCAAACGTTGTTCACATGAAGGCGCATGGACAGGCTACTATCAAATGTGACACCCAGATTTTTTACAGAGAGAGAAAGGGAAGAAAAAGGACAAGGTGGGGGGGGGGGGAGGGTAGAAGGGAGGGGAGGATAAAGGGTAAAAGATACTACCAAAAGCCACCCAAAGGGGCCTGCCTAAAAATAGCTACATAGAAAGTGGGGAGGGGGGGGGGGGTGGCGGGGAGGGAAGGGGAGAGGACAGTAAGAACAAGGAAGGAATGTAAGCGTACTCAAACAGAAGCTGGACTGACAAACAGCCAGTCACCAACCCCACCCATCAGGCACCCAAACAACAGCCCACAGAAAAACACGCAGGCACGCAACAAGACGACCACATACATCCCCAAGGGATGCATACGATCGCCCCACCCCACACCCGCGCGCGGGCCGGCGACCAGGCGCCCGACAGGCAAGGGCAGGGGATCCAACCGTTCGTTCGGCCAGCGCTGCCCGGAGAAAGTCCCCTTGGGATGTCACAGCGCCAGCCTCACCTATCTGGTTAGTGAGTATTCAAACAAGCGACATAGTAAGGTAAAGGTACAGTTAGCAGATAAGAATGACACAGGCAAGGTCAAAAATGTCAATCTTTCATATCAGTTCATCCCGAGTGGTGCCACAGTGCCCAGTTTATTAATCATAATTTTTTCTCGGTCTTTCCTGGCCTAGACATTACTGGCTTGCATAAGCCAGAGGCCTTTAACCCGACTGAATGTCCGAGACGGAGTGGTCCGACCGGTCTGGAGATGTTCTTTCAAGTTGAAACGGTCATTAATGGTTCTTTCCGTCTCTCCAATATAGAGTTGGCCGCATTTTACACGGCAGGGGATGACATAAATCACGTTGGTGGTTTGACACGTGAAGTATCTGTCTATGTTGAATTTGTAACGTGGACCATTCACCAAGGTGGAAGGGCAAATAAAAGGACACGTCTTGCAGTTACGTTAGGAACATCAGTTGCAAGGCGTGGAGCCGCTGCCGGGAGGCGGTTCTGGTGGTATGACGAGGCTTCAGAGTAGAGCGAACAAGCATGTCCCGTAAATTAATGTTCTTGCAAGCCACCAACGGAGGTTCAAAAAAGATATCAGCGGACTCTTTGCTGGATGACAAAAGACCCCAGTTGGACAGAAGTATTTTACGATGACCGGATTGGTGTGGGGATGGTAGACTCATGGTGACGATAGGCCTGCTACTATCTGCTGTAGGTTTAGTCTGCAGTGTATTCGCGCGACTAAGTTTTTGTACCTTTTGGAGAGATCTGGGAACAACAGTATGTGGGTAATGGCTGTCGATGAAAAATTCAGCCATTTCTTTGAACATCACAAAGAATTACGTCCCCTGTGCCGTATTTCCTACAAAATACAGTCTCAGTGACGTCAGAAATATTTGGCGTTTTACTCCTGACGTCAGACACACATTCGAGGCTTCAATAGTGCGTAATATTGACTGAACGACAATGGCATTGAACCGTCTGTGTTGTCAGTGTTACGTCTCGGGTTACATCGTGGTTTGTAGTCATCTGAAGCTGATTATCAGGTCGGACCGTCCTCCACGCCTTTGGCGCGTCGGTCTGATGTGATCACTGATCTTCATCGCCGGGACTACTAATACCACGATGTAACCCTTGAAGTGTGTAAGCGCTTAGAATGAAGACGGTTCAATGCCTAATCGTAGTCTGAAATCTGTAAATTGGCAACGCGAATGAGCTCAAGCTGCCCCATGAACAATGGATACAAATTGGTTTCGGCAAGAGGGATAGATCCTCACAAATTGCGGAGGGCTCATGAGACCGGATCTATACCTCTTGCAGTAGTTTGGTGTTCATTTTTGGCTAACTTGACGTGCGAAGCAATAGTGAGTCTATGTTCTGGGCCAGTGGTCGTCCGTCCGTCGTCTGTCGTCCGTCTTCCGCCGTCTGTGGCGAACTTTAACGTTGGCATTTGTTCTCTGAGACTATTCAAGCCGCACAGTCTTCAAACTTGGCCCAAGTATACTTTGTGGCAAGACCTTTCTAAACATACCAATTTGAGTGACCTCGCTCAAAGGTCAAGGTCACAGGGGATGAGGAAATAGGCCAAATATCAACTTTTGACTTTTTTTTTTTCAAATACTATTCACAACTTCAAACCCAAATTTGGTAAAGAGATGCCTGATAGTAAGACCTATCTATGCATACTAATTTGGATGACTCCTCGGAAAGGTCAAAGCCGGGTCAGTCACAAGAGCTCAGGAAATAGGTCCAAAATCGCCATATTTTTACAAAAGATGTTTTTGTTTTCCTCAAATACTATTTACAAAATCAAACCCAAACTTTCTGTCCCTGACACACAGACTGTTTATAGTGATTTTCAACCTGTTATTAGTGCGTACATAGCCCGCGAGTGGCAGTCCGAGTGGGACAAAGAGGAAGGGAACAAGCTTCATGAAGCTCTTCCTACGGTGTCCGACAGTCTACCTTTCCGCTGCGGCAGCCGCCGTGAGGAGACTGTCCTTGCTCGGCTCCACATCGGGCACACATATGTTACGCACTCTTACTTACTTAAACAGGATGAGCGTCCATGGTGTTTTGCCTGTGATGAGCAGTTTTCTGTTCGACACTTTTTGCTGTATTGTGCTGATCTAATTGACACGAGATATAAACACTTCACAGCGGACTCCTTGAAGGTTTTGTTCCGGGATGTTCCCCCGGACAAAATCTTCAATTTCTTGAGAGAATGCAATATTTTTAATAAGATCTGAGCATTCATAGCCTATGTAAATATTTTTTATTTGCCCCTTTTCAGAGAGTCTGTATACGCTTCTTTTAAAGACTTGTGCGACATTTTAGCCTGCCATTTTTAAGCTATATTTACATCTTGTCTTAAGACCTTGCTTTTAGTCTGGCTGACCAGATTTTTACCCATCCCACCGTGAGATGGCCTTAGTCGCCTGCTCTGCGTTAAACCCAAATAACTAACTAACTAACTCAAACCCAAACTTGCTACAGAGATACCTGATGGGAAGACCTTTCTGTGCAACTAATTTGGTTGATCCATCAGAAAGGTCAAGGGTCACAAGAGCTTAGGAAATAGGTTAAAAAAAAATAGCCATATATTGACAAAAGATGTTTGTTCTCAAATACTATTCACAACTTCAAACCCAAATTTGGTACAGAGATACCTGATGGGAAGACCTAGTCTATGCATACTAATTTGGATGCCCCCTCGGAAAGGTCAAGGGTCACAAGAGGCCGGCAAATGTGAGTAAAATGCCAATTTTTGATAAAATTGTATGTATTATCAACATTTTTGCAAATTTTTCAATCAAATTTGGCAAATTTGATGACCATCCTATTCATACTAATTTTGTCGACACATCGCAAAGGTCAGCAGTCACGGGGGGGGGGGGGGGGGGGGGGGGGGGGGTGACAGATGTGTGAAAAATGCTTACATTTTTGGCATAAAACATAGATTTTGCTGGTGCAAACGCCAGCCCTTTACTTATTGTCACAAAGGTCACATATATGTAAATAGGTCATACACGTGAGCCATAATGGCTTTGCCTTTCTTGTTTCTTGGCAGTGAAAGGGTTAATACCGTCACTGTGTCTAAAAACTATGTCACGTCTCAGAAACCATCACACTGCCGAATCAGTAAAGCACCATCGCTATATGATCCGTCCGCAGCATACACCGACACCCGCGACAGATCTTAACGTGGCCGCCTGGTGGTCATCATGGGCCCTCGGGTCTGCGGATGCTCATGAGGATCTATGCCTCCTGCACACGGAGTGTATCAGCACACTATGCACGTTCCTCACACGCAGTCGGACGGTCTCGAGACATATCTAATGATCTCTGGCAGTGAAGGGGTTAAAAGAATATTTACGCATTGATCCACCCCACTGTCGCAGACGTCTTCCGCTTAACCCTTTTAGACCCAAGGTCCCACTTCTCAAATTTTGGTGTTGCCTAACGACTATGTACTAGTTGCAGGAGCCAAGCTAATCTGGCACTACCCTTCAATTATCATGGTCAAGCCATCTCCTGCTGTCGGGATCCGGGGCTATAAGGGTTAAAGTAGCCCGCCCCCACCCCTTTCTCCAAACAAGGCCGAGCTGTGACACACTATTTCGAGCTGTGACACATGGACGTCCAGTTTCCATCAATGACATGATATGATGATGAAATCGAAATTCATTTTAACTCATTCTACCCCAACACCGAAATCCACAAATTTTGCCCTTGTTCTCTGAACTGCATTGCAGTGCAGGACACAGATCGACCATGATAGTTCAAGGGCGATGCCAGAATAGCTTGGCGCCCATAGGCGCCAAGCTATTCTGGCATCACCCTTGAACTCTTATGGTCGATCCTTATCTTGCTGTGGTGTGTCTGGGGTAGAATGAGTTAGCGTACCATTACGCGTAAAACTGAACACTAATTTCAGCGCTATTTGTGTTTGTTATGCCTTGTTGACACACATAATGAGCTTCTATGGCAGTCTGCACATGCAGAAAAAGCACACGCATAATCTCACTTACTTATTCTGCGTAGCCGTTAGTGTATCAATCTATTTTTAGCTGTTTTTCGTACTAAAAGCGTTGTATTTGTAGAACGGAATGAAGTCATTGTCAGGTTACTTGATATAAAAACGACATGTGCTGAACTGGATTATCCTGTGCCTAAATGAACCATAACTAGACCTGTGCGTAGCATCTGTTACAGACGTGTATCATTGAACAGTCAAGTTACGGCGGTAGTGGGCCTTTAATGGCCGTAGTCGGGAACGGTCAACTCATTCAAGGCCCGCACCAATAGCTGCAAAAGTGTCGTACAGCGTTGCCGGCGGGGCGCCGCCTTGAATTAGCTAAATTATCCGTAAACAGCATAATTTTCCATTTCTGAACAAGCAACCGTGAACCTACAAAAGCCAATAGACGATTTCCGGAAATCAAATCAGAATTACGTCAAACTTGCATTAGTTTCGACGAAACAAGCGGATCAAAGGCCCGGACATACATGCAACATCGCATGTTTGTCCGGGCTTTCAATCCACTTTTTTGGGGTTGAAACTCGTGCATTTTTTTTTTTTTATACCTAATTGTGATTTCCAGAAATCGTCCATTCAGAACAAACCGCGACAAAACAGTCTGGTAGGCCTACAATCTGTCTAGTTTCGGGAACAGGCTTTCTTCCGGAAAACTAGACAGTTCAGCGCACATGGACACAGCCACTTACTTATTAACCAATTCGGCCCTGACGCGCTACAACAGGAGACGGATCGAGCATGATAATTCAAGGGTAGTGCCAGATTAGCTTGGCGCCTATCATGGTAGATCCATCTCCTGCAACAGGTGCATAATCGTTAAATGACGCCTCTAAAATTTGAGCTGAATGAGTTAAAGAGGCTTTTTGGTGGTTGTTTTGTTTGTTGAAAGTTTCCTGTTGATGCAGTTGTTATATTGTCACTAAAAAAAGAAAGAACACTTTTGTGCTGAATCGTGTTTTTTTCTTTTCTTGTTCCTTTGTTAGTGAGGTTATTTTGGCATATGAGACACCTCACTTGGTCCTCTTTGAGGTGAACAGACTGCTCCACACTGCTGAAGTTATAATGATAGCAAAAGTCAGTCTCAGTGTCCATTTTTGAGAAATACGAGATTTTCACTGCATAACTTCGCACTGCCTCAGTGAGCAACAGGTCCTCCGTAGTTCCGGCCAACGTCGGCCGCAGTTGACCCGTGCAAGGCTGCGACACAAATCCGCTGCGGTGGACATTGGTCTGATGAGCTTTTGTTGCGTGACAATCTGAATCACGGAAAGTCTGTTTCCTGATCCGGGTCTGTGGCTGTTTCCTACCCAATACTGTATCCCATCACCCCTTACCTAAAAGATCATTTGAGTGTCGGTATATAGCCGTTTTTTGTCGCGATGATTTCTGTAGGAATCGTCGCGGAAAAGAAAATGAAGGACAGCCAATGAGTTAAAACTAACTTGAAACCAGGGCAGATAGAATACACTTCCTGACTGACCCGGGCCCGTGACTGTTTCCCGTAAAATAATCCCATCACCCTACGTAACCTGTGGCTGTCGCTAGCAGTTTTTGTCGCGATGATTCCTACAGGAATCATCGCGACAAAAACCGCTACCGGCAGCCAAAGGACATGATTATAATTAACTTGAAGCCAGGGTAAACAGACTACACTTCCTGACTGACCCGGGCTGTTTTTCAACCATTAACCCAGTCACTGACGGCCCTATATAACTGACAGTCCTTTTTAGACGACCTCCGAAAGCGGAGGTCAGGTTTGTTTTCGCTCGCATCAGTCTGTTACGGGTATGTGACCGCGCTACCCCTTAGTCTCGCATCAAGTTCCAGCCAAGACTAACAACTTCCAACTCAGTTTGAGCTACGACGTCCATAGCCATTGCGGAGCTTTGCGAACTAAGGAGAATTAGCAAATGCCCACCTCTCTCCCTGTCTTCCCCCAAACCCCAAGTAGCAAAGCGTCTTCGGGCCCAGGACGGCCACAGTGGCCCGTGGACCTTTGCATGTGGGAAATACGAGGTTGGACTGAGAAAACTGGACATATGCCGAGCATTGACACTCCATTATCTAGTGTCCCCCACGTTGCTGGCGACGAGGTCCGGGCCGGAAGATTCTGGAAGCGAGGCCATCTGCAGCACGCACAGGGGTCACGCCGTCACCGGAATCCGTCATCCGGAAATACTCACCCACGTGACTTATCCGGTCAAACATGGTCTCCAGGCGGCTGCGGAAAAATCGGGACATTCCGTCCAGCAGTCTGTCACCAGAGTTGAGGGTGGGTTCCCGGAACATTTGGCACAGTGCCAGGCATCGCCGTGGACCATATTCACTACCACCATCTCCAGAGAGAGGCGCAGTCGTGGTGATGTCTACTGACGAGGGAGCCTGGCGGAAAGGTTCGTGGTGAAACAGGTTGGAGGAGGGTCTTCTCGCCTGGATGTCGGAGCCCCGCAGGAACATGTTCCACGTGGGTAGTGACGTGCTGGTCTCTCCCCCGGCGTCCGGTATCACCTTACTGTTATTGCTGTCGCTGTTGTTGTGGCTCCCGTTAACTAGGCCCATTCCGTCGTTCCTGAACAGGTTAACGTCAAGCGGGGTGGGTGGTTCCAGGCCAGAGAAGGCGTTGGGGAAGAGAGACTCAGTGGAGGAGGCCACTACAGCAGGGGCACTGGATGTCGGCGCTGACTGTTGTGTTGGCGAGAGAGTTCCTGCAGCAGGCGCTGTTGACTGCCTATTCGAAAAGGCACTTTGATATGTAGATTGTGAATTTACATCAATCACATGGTGTGAAGACCTTGGTGTGGATGAGTCGCCACTTTGTGTTCTGGTACTTGAAGCAGGTGCATTGGTACTATTGTGTGGTGCAAGTGCACCATACAATAGGGCGGCCCAGGCTAGGGATCGCGCAGTTTCCTGCAGTGTGGGCGAGGTGTCAGACAGCGATTTTTGTGGGGAAGAGGTTCGTGACATTGCTTCAGGACTGCCTGAGCCTCCAGCCGCTCCAATAGTGGCAGCATGGGTGGCTGTGTGAAATGGTGTGGGCGAGGTGTGTGACAGCGTTGTGTGTGACAGTGTTGTGTGTGAGAGTGCACCAGGACTGCCTGAGCCCCCAGCAGCTGAACCAGGCCCAGCACTGGTGACTGTGGGAACAGGTGTGGATGACGACACTCCAGCAGGCTGTTCTCTGATGTTGGGCTGTCCTGCTGTCACTGACACTACTGTAGCTATTGGAGGTGGTGACACTGTCCCTGTTGTCAGCGTTCTTGCTGATTTTGAAACTGTTGTTGTTACTGGAACTGCTGCCGTTGGTGGATGAGGTGAGGGTGACGATGGTAACGCTGCGGTGGCCAGTTCTGGTGTATCTGCAGTCGATATTGCTGTCGCTGCGTGTGGAACTCCGTGTGAAAGTGTTACTGCTGACTGTGGTGCATTCTGTGTAGGTGTCGATAAGGTATTAATGATATCGCCGGCGTCTCCTCGTGTCACTGAGGTTGAAGCGGTCACAGAAGGCTGAACTGCGTGTCTAGCAGTGACGGGATGCTGAACTGTCGGCAGTGTAGCTGTATGTCCAGCAGTGACGGGAAGCAAAGTTTGCGGTGTTGCAGCGTCTCCAGCAGTCACGGGACGTTGGTTTGTCGGTTGTTGTGGGTCCAGACTGCTGTCACGTGAAAGTGTCTCTAATGTAGGGTTTCCGCTGGCTTCAGGTGAAGAGGCAGTTTCTGTTGTGGGCGTTGTTGTGTCTGCCTGTGCTGACCGTGTGGAGAGTGCGACTATTTCAGTTCTCCTGCCGCGGGAATGTGTGACGGGCCGTATTCCTGTTGTGGCTGTAGTAGTGTGAGCGTGGGTGTTGAGCGGAAAACTGGGCGTGATGGACGTCGTCAGTGACGTGGTTTGGGGTGAACGTGAGGTCGGTTTTGTGGGCGCGTCCGTAGGCGACTTTGCTGGTGGGTTTGTGGGCACCAAGTTTGCACTTCGGTCGGCGAGATTTGTCCTTACCTCACTTCTAGGTCCAGCTGCTCCAGACACTGGTAAGGACGTTGTTGTTGCTGTGCCACCACCCGGGTTTCCATGTATGGACGGAACGGTATTATCTGAGGCTACAGCATGTGACTTCGTGCTGACTAAGCCTCCAGTCAAAGTCATGGCACCTGCAATCAGTGTTGGGCTGCTCGAATATAAGTTAGTAATAGGTGCGTTTGTAGCTAATGGTACTACCGCCGTGCTTGAAATGTTATTGGTGGAGCCTACTACGTCACCATGACTTACGTCATGTCTTATGACATCGCTGTTGATGACGTGACTGGAGGAACCTAGCAAGCCATGACCTTGTGAAGCCAGATCTGAAGGATCTTTAGCCCTGCCCACTCCACTGTGATGATTTGCGGGAAGCACGACAACATTGTCGTGTCTGGTGGGAGGCCAAGACACTTCAGCAGTGGTCGCTCTTGATGTTGTGCTGGATATTGTTGCCGCCCGTGGAGTTGTCACACTTAGAGTTGTTGTTGCCGCTGGAGTTATTGATCTCTCAGGTGTCACACCTTTAGTAGTTGTCGCCCTTGACGTCATATGGACACTAGCTTTACCCGGGGAGAACGTCGTGGTTGTGGGTACTGGCGGGCCCTGTGTGGAAGCTGACCTAACGTCTCCACTGGCTGCGAGTGTCGTGCTGGACGTCCGTTGACTGGCGTAACCAGACATAGCGTGATCTGTAACCGATCAACATTCAATAACATCGAAGACCTATCAAACTACTTATAAAGCCATCTGACTGTCGGTAGCGCTTTTTGTCGCGATGATTCCCGCAGGAATCATCGCGACAAACAGCGCTGCCGACAGCCAAAGGGCTGGTACTCGTATTGAGGACAGACTGTTGGTGGCGTGTATAGGCAAGATCTTTCACCGTAACCCCTTCCCTGTACGTACACCTTACGTAGATTCTTGCTTCCGAAATCGTGGTTCATTCAACGACCAAAATCCAACACCGTCCAAGAAACGTAGACACAAAGTGGTCTAAGCAAGAGGCATAGAGCCTCAAGTGCCCCCGCAGTCGCGGGGGCTCGTGCGGATTTATGCCTGTTGCAGTTTTCCTCGGCAGTGAAGTGGTTAATTGCTGCTATGCTGGTAATAGGCTGGATTTTGTTTTCAAATGAAAAATGTCGCCTGTAATCTTATTTTTTTCTCTAGTAAAACATTCTAATGTTCGCAAGTGCTACATACACATACGAAGTTGTACACGTTCGGCGGCAAATCGATTGGAAATAGTCTTTGTCATCCACTCGATGATGATGATGATGATAATAATAATAATAATAATAATAATAATAATAATAATAATAATAATAATAATAATTTATTTTAAAAAAATAAAGAGGATTTATAAGGCGCCTATACATGGTAAGATGCTCTAGGCCGTAAATATGAACAAAATAATCAGCAGTGCATTAACCCTTTTCATCCTGATGCATTATTGCTTGAAATAAGTTTATCTATGCTAGTTTAAGTGTGGTGCCAGAATAGCTTGGCGCCTCAGGCGCCAAGCTATTCTGGCACCACCCTTGAACAGAAATGGTCGTTCAATCTCCTAATCTGTAATGTAGCCTTCATAGGACGGTGAAAAAAAACACCCAAAACAGTCTCAGGATGTAATGGGTCAAACAACCTCGTACCTGACATGAAGGTAGCGTTGGTATTGTGATTTGGGCCGTTGTGAGGTGTGGTGGTTGTGGTGGTGGTGTTGGTGGTGGTGATCGTGGTGGTGTCAGCAGAAGCGATCACAACGTTTGTCGCTGTCGCCACATCCACCCGGACACCCCCGCCTGTGGCGAGTTCTGCCGCTTGCGCTGACGTCACCGATGATTGCGTCGTTTGTGACGTTGCATTGGCGTTTGATGACGTCAGTGGAGGTTCCGAGGAAGCTGATGGCGTCGTGGAAAGTTGCATATCAGGTCCTGATGACGCGAGTGGTGGAGTGGTATGAAGCTCAAACCCAGGTAAATCAGGTGCCTTCTGGAAACAGAAATTACACTGACTGACTGAAACGCCGGCAATGTTTTAGGGGCAAATGGTTTCCTGAAAGAATCCAACCACCAGCCAGCTTACTTAGTAAGCTGGTTGGTGGTTGGATTCTTTCAGGAAACCTCTTGCCCCTCAAACATTGCCTGCGTTTCATTTGCTAAAGGCTGCCTTGGGTGTGTCAGAGTTTCCCGACTCCAAATCACCCAAACTAGCCTCAACAAATAAAAACAAACAAACAAACAATGATATGCCTACATGCAGACAAACTCTTTGCCCTCCCGCCCACCCTCTTAATAAGGAAACCTGCTAATCAACAAATAAGTATGATTATATTTATGACGATGATGTTAACTGACTGACTGACTGCTTGACGTACTGGCTGACTCATCGGTTAGCGTGCTACTCGCTGTGCGGGCTATGATGACGATTAACTGATTGATTTACAGCTTGACTTACTGACCTGTGTCTATTCTGCCTGTGTGGACCATGATGTTAATGGTTTTAACGGATTAAATTACGACTTGACTTACTGGCTGACTGACCTGTGTGTGTGTGCTACTAGCTGTGGCGGCTATGATGACGATTGATTGACTGCTTGACCTACTGTCTGCCTGATCTGGGTGCGTGTTATATTCTGCCTGTGTGGTCCATGATGTTGATGGTTTTCACTGATTGATTGGCTTAGTGACCTGGGTGTGTGTTACTAGCTGTGGCGGATATGAAGACGATTGATTGATTAACTGCTTCACTTACTGGCTGACTGACCTGGGTGCGTGTTCTAGCTGTGTGTTTCTAGCTGAGCAAGATATGATGACGATTGACTGCTTGACTTACTGACTGGCATGTCCTTATTGACTGACTGACCTGTCCGTGTGTTTCTAGCTTGTGGGCCATGATGACGTTTGATCGACGGACTACTTGATTTACTGGCTGACTGACATGGGTGCGTGCGTTCTACCTGCGTGGTTATAATGCTGGCGATTTCACCTCGTTCATGGCGCCTCGCATCAATAGCTGTGGAAGTGTCGTATAGCGTTGCCGAAGGCAACGCTATACGACACTTCCGCAGCTATTGAAGCGAGCCAGCTCGGAATCCATTATCAGGGTTCATGTATTCAGTCATCTTCTGTTCCATTGTGTAGCTGTATATGGTTTTTGTTTTGCCACTTTTTTGTGTAATATTTTTCTTGTTCATTTCGTACATGGTAAGATAAAACCAAGCGGCAATCGTACCGTGTACAGGCGCCTTATTAAGCCTCTTTATTAGCATTATTATTAACAAGTTAGCTTGGCCGACTGACTGCTGGACTTACTGGCTGACTGACCTGGGTGTGTGCTTCAAGCTGTACGGGCACGTTGGCAGCCGGGGAGAAAATGAAGTTGTGGGCGTGAGACTGCCCGTGGCAGGTCTTGCAGCAGTACACGTCCTGCGTTCTCTGGGTGTAGTACCGACAGTCTTCCCTCACACACGGAGCTGCCGGGTCATCACCCTGCGGGCAGCTGTCTGCAACCAACACGCAGTCACTGTTAATTATTTAACCCTTTTGGCTGTCGGTAGCGGGTTTTTTTTTGTCGAGGTGATTCCGCTACCGACAGCCAAAGGGTTACGGTTACTGACTGTACCAGCATAAGTGGGGGGGGGGGGGGGGGGGGAGGGGGGGAGGGGGAAGGGGAGGGGGAAGGGGAGGGGGGAAGGGGTGGGCGGGGGTTAGGGTGGGGTGCGGGTGGGGGTTTAGGGGGTGGGGGTTGGGGGTGGGGGTTGTTGGTGGTGGGGTTGGGGGCGGGGGGAGGGGGGTACATGAAGAACACGTAGAGTAGTGAAAGGCGAAAACTACTCTTTCCTTACTATAAAGGGGTGCAACCTACTGTCTTTCCTGCATATAAAGGAGTGCAACCTACTATCTTTCCTTACTATAAAGGAGCGCAACCTACTGTCTTTCTGCCTATAAAGGGGCATAACCTACTGTCTTCCTTACTATAAAGGGGCTCAAGCTACCTACTGTCTTTGACCCGATTCTGATTTAAACTCAGATTTGAAAATCCAGTTGAATAATAATAATAAAACTGAGTATTTGAACAGCGCTAACCTCAAGTTAGAGCCCCTAATTAGACAAGTTTTTGATTACAAAATAACAAAACGCAAAAAAGAAAAGAAATATAAATACAGCACGTTACCTAAGATACTGATCGGCTACACACAATCTTGCATCTAATCATTAAAAATAAGAAGAAAGATCTGCTCCATGGCAGGCTTTGGTTGCTAAAATTCGCCGACACAACGGATTATCAATGATGTCTTGCCTCAACTAAGACTCTTTTACCCTTCTTTTCACAATCCATGTGAGTAGGCACACGCACCTATCCCCTATATTTTGAGCGTACCGGAAGGAACTCTCCTGCATACAAAGGCGAAGAAGAGCAGAACCGTCCTCCATATTACCACATTTAAACTCCACAATTAAAGTCATTGTGCCCGAGGTACGAAATACCCACATTTTGGAGTTATCCTTTGAGGACTGCATTACAGGAGACGGATCGTGACCATGATAGTTCAAGGGTGGTGGCAGAATAGCTTGGCGCCTATAGGCGCCAAGCTATTCTGCCACCACCCTTGAACTATCACGGTCGAGCCATATCTTGCTGTGGTGTGTAGAATGAGTTTAATAACTTAGCTGTATTTGTCTTGCATTATCGCAAGACATATTAAGAACGTTTACAAAGGATATACTGTGATCTGTTAACCCCTTACTGCCTGGAGTAGGTCGCATGAAACACCTACAGTGTGTCATATGTCCAAGTATCATATTGCTGTATATGTGTGCTACTGTGGTTTGTTAGAGTGCGCTGTGCAGTCCAGTACCTCCGTCTTTAGCACTCGGGATTTCTGTCGGGGTTACCTCACCTTTAACTCCTGGTCAAAAGGCCTTTCCTGGGAGCACAGGATGGTTTGGTTTTTGGTGTGTCCTTCTCCTAGATGAGTTGCCGAACAAGGCTTATGAGTCCGATCTACTCAGGTTTTTCCGCGGAGTTTTCCTTCTCGAAGGAGATCTGCCAACCAAGGCTTTCGAGCATCCCTGCCCGGATTTATATAGGGTTTACTCCCCTAGCCTTTGCCTCTCCCAAGGCACCCACAAGGCAGTGGGCCTATTCATGGACATCAGGGCGTGTCCACACACCGGTGGGCCTGCATGCCGCATGTCTGGGGGCCAGATCTCCTCCGAGTCCTCTGTAGTTCAGCCCGAGTCCGTAAGGTGCTCAGTTACCGTGAGTCGCCACGAGGAGGCACTACATGAGGCTTGTTGTTGGAGAGGCTGTGTACTGGCAGGGAGAGCCTGACGTACTCTGCTCTCCTTTTCGCAGAACTGCTAGCCAGCGGTGGGAGCTGAAAGCGAGAGCGACAAGCACGGACGCTACACTACCAGACGAGACGCATCACAACAACCATTTGACCCACAAACACCTACAGTTAGTCCATTAATCCTAGATGCAATGCAGCACACGAGGATGGAAGAAGTGACCATGATAGGGTAGTGCCAAAATAGCTTGACGCGGCCATAAGAATGTAATTTTGCCAAAATGCTAAATTGGTTATGGGCCTCTGTCGGTCAGAATCGACAATAGATAATGCATCCTACTTGTCCTGATCTGATTGCTCTCTCAGCTGGATTTGAAGCAGCATCTTTTGTGACTGTAGAGGCCAATGCGGGAGTGGCAGTCCGTGCTGAAAAGATCACAAATGTACGTGGTCGCTGGTCTGATGGAGTTGTTGCACTCCTCTCTGCGTCAGTGCCCGCTCGTCTGCTGCTGCTATCGACATCTTCTCTTCCCCTGACTTGAGGTGTTGGTGGAGGATACTTCTCCACTTTGTACGGTCATCCGCAAGGCGTTCCCAGGACCCAGTGTCAATGCCAAATAATAATAATGACAATAGCTGACATCACCGTTTCGACAAATAATAATAATAATAATAATAATAATAATAAATAAAAACGGTGACGTCATCTATTATCATTATTATTATTATCATTGTTGCTTGGCTTATTTGCCATAAAAAGTACACTAGCTCGTGCCCTCCTGCGGCACGCATTTCAACCCACACTGATTGTCCCCCTCGATTCACTACAACCAGTGTGTCAACTCTCCCACTGACACCGCATTCAGAAACCTTACCTCGAACTCGAGGAGCCAGGGTGTCGGGGGCACATTTCCCTTGTATGCACCACTGGATGAAAATAGCAAAATAATAGTTATTGGCACACTTGGTAAAAAGCATAGCTTACAGTAATAAGAGTATGAATGATAATAATAATGATACTAATAAAACAAATGATAATATTATATGGGTATATATATGTATATGAATATATATATATATATATATATATATATATATATATATATATATATATATATATATATATATATTCCAATAATAATAATAATAATAATTAATAATAATTATTCACTGACAGTTGTGCGCAGGCAGCTACGGCCGATGTCGGCCTGAGGCCTTTCTATTTACTGGGCGCACGATGCGGAAAAGCGGCAAAATTAATCATTTAGGCCATTATTCTGTAAATGTGGGCAGTGCCATAGGGGCCTGACGAGAGGTGCTTTGAATAATGCAAATACGCTGCGCCACCGCGTAGCGCGCGACCACTGCGTTTGGCGCGCACCCGGTGGCGCAGCGGATTTTCATTTAGTCAAAGCACGACTCGTCCGTCAGGCCCCTATGTATTCTGAATTGAGCTAGAGGACGCGGTGGCGCGCACCCGGTGGCGCAGCGGATTTGCATTTAGACAAAGCACCACGCGTCCGTCAGGACCCTATGCACAGTACGGAGTTCCTGTCAGTATTTAATGGCATAGCGGGATCTGCTGCTTGCTTTTAGCTGTGACACGACATCAGGCGCGGGGGCGTACCAGCATACAAATATTCATGTGTATGTACACACCCTTGAACAATTACGGTCGATTTCACTCTTGAATTGTAATACGGTCTTCAGAAAACAATTCCCAAATTTGTGGATTTGTAGTTTGAAACATGTCATACAGTGTCATCCGCAACAAAAGAACGAACGCTATAAACAATATTACAACTTTGTATATGATGTGTTGTACAAAACACAGTCCTCGTGAATTCAGGGATGTTACAGGGGTGTTCAACCCCTGATGAATTACACACACACACACACACACACACACACACACACACACACACACACACACACACACACACACACACACACACACACACACACACACACACACACACACGGCACACACACACACACTCACACACACGCCGCACACACACATCCACACACACGCACGCGTGCACGCACACACACACACACACACACACACACACACGCGCGCACCCACACACTGACACGCGCAAACGCACATCACTATAAATTACGGTCAAACCTATCTACTACATTATTTTGTAAACTTTACTAATACTCTGTACGCGTGTAACCTAACACGGCAATGTGCATGTTTAATCTGTTTAGTAGCCCCGACGCACCAGAGCAGGAGATGGATTTACCACGATAATTCAAGGATAGTGCCAGATTAGCTTGCCGCCGTCAGGCGCCAAGCTAATCTAGCACTACCCTCGAATTATCATGGTCGATCCACCTCCTGCCACTAATCAAGTCAAGTCAAATCAAGTCAAAAGTCAAGAGTTTTTATTGATGTCGGCACATCGGCCATTTTCACATAGAGAGCGTATGAATAAATAAAACCAGTGCCAAGAAAGTCCAATGTTGATGATGACGTTATTATTATAAATATTTGATTGCGACATTTCTTCCTCCGCACACTGCGTGTCAATACTCGTGTTTCATGAAAATTTCATGTCATCAGTAATGACGCACTAATATCACGAACTTGTGCACGTGCTTTTGTACCTTAGTCTATATATGTAAAAGTATTACGATAATATAGAATTTGAAAGTGCATGCGTGTACATTCTGTATCTATTTTGACGCACTACATTCTCACACGTAAATTATGTTTTGTTACCTAGTTACCTGTTACCTGGGCATTCCCCTGAAGAAGCCCTCGCTGAGAGGGCGAAAATTTGTGCATAGAATAAAAGTGTAACTCCTTCTAAACTACGTGGTGTTTGTGGATCCTTTCTTCACAGTTTAAGTGTATATATATATAATATATAAAATATATATATATATATATATATATATATATATATATATATATATATTATATATATATATATATATATATATATATATATATATATATATATATATATTATATATATATATATATATATATATATATATATATATATATATATATATATATATATATATGTGTGTGTGTGTGTGTGTGTGTGTGTGTGTGTGTGTGTGTGTGTGTATGGGCGCCAAGCTATTCTGGCATCACCCTTGAACTATCATGGTGGATCTTTATTTTGCTGTGGTGTGGGGTAGAATAAGTTAAGTGTTAGTTTCTTCGTCTGAGTCTTTTTCTGTCTTTCATATTTTTCCACACTTTTTTACCCGCATCATACTGAGGCTAAAAGCTTCAAATTTGTTCACTGCCATAATTCTATGCAAGCTACATTACAGTACACTTACAGATGAGGACATAGACCAATGGCTTTAGTTCAAGGGTGGTGCCACAATAGCTTGGCGCCTGGAGGCACCAAGCTATTCTGGCACTAACCCTTGGACTATTTCAGTCACACTTGTTGCACACACTGGTGTATTCCGAATGATAAGGGTTAATATTCAAAATGCTCTGTTGCTGTTTGTCTGAAACTCCAGAGTACCCAAAACCAAAAAAAAAAAAAAGCCCTTTAATTTCCAGAATACATTATGTTGATTCTCACATAAATGCCATGATAAACTGTTTTGCTTCAGAAGGACAAAACGCAGCAATGTTTAAAAGATTTCCTCTGTAAAAATCATAATCGAAAGGTTACGGGCCAGTGTTTATTGAATTTTGCACCATACAATGTTAAAAATGTTAAAGCACACATACACATTAAGTTAGAACAAAAAATTAATGTAAAAAAGAAGTATTCCATGAACTTGACCTTATTACAGACGCCTAATGTTGTGAAGACACCCATTTTGACTGCAATGCCAGTTTTTGTGTGAGAGGCACCCACTTTTTTCGTAGAAACCCATTTTTTTTTCCATCTAGTGGCTCTGTTTCTAGAAAATGTCTTTTATTTTAAGTTATATAGCTTAGTTATAAGGTGAGTTCTAAACATTCGCATCAATTCCAGAGCCCTAGAATAAATAGAAATATGGGAACCCATTTTCACATGAAGCCGTAGGTAACCCACTCTGACGCTTTTGTCCCCATGTGTGTGTGTGTTTGAGAAGTGACACACCAGACCCCTCTTTTACAGCTCATTAGAAATATGCAAGTATATTTCTAAATTGCATCTTTCCGTTAGTTTTGACTGGGTTTCCTCCTCTGTGTGTACGTGTGTGTATGTGTGTGTGTGCGGTGTGTGTATGTGTGTTTGTGTGTTTTTGTGTGTGTGTGTGTGTGTGTGTGTGTGTTTGAGAAGTGACACACCAGACCCCTCTTTTACAGCTCATTATAAATATGCAAGTATAATTCTAAATTGCATCTTTCCGTTAGTTTTGACTGGGTTTCCTCCTCTGCCCAAAAGGCAACTAATTCTTTAACTTTGTAATCGGTCCAGTTAACACTACGGTTTGTGTTGGACACCAGGGCACAGCCGAGAGAGAGAGAGAGAGAGAGAGAGAGAGAGAGAGAGAGAGAGAGAGAGAGAGAGAGAGAGAGAGAGAGAGAGAGAGAGAGAGAGAGAGAGAGAGAGAGACGAGAGAGAGAGAGGAGAGGAGAGAGAGAGAGAGAGAGAGAGAGAGAGAGAGAGAGAGAGAGAGAGAGAGAGAGAGAGAGAAATGGACAAAAGCAGAGGTCCACGAGGCCAGGAAAAGCACGAAATTTACACAATAGTCAGATAATGTGCCCATGAGCTGACGGAGTGTCTGGAGGGGCTAGGGGTAGCTACCGTCACGACTTCACAAGGACTTCGTTCGTAAATCCTATAAAGTATGCCATTAATCAGTACCATTAATATCTACATGTCTCCCTTTTTATTGACAAACACACTAACAAATCATGTATCACGGCTTCACTATGTCACGAGTCAAGATAAATGATGAAAGTCATGTCAAGTTCCCCCACCCCACCCACCCTCCCCCTCGGCGCTTCATTTGCGGCAGTCAGTACAAGCATAGAGCTTATCCCCCCGCACCCCTCCCCCCTCCCCCCGCCGGGGCTGTCTCTTTCCCTAGTATAACGATATAAAGCTATTTTGAGGGATTTGTCACTCGGGGAAAAAACTGTCGTGAATCCGTGAAGGTACCTATACACCCCCCCCCCCCCCATCCCCCCCAAACGCACCATTCCGTATTTGTCTTCCGTTAACCCGAAGACTAAAACAAGAAGCACAACTTTCCAAGTTTCACATTTCACTGTTTTTTTTTTTTCAAACACCAAATGACACACTGCTTAATTAGTCTGAGCCTCGATGTCGATTATGTGTTATGGATTCAGAATATGGTATAGCCTTCCAACCTATTCCGAGTTTGCTGGCAACCCGAATTTGCGGGTGACCCGATACTGTTCTGGCCCGCCGCGTCATTCTTTAGCCCCGTGTGATCAGTTTAAACTGAGATAAATGCCCACTAACCCGGTCTAACTCGCGGTGTGACGGCACTCTGTGTTACCTGACTTTAATTTATTTATTTTCAGAAAATTAATGCCGCCTTGCAGTGTAGGTGGGGGGGGGGGGGGGGGGGCGGGGTCACTTTTCGTAAAACAAATTGTGTGCCAGTCATCATAAAATCAGTGATTTTATGATGACTGGCACACAATTTGTTTTACGAAAAGCGCCCCCCCCCCCCCCCCTCCCCACCTACACTGCAAGGCGGCATTAATTTTCTGAAAATAAATGAATTAAATTCAGCACTTTGAAAGGCACACAAGGTGCGTATGAAAACAGATCAAATGTGCGTCCATGCGTGTTAACTCATTCAGCCCTGACGCATTACAGCAGGAGATGGTTTCGACCATGATAATTCAAGGGTAGTATGAGGGGACCCATGATGATCTATGCCTTTTGCAGCAGGATCCTTTTCAGTTTTTCTCGGCAGTCAAGGTGTTAACGCAATAAGCTGAAACTCTTTTCAGCACTATTATCACGGGGACAGGTCTAGAGAAACTAGTGCCCGGTGAAGCGCCGTTTAAAGAAATTCTTTGCTAAATTAAAGCCAAAGAACACCAGACGTCCCAGGAACATGGATTCAAGTGGTGTCAGCAAGAGGCATAGGTCCTCATGGGCCCCCGCATGCGGGGACCCATGATGATCTATGCCTTTTGCAGCAGGATCCTGTTCAGTTTTTCTCGGCAGTCGAGGTGTTAACGCAATAAGCTGAAACTCTTTTCAGCACTAATATCACGGGGACAGGTCTAAAGAAACTAGTGCCCTGCGAAGCGCCGTGTAAAGAAATTCTTTGTGGTTACTGTGAAAAAGTGCTAGAGCGCAGATTTTGATCAGATATTCAAGAAAATGAGCAGTCGGGCTCAACAATTATTTTTTGCTAACACCTACCCCCCCCCCCTCCGCCCCAACTATTACCACCACCTCTCCCCACCCCCCTCCCCACAAAAGAAGGAGACAAACAGCATTAATAATATTAATAATAATAATAATAATAATAATAATAATAATAATAATAATAATAATCATTATCATCATCATCATCACCATCATAATACTCATAAAAATCATAATAATAATAATAATAATAATAATAATAATAATAATAATAATAATAATAATAATAATAATAATAATAATAATAATGAAAACTTCGGATTTAAGAAATCGCCTGGGTACCCAAATGTTCTTGATATATCGGAAGTTTGCTATAGGCTATGTAATTTGTATATAGCAAGGGTGTTGTCGGAACCTCTGAAAAGTGTTGTTATGTCCGATTTTTCTAATATGCGACCTTGTTATATACGAAGTCGACTGTGTAATATTAATAACGGTTCACTAACGATATTATACGCATGACTCATGTTTTACAGGTGGAGGGGGAGGGGGGAGGAGGCGGGGTGGGGGGTGGGGGGGTGTGGGGTTGGGGGTGGGGGTAAGGTGTGGGTGGGGGGGGGGGGGAGGGGGCGGAGTTTCAATCAACGATCAGATGTCGATCAGTTCCCAATCAATTTATTCCATATGCAAGAGGCATAGATTGTCATGAGCCCCTGTAATTTTAGGGGCTCATGGGAATCTATGCCTCTTGCTGGCCACACTATCTACACCTGTACATCTACGTCCTCAAACTGAGGAGCTGATCCTGAGTGAGGTCAGCGGATGTACTAGCCTACTATGCTCGCTGTGATGTAAACGTGCCAGTTCTACGCTTACTAAACGACAAATGACATTAGTGTGCATTTAACCTTTCATATATATATATATATATATATATATATATATATATATATATATATATATATATATATATATATATATATATATATATATATATATATATATATATATATATATATATATATATATATATATATATATATATAAAATAAATAAATAAAAATAATTATACTGCGCTTATCTTATAATAATTAAATTATAACTCTAAGCGCGCACACGCAACTCGCGCACGCATGCGCACGCTTTAGACAACGACTCACGTACCACAAATAGTGAAATATATTACGACAGTCAGCTTGGGGTGGGGAGTGTGGTGGTATAGTGCTAGAACTGTTGAAAGAGGTGAGTTTTGAGGGCGGACTGGAAGGAGGAGAGAGAGTGTTTCTGACGGAGAGAGAGTGGGAGAGTGTTCCAGGTGGATGGACCGTATACTGAGAAGGAGCGGGGGCCGAAAGTGCTGAGTTTGGTGCGGGGGATGTGGAGGCAGAGAGGGTCGGAGGCGGAGCGGAGGGAGCGGGAGGAGTGTAGGGGTGAAGCAAGTTTGAGAGATAGGCAGGAGCGCAGTTGTTCAGGGATTTGTAGCAGAGAGACAGAATCTTGTATTGGATACGTTGGGGGATGGGAAGCCAGTGAAGGAGTTTGAGCAGGGGGCTGCAGGGGAGTGATGTGGTCGGATTTTTTCTTTCTGAGCATTGTTCTGGACGTGCTGGAGAGTGAAAGTATATATATATATATATATATATATATATATATATATATATATATATATATATATATATATATATATATATATATATATATTATATATATATATATATATATATATATATATATATATATATATATATATATTTGTTTTCCTCCCTACGTCACACGACCAGTCACTTTAGCGCAAACCGTACCATGTGACCGTGATATAAAAACCACTGTAGCGAAAAATGGCGGACGTTTTGTATCAATCTGGATGACGCATCTTGGATGCCAGTTTTGTTCTATGAAAGATCGCCAAACGTTCTAAAGTACAAAGTTACTAAGTGTTTTTCGAAACAACAAGCACACTCAGTACTGAAGACGGCAACGTCATGACATATTTTAAATTACGTCATAAGTTTATTATGTATAAAGGTATATTCCTTTGACATCAGTCATGTCTGGCGTGATCCAGGTCGCAAGATGTCTTTTTGATTTCTTTTACGAAAATAGTGGAGGAATGAAAACAAATACGTTATTGGTCGGAGGGGTTCGCTGCATGGACCCTTGTAGGCCTTCGGGAGGTCAAAGGAATCATTGTACCCCTCAGGCCTTCAGCCTTCGGGGTACAATGATTCATTTGACCTCCCTCAATATATTATATAAACATGACGTGTTCACACAGGTGTTCATAGTGAACATCTGAAATATAATTGCAATAATAATGAACCTCATCATATGAACAAATGAATAGTCTGTAATGAGGTAAACTTTGACCTAATGAATTACCCTCCATGTCCGCTGTACCCTACTTTGTTCCCTTCGAAATAACCATGCCATTTCACCACTTAACTCGCTCAGTGCCATATCATGCAGACTGTGTAAGCCACATATCCGGAGGCGGCACGTCTCGAATGAGTTAATTCAGGATCAAAATACACTAGATGTCACAGGAAGGTGAATTCAAAGTCGTGTCAGCAAGAGGCATAATCCTCATGAGCCCCCGCAAATGGGAGGGGGGGGGGGGGGCTCATAAGGATACATGTCTCTTGCAGTTGGGTAGTGTTTCTCGGCATTGAACGGATTAAGCGGAAAATAGCACGGCCGGATATTTGGAAGCGAACGAAGTAGGCTAGAAACCCCACTAGCATTTCGGCCAATCATTGGGTGGAGTCGCGTGTTTCAGAGTTAAGCAGACCCACTTCATAGACAGGTCTGCGGGGTGACTACGGCTGTACACGTCCGGCGATCTGCCTTCAGAGTGTAACATTCCAGCGTTGCCAGACTGCTGAGAGGGGCTGGAGTTAGTTAGTTAGTTAGTTGGGTTTAACGCCGAGCAGGCAACTAAGAGAGGGGCTGGAGGCTTAGTGGCGCACCCTGTACGCACACGTATGCCCAGTTCAAACAACCTGTATGGACAAATCAATCAGTCTGACTGATCTTCATGGTCCCGTGTACAAGGTCAGTGTACTGTTGATACCCACTTGAGCAAATTTGAGATCAGATTAAGATATTTGAGACTAAATTTCATAATTAGTCTGAGTCGGAAAACGTTATTGTCCAAGTGAATAAGGATTATTTTTTTTTCTAAATTTAAGTTTAGATCCGCCCGGCTCTCCAAAGGTTAAAAGTACGTTTCGGTCAGATATTATGCCGGAATTGTGTTCCATATGTAATGTCGTAATATGTCTCCGAAGCGCACATATCCATCTATTTCAAGATTCTCAAGGCGCGGGGGTGGAAACTGGAGCTTTGTTGCTATTAACTTCGGTGCAAACCGTCATACAAAGGCGAGACAGGCACCGTAAACCGAGTCTGTACGTAAATTTGACTCGATATGAATTAGGAAAAGTCCACATCACATTCCTGCCCAACAGGGGATTGGAACCCGGGATCCTACGACTGCCAGAGCAGTGTCTCATCCACTACGTCCCCATATTTGTAAATGATTCTTCAAAGCAACATAAATGTTCATTTTGTCACGGCTCTGACACAAAACACTGACGGGACCGCTTCTGGACGAAGTAACCAGTGCGCAAAGGCCATAGGGCCGATGTCGGCCCAATGGCCTTTTGCACATTGGGTAGGGTCTAAGCAGCACGGTAACAACGTGTGTATTCCCGTCGCATTCAACAAAACTCTAAATCCAGACCAATAAGGTGACTGCCAAGCGTTTAAAATGAAGAGAACATCCTAAACACGAAAGAAACACGCTCAGAAAAGACAATTTCAACACAATTTATTAACCCGTTTAGTGCCGAGACATTCTGAACACCACCCAACTGCAAGAGGTATAGATCCTCATGAGCCCCCGCAGCTGCGGGGGCTCATGAGGATCTATGCCTCTTGCTAACACCACTTTCAATCCACGTTCCTGACAACAGCTAAGTGTTTTGTTTGTTTGTGTGGAATTGACGAAAATTGCAGAAACACCGTCGGTTTCTGCGTGAAGTGGTACCGGACGGGTTAATATTTCGGTTAAAAGCTACACAAACACTTAGGTACACGATTTGCTATTTATCTTAAGTACCAAATCTTGTCGTGATCGGAAGCGTCACTTCCGATAAAACCAAAAGATACACTCTCGATAACCGACAAGATGAACTGGAAATTGCGTCCTTGTTTGTATACATGCCTGTTTTGAAAAAAAAGAATTTAAAACACTATGCTCATGAGTTTTGCCGCAACACAATTTCTTAAAATCTCGGTTTCGGTTTGAGGGGGGTTGCTGTTGAATTGTGGGTGAGGGGTGTATGACGATATGGGTGTAAACTGAAATAACTGTTGGTTTTAACTCATTCGCGGCCAGCCGCATCCGGATGCGGCTGGCCGCGAATGAGTTAATGTTCGTTTTACTGGTGGCCACTCTCGCTATGCTGCAGAGGTTACTGGTGAAAGGGTCTGGTGATACTTTTTTTCGCCTACATTTTTCAGCTTTCTATCATAAACAGAAAATAAAATACATTCTGGAAGCAGAAAGGGTGGAGGGGGTGGGGTAATTTCGGTTTGATTATTCTGAGTCCTGTAGACAAAATCATGTAATATCCCGAGTGTGTATATAAACTTGTGCGTGCAGAACATCAAACAAATACGTAACCACGTATCCTTTTACTTTATCTTTTTTATCTTTTTTTTTTTTTTTTTTTTTTTTTTTTTTAATCTTTTTTAATCTTTTTTTCTAATCTCTCTGTTTGTTTGTTTGTCTATTTTGACAAAGGGTATTTACCCGAAATATTAATAAATTGTGTTGTCTTTTCTAAGCGTGTTTCTTTCTCCGTTGGGTACTTCTTTGCATATTACACGCTTGGCAGTCACCTTTTTGGTCTGGATTAAACAAATACGTGAATATGTACAGTATAGTACAGTATAGTCAACGATTTCTGCCATAGACAGAATAAACTGATGATTTCTGTCTATACCTGCTCAAACAGACATTGGGAGCTTGATAAATACACGCAGACCCTAACAGACGCTCAAGATATGAGAGGTGTAGACTGTCGAAGTAACAACCATGGGTCTAAATCGTCTAAACAAAGAGGCAGTCATTGTCGAAGTGAGTGGCACATATCTACATAGTCTTACAAGAGGCATAGATTGTCATTGCCCCCGCAGAATGCAGGAACTATGACAATCCGTGTCTCTTGCAGATTGTGCGGGATTGTGTCGAAAGGTGTCTCATACATCGATATCTACCGGCGGGGGAGGGGGGAGGGGGTAGGGAGGGAGGGGAGAGGGAGGGGGGGGGGGGGCTACAATACAAGAAGGTGGCAAGGCAGGACACAGACCTGTCCACTATCTCAAGACCGGGAATGAAAGGTCCATTATCTTTAGACCGAGGCTGACTGCGCGGTCTACCCAGTGAGCAGAAGGTCCTTGGCGGACAGACGTCGACCGCACCCAGCCTGCGCACGATACGTGGGCCCGATGACTTTTACATACCGGTAAACCGAGTCGGCGTTAGTCCCCATGCATAACTGTCTAAGGTCTGCACAGGCTCGGAAACATTTGACTCAAATGATTGGCCAGAATGCTGGAGGGTTTTCAAGCCTACTTTATTTATATATTTATTTCTTTATTGTTCTTATTTATTTTTAATTGTAACTTTTTATTTTATTTTATATTTCGTGTATCCAGTACTGTTTTTCTCCGAAGATAGAGCTTCCATGGATTTGGGGGTTAAGCGCTATATAAACTATTATTATTATTATTATTATTATTATTATTATTATTATTATTATTATTTTACTTTGCTTTGAAATAATCGTGCCATTTCTCCACTGTTATTTCGAAGCAAACGTAGTAGACTACAGCGGACGTGGCGGGAATTCCATCAGGTCAAGCTTACCTCATTAGAAACTATGTGTTCGTTCATATCATAAGGTTCATTGTTATTGTAATTATATTTAATAAATAACTGTATGAACAAGTCACGTTTAAAAAAAGAAAATTCTGCGCATTGACTTCCGGGGTCACATGAAAGGTTAATTTCCACCGACGTCATTTGTCGATTAGTAAACGGAGAATGGCACCGAGTCATCGCGAGACTTCTGTCACTGATTTCGCCGGCGTGGCCAAGTTCGATAACTCAGTTATTTGTACACGTCCAGCATTGGTGCACTTTGAGCGCCAAGCTCTCCTGGCACCACCCTTCATCGTGGTCATTTTTAATAGAAGACTAATGTATGTCAGAAGTAAACCTCTTGGGCATGCAGCCACCGGTACTGTTCGCACACACGCACGCACGCACGCACGCACGCACGCACACACACACACACACACACACAGAGTCCTACGATTTATGTCCATTTTTGGTCCCATCAATAGATGGCTGCGTACCCAGTTGAGTTAGTGAGACTCTATTTATAATGCATTAGATTAATCGAAAGATTAAGTTGAGAGAAAAAGCAGCTGTCAGTCACTAATAGCTTACTAATTACTTTACACTGGAATTTCAAAAGCTGGCTTACTGTGACGTAACTGCGTTGCAGTTTAACTTTTTCTGCAGCACGCCAGCGACAATTGTATCTACAGATTAACTAATACTCCAGCAAAGGGTGTTCCTCGATCGAAGTGGGTGTATGCCCCAGGTACACGCTGCGACCTGTTATTCTGAAATCAAGAGTCCAAAATATTTTTAACACATGAGCCCTGCAGACGACATTTCAGACCAAAATGTAACCGCCGAGCTTGTGAAATGCAAAGAAAATCGCACCAAATGACGACTCAAAGAGGGATTCTGTGTCGACGACTGTTGTGCCATTGAGAATTAAAGGAGTTTCTCACTGATGCGACGATCTGGAGCAGGAGTTTACATCGATAATTGTTGTGCATATGAGAACCATATGAGTTTCTGTTGTGCCAGTGAGAACTGCAGGAGTTTCCGATGCGAAGATCTGGAGCAGGATTTTACGTCGAGAATTATTGTGAAAATGAGAACTATATGAGTTTCCGCAATGACGACCGGCCCACAGAAAAATTCTATGTTGACGACTGTTGTGCCAGTGAAAACAACACGAGTTTCTCCTATGACAATTCGGAACAGGAGTCTACGTCGACGATTTTCTTGCCAGTGAGAACTATACGAGTTTCCGCAATGACGACCCACAAAAAGATTCTACGTGGACGACTGTTGTGCCAATGAGAACTAAATGTGTTTCTGTTATGACGATTCAGAAAAGGAGTGTACGTCGACGATTGGTGAGCAGATGAGTTTCTCCTATGACAGTTCTGAGCAGGATTTTACGTCGACGATTGTTGTGCTAATAAGAACTATATGAGTTTCCGCAAAGACGACCCATAAAAAGATTTTGTGTCAAAGATTGCTGTGCCGCACTGCTAGGCTCGAGTTCCTGCGCGCGTATTTTTGCTTTGTATGAGCGGACCGCAACTCGGAACCTCGCTAGGCGTAAGTTGTAACAAGTACAGCGGAGGTGTGTGTGTGTGTGTGTGTGTGTGTGTGTGTGTGTGTGTGTGTGTGTGTGTGTGTGTGTGTGTGTGTGTGTGTGTGTGTGTGTGTGTGTGTGTGTGTGTGTGTGTGTACGGGGGTGGGTGGGTGTTGGTGGGTGTGGAGTGGGGTGGGGGGAGGCGGGGTGTGGGCATGAGTTAAATTGACCCCTTCACTGCCGGGCAAAGTGAACGCTACCCAAATGCAAGATTCATAAACCTTCATGAGCACCCGCAGTCGCGGGGGCTCATGATGATTTATGGCTCTTGTTAGTCTTATGATGTAAGCATAATATTAAAATATTAATAATCGTGTTGTAACTGTCTTTTATGAACGCGCTTCTTTCTTCGCTGGGGTTTTCTCTGCATTTTACACGCTTGCCAGTCACCTTTTTGGTCTGTCTTCGGTGGAGCTAGCTATGATACCCGTCATTATGTGGGTCTATTGTCACACTAGTTTTATTATCTACTGAGGAGCAAAAGAAATGCGACGTTTTTTTAATCATCGGAAACATTTTAATGTTTCCGATGCTTCCATAAGTGTTGCATTTCTTTTGCTCCTGAGTATCCCACTCCCACCCCCCCCCCCAAAAAAAAAAAAAAAAAAAAAAACCCAACCCCAAAACAAACAAACAAACAAACAAACAAACAAACAAACAAACAAACAAACAAACAAACAAAACAAAACACCCCAACCAAAACTGCCCATGGTCGTTTGATTTCAAAAGAGGTTGACCATTTTTGCCATGTACAGGCAAAACACAGAATCCATTGTTGTATACAATCGTAATACAATGAAAATTTCGCTTTTTTAAATTGAAAAAAAGACTTACTGTCTCTTGCCTTTGCATGGCTGCATTCCTCCCCCTCTCCTCTCTCTCTCTCTCCCCCCCCCCCACCCCCCACGCCCGCCCAACAAAAACTTCCGACGCCACTGTGTTTATTTGTTCTAGTTTTTCCTTGTTTTATTTTTGTATTTATTTACTAATTCATTCGTTTATTTATTCATTCATTTTTATATGTTCCTTGTTTCTTTGTTTATTCATTCATGTCTTTATTTAGTTGTTTCTTTCTTTTGTTTACTTATTTATTTATTATTATTTTTTTTGTTTATTTTTATTTATTTATTCTATCCATTATTTACTAACTGATCACCTCGTTGACAGAGATCTATGGGCATCCGGTGGAAACGCAGAAAGATGCGCTGGACACGGTGTATTACAAAGCAGGTAACACAGTGGCCATTTATATTCTCTAATAACCATAAGATTTAACAGAAACGAAACTTGTGTATTTAGTATTTCATTAAATTAGATTTAATTATGTGCACGATCGCAAATTATATTATCACTCTGACCACTTAAAGGCTAACTGCGCCACTTGTCAGTTTGTCTGTCTGTGAGACACTACTTTTGCATGGTTATGTCCTTGCATTGTACGCGCTTGGCAATCACCCTGTTGGTCTGGCACAACGGCAAAAGACCGTCTGGCGCACGTCAGCCGCATTCGGCCCGTGCACCGACGGTCTCATTTACAGTACTCAAACCAAGGGGAATCACAGCGCTGGACAGACAACAGTTAGATCCCCTGCCCCCGCCTATCAGGCACCCAATCGCCAGCCCACAGAGAAATACGCAGGTATAGAATAAGACAATCATTTCCATTCCTAAAAGAATGGATCAGGTCTCTTATATAACCCATGTCTTTCTCCGGAACTTAGGAAGTAGGCAGGGGATCTAACTGTTGTCTGTCCAGCGCTGTGATTCCCCTTGGTTTGAGTACTGACAATTCTGCCAGCGCTAGCCTCACCTATCTGGTTTGTGAGTATCATGTATAACTCGAGGCAAAATTTGTATCGTTACATTGTTGTGTAATGTTCTGTGCATCTACTGTGGGAAATCAGGGTATTTACCCGACCACATATAGTAGCGCACCTTCATGTTTGTGTATGTATGTTTCTCCTGCCTACTTCCTAAGTTCCGGAGAAAGACATGGGTTATATAAGAGACCTGATCCATTCTTTTAGGAATGGAAATGATTGTCTTATTCTATACCTGCGTATAATTTCTCTGTGGGCTGGCGATTGGGTGCCTGATAGGCGGGGGCAGGGGATCTAACTGTTGTCTGTCCAGCGCTGTGATTCCCCTTGGTTTGAGTACTGACAATTCTGCCAGCGCTAGCCTCACCTATCTGGTTTGTGGGTCTCATTTACGCAGTGGGGATTGTGCTGTTATTGCTAGTGTAATGTATGTATACTAGCGTTTCGTGAGTCATATCTGATGATGGTGATGTCCACTTGTAATGCGCATCCACTCCATGCTAGCAGCATGCTCAGGGCGCAAAAAAACACACACACACCAAAAAACAACTTCAAAATCTGGTGCACATTAGTCCTAGAATTACAAGTAAAGAAACAGGTGGGGTCTTGAGACGCCTCCTGAAGGTGCCAATGCAGTCAATTTCCCTCAAGGATCGTGATAGTCCATTCCACAGCATAGGTTCGCAGTGTGAAAATGCCCGGAAACCAAGTCGCTTCTTTGTATGGCTTTCAATACTTGGGGTGCAGAGTTTGGACCGGACAGCAGAACGGAGCTGCCTCGGAGGGTCATGGCGTGGGACTATTTCCCGGAGGTACTCTGGTGAGTCTGGGTCATTTACAGACGTGGCACAGAGTGAGAATCTTGTGATCAATTCTTTGCTTGACTGGAAGCCAGTGCCGACTGCTTAAGGACTGGTGTGATATGCTCTCTTCATTTGGTTCTTGGGACAATTATTGCGGCAGTGTTCTGAGCCAGTTGAAGTCGTCCGAGTTGTTGCTCTGGTAGACCCCAAAGGCAGCTGTTACAGTAGTCCAGTCTGGATCATGATAGGACAAAGGCAACGGCGATAGCATTTGCAGCTTTGGCTGTCAGGACAGATCGTAGTTTCCCAAGGGAGCGAAGATGGAAGTAGCATCCCTTGACCAACAGCACTGATATGGTCAAACATGGTAAGACTGGCATCGACAAAATCACACAGATCTCTGACAGTCTTGGTGAAAGGGATGAGAGACTCACCAACACGGATGGCATCAAGAGATTCCACACCGTTTGTTCTTGGGTTCACACAGAATTGTCTCAGTCTTATCATCATTTATCTATATGTGCCCACTCCATATTTTTTCCTTTCTTTGACACATGTACTGATATATTGTATAAGAAGCAAATTATTCATGAGCTTGCTCGATATACTTTCCTTTGTGTATGCGTGCGTGCGTGTGTGTGTGTGTGTGTGTGAGTGAGTAAGTGTGTGTGTGTGTGTGTGTGTGTGTGTGTGTGTGTGTGTGTGTGTGTGTGTGTGTGTGTGTGTGTGTGTGTGTGTGTGTGTGATGTAATGTGAGGATTGATTATTTGAAATGGAATTATTGTTGCCTGTACTTTGCACTATTATGTATACTTTTATATATAAAATTATGTGTGTATGTGTGTTTACGTGCGTACTATAGCTTAGCAAGGACATGGTTGAAAAAAAAGTCATTGAAGGTACCTAATCATTTATTCTTGAAAAATAAAGTTTCAATTAATTTCCTTCCTTACGGCCCTGGCAAAGTTGTTTATGGATTCTCGAGCCAGGGTCTTAAGAAATAAAACACAAAATACTGTTCTGCTGCAACACTAATGCATCCTTTTCAACTGTGACAACGTTAACACTTTGATTAATTTTAAACTTGCCTTTGTTCACCAATGCCGAAGACACTTTTTTTCGTCCGTGTACGTGCCATCCCTGCCATGGTGTGCTTCGGCACTCGCATTGAACGTGGAAACCCGTAAAAAGCGACACAAAGAGTACAAAAAACTAAAGACACTAACCTATAACTTGAAACCTTCATTGTTGTAGATATGTAACGCAAACTAAAGTCGTGAAATGCAACATTCCAAGCTAAAACAAGCTTTTCAGAAAAAAATTAAAACAGTTAACAAGATGGGATGAACTATAACCCACAAAGTCCCTTCTATATGAGAGCTGTCCTCGCTGTCAATGGTCTCTACCTTTTGTCTTTGACCTGATTCTGATGTTGAATTATCTCCTATTGAAAAAAGTCTCGCAGATTTGTCAATGGGGCGCAGACCATATGCGTCATTGATTTGTCAAACGTCATTGTCATGACGTAAGTTTTAGTTTTTACGTAATTTTATATTTTACGTGATATGAGTTTTACTTTCGCTTCATAGTCTTGAGAAAATGGTGACAAAATTAGAACTTAACGGTACAATTTCAGTCTTGCTATAATTCGTGTGAAAGCAGGTTGACTTTACCTAGCTACATGATATACACCTGCATGCTCTTCTGCAAGCGCGTCGATGTGTGTGTGCGTGTGTGTGCGTGCGTGCGTGCGCGCGCGCTCCAAACATCTCCAAGATGCATAGATCCTCATGCGCCTGGAGGGCTCATTCGGATCTATTCCTCCTGGAGATGCGCGGGAGAAAATGACGTCATATTTAGAGTTTTATGTCAGTGTCTGCGTGGTGACGAAGTTGCCTCTTTTACGTCACCGCCACTGTCTGACTTTCTCTAGAAGTAAAGGTTTGACATCATGGACATGCTATTAAATTCGCCCCACCGCGACCGGTCCTAAAAAGTACCTTTTATAATTAGAAGGGACTTTAAAAAAACCCACCGTAACTATATTAGCGTAGGAGGTAGACGGAACAGCCAAGCGTTCTAAATCACTCAACACAGCTCCTGCGTCAACAAAACTGTCGTCTGCTTCACGTAGCACCTATAGTGGAGTCATGTTTTCTTGTTTGTTCGCTTCCATTTTAAAAGTCCCTTCTATTTATAGAAGGGACTTTTTAGGACGGGTCGCGGTGAGGCGAATTTAATAGCATATCCTTGATATCAAAGGCGGGCAGGATAAACCTCTAACAATTGAAGTAACAAGATAAAAAATTACGTCATGTCTAGTTACGCTAACCTCGCTGCTGAACGTACATTTGGCGTGACACAAAACAAGAGAATCTCCGATATTTCTGTATACACAAGCTTGAAACTTGGCGAAATACTTTCTTAAGTGGGTGGCTAAGAGAGCCTCCGAACATATTGTAATTGAATATCTCATTGAAGACATAAACAATCGTTTATGGGAGGTCGGTTGACCCAAATTAGAGTCCGTAATTTTTGTCATATTTACTGGAACTTTTGCACATAGCTAGTTTAGAGAAATACATTGGATGAGTTCGTTAGCCAGCTTTGTAGCCTTTCAACTTCTTTAGTAAAAATTAATTCTTTTCAGAAAATAATTAAAATAGTAAAAAACCTTCACTTCTAGAGAACGTCAGACAGTGCCGGTGACGTAAAAGAGGCAACTCCGTCACCACGCAGACACTGATACTCTAAATATGACGTAATTTTTTTTTCTCTCTCTCTGTCTCTGTCTTTCTCTCTCGCTCGCTCTTTCCCACACATATGCGCGCATCTCCAAGAGGCATAGAAGCTCATATGCCCAGAGGGCGCATGAACATCTACGCCTCTTGCGGATGTTTGGAGCGCGCGCATGCCGCACTCACGCACACGCATACACACACATCGACGTGCTTTCAGAAGAGCATGCAGGTGTACTTAGTACAGCATGTAGCTAGGTAAAGTCAACCTGATTTCACACAAATTATAGCAAGACTGAAATTGTACCTTGAAATTCTAGTCTTGTCACCATTTTCCCCGAGTCTTGAAGCGAAAGCGAATCTCATATCACGTTAAATATATACGTAAAAACAAAAAAAATGCGTCATGACAAATGACGTTTGACAAATCAATGACGCGTATGCACTGCGCGCGCCCTATCTAGAGTTCACTATGACGCATTGGCACATCTGCGAGGCTTTTTCAGAAGGAGTTAGTTAGTTAGTTATTTGGGTTTAACGCCGAGCAGGCGACTAAGGCCATCTCACTGCGGTTTTTTCAGAAGGAGATATTTCAACATCAGAATCAAGTCAAAGACAAAAGGTAGAGACCCTTGACAGCGAAGACAGCTTTCATATAGAAGGGACTTTGTGGGTTATAGTTCATCCCATCTTGTTTCTTTTTCAAGTTATTATCCACATTGCTACTAGGGGTGTTTCATTGCTAAACTTTGCTTGTGAATTAAACTGAATTAAAATTATTTTGTGAATATGCATACGTTTTGTTTCTGTGCGCATAATAGTCTAGGTATGCAACAAACCTAAAAAGTAATGGTCGCACAGAGTGGAGGGCACGAATCGAAAGTAAAGTTTTGTTTTGGACTGGGTACATAAATTATAATGAGCAGCAATTTGCTTGATATAGGGCCGAAAACAGACAGATGTGATTACTTGACCCAATCAAAAAGTCCTCGTCGTACGACTCGGACATGGGATTCGGGTCTCGTAACCACATCTGCCTGTTATCGGCACTATATCAAGCAAAATGCTGCTCAATATAATATAATCTCTCTCTCTCTCTCTCTCTCTCTCTCTCTCTCTCTCTCTCTCTCTCTCTCTCTCTCTCTCTCTCTCTCTCTCTCTCTCTCTCTCTCTCTCTCTCTGTGTGTGTGTGTGTGTGTGTGTGTGTGTGTGTGTATTTGTGTGTGTGTGTGTGTGTGTGTGTGTGTGTGTGTGTGTGTATGCAACAACTCTCTTGCTTGACATGATCTATTTTTAGAAGAGTTGTTGTGTATACAACACAATATGATTTTTACTTCTCTTTTTGTGTCTACTTTTCTACTTTGTTTCTAATAAGTTTCCTTGCTAAGCGCCTAGATCGTCAGTCTTTTAGGTTAGGTGTTATATAAGTACTTATTACTACTACTACTGCTACCACTATTATCTTTGTCTTCTTATTACTACAACTACTATTACATTTTCTACTACTACTACTACTACAGCTACTACAATGACTACAACTATTATATTACTACTGCGACAAAGACTAATACTATAGTGCAACAACTGCGACAACGACAACTACTACTATATTTTCTACTACTGCTACTACTGTTACTACCACGACGACCACAACTACTACATTATTACTACTGCGACAACGATAACTATTTCTATATTACGACTTCTGCGACAACGACTACTACTACAACTACTGTAACACTACTGCGACAACGTCTACTACTACTACTTCTACCTCTATTACTACTGCTGTTGATGTGTTACGGATCCGATTTATCTCTATGTTCTAGAGAGTGAAGACCTTGCTGCCGCTGATGCCATTTGTCTTGATGACGTGGTTTCTGATTGCGCAAAATGATTGTAACGTAAGCAACTGTGATGAACATAACCACCACATCATCCTATTACGTAAGTCTTCGTCCCAGGACACACACGCAATCAACCCAATGGTACAGTGTTACTTCCTAAATATTGACAGTCGTTTAAAAAATAAATTGCATCACAGTTCAGGAGTCAGAATGCAGAAAAAAAAAACCACGGCTAGAAATGACAGTTACAACACCGATTAAAAATATTGCGTAAAAAAACATTTTTCGAAATAGACAAACAAACAAACAAAACAAACAAACAAGAATACAACTCAGTCACTATTTATCTTGTAAGGTGGCAACTCAGTCGGAGTCCGAATATTCATGAAAGTTTAGGGGGTGGGGGCGCGGAGTCCGAATATTGATGAAAGTTTAAGGGGTGTGGGTGGGGAGTGTATTCACGTAGGCTGTTACCTGACCGTTGAGACAGGTGATGAATTGCCATAGGATGCACGGATGGTCAGACTTCTACATCTCTGACCATCTTCAATAATTTCCTACCGCCGTGAGATGGCCTTGGTTGCCTGCTCGGCGTTAAACCCAAATAACTAACTAACTAACTAATAATTTCCTAAATTACCACTAAAAAGTATACAGCTTTATGTATCGACTTGAAATGATACATGTTGACTTCACATAGGTTTCGTAGCGACAATGAAATGTGCTGTAAATTTCATGTCCGCTTTCTTGTTAAATGTAGGTTCCAGCTTCTCTTCTGAGGAATATCTACACAACACTGAGCGCATTCTGTCCAGTCTTTTCCCGGCCTCTCACACAGCCGGCCACCAGCACGCGAAAGCGGAAGTTGACAAACAAGGAGAGACTGATGGACTTCAGAAACCGGTAGTAGTAAACGTCAGTTTTATTCTCAACGACAAAAACTGGGCACAAGCTCGCGACGCGTTCAAACAAAACAAGTTGAAATCTAAAGAGTCTCCAGAGAACAACGGTGCTGTGCAGCAAGTCACCGAAACCAGCAGGGGTCTGGCAGCGGAGCCAGCTTTACAAGATTTCCGGTTGCGCGCGCAGCGAATCGCTGACCTTTGTCCTTCCATCGTAGCCAATCGGACGTCGTCGTCCCGTGCGTGGGGAAATTTTGAGATTTCAACGAGCAGGCACGAGACAGTGAGTGGCGTGTTTTGGCACGAGGACAGCCGCACGGCGTATTGCTTCGTGCCCAAGGTGGGCTGCACGTTCTGGATACGCGTGTTCTCGTTCCTGCTGAACAGCACTGGCATCCCCGCGGCCACCCCCTGGGACCTACCTCGCCTCGCGGTACACACAAGAAGACTGAACCCACATGCACAGGGCGCACCGCTGTGGTTCTACCAGGTAGACTTATATTAACCTACTCAGCCCCAACTCACTACAGCAGCAGATGGATCGACAATGATTATTCAAGGGTAGTTTGGCGCCAAGCTGATCTGGCACTCCCCTTGAATAATGATGGTCGATCTGTCTCCTGCACTAAACTGGTACATAGTCGTTATTGTGACACCTCCAAAATTTGGGAAATAAGGCCTTGGGGTTAAATGGCTTAACTCATTATGCTCCGTAACCTCTTCTCTGCTAGAGTACGTATATTGTTGTTTCTGAAATCTGTGTTTATTCAACAACCAAAAGCAAAAAACAACAACAATAACAACAACAACAAAAAAACCGACCAAGAAGCATGGATACAAATTGGTCTAAAAAAGAGGCATAGGGGGGCACATGAGGATCTATATATATTCCTTAGAGCTACTCTGACTGCACTTTTGGTTTTGGGCAACACATCTGTTGGAATTTATTTAAAATAATAATAATAAATAAATTGTTACGTGGTAGTCGTAGTCGTAGTGTGATACAATCACACGGGCAGACGCACGCACGTAGGGTTCTTGTAAATAAACTTCACTCAGCTGCAACCCGTTACACGTGGCATAAGGTTGTAGACCACACTGGAGTAACAGTTCCAACAATATTTTATTGCAGCGATGGGATCTCCACACAATGCATTCACAAACGCACCAACACTGATACGCTGTCTCGTCTGCAATGCATCAACACTTTTGACACACTGCGTCTCTCATACAATGTACACACATAGCTTGCTTTGTTCCAGTTTACTGTCCCACTGACACTAAAAGTGATCGGGGTCTAGCAGTTTTGGCGTGGTTTTCAGCAGTTTTGGCGTGGTTTTCTTTGTAGTTTTGGCGTAAGTTTTCCCTCCTCCTTTCTCATCCGGGCCGGGGACCGGCAACGGCGGAAACTTCCTAACACGGCCTTTTATACTATTACAGATTTCCAGAACAATCCAGCAAATTCTCCCAACACAACCAATCAGAAAAGAAAACTTATCCAAAACTCAATAATATTCATGAAAAAGAATACACTAGAATAAAATACAAAATCCCACTACTATTTAGGCCTCTTTGATACAATGTTACGAAATGTAGCCGACACTTTAACGTCATGTCTGAGGTCACTAGAAGGATCGCGACCCTGCTCGAACCTTATATATATATATATATATATATATATATATATATATATATATATATATATATATATATATATATATATATATATATATATATATATATATATATATATATATATATACATAATTTTATACACACACACACACACACACACACACACACACACTCTGACTACAACTTGGGAAAACTGAACTTTCAATGTACCAAACTTTCCATTCCTCGCCTCCAATAAACATAATCCGCCGCAGTAACTATATTTTCGATAATTTAGATTAATGCGACATTTCCAATGATAAGTTTTGTTCAGTCCTCTTAACACAGAGAGCTGGGGTTATCTAGAGGTCAGTTCTTTTCAGGATAACTATTTACACTGTTTGGCGCACTTCAAAGCAGTATACTACCAGGCAAACCACTCCTAGCTGACGAACGATAAATATACTGATCAACAAAAGAAACGCAAATTTGTCACCATATCGCTTTTCTTCGTAAATATGCTTTAATCCGGGTTATTTTGACGTAATTTATTAGAAAATGATATGAAGAGTGTGTTATGTCGTGTGCAAATAGAATGTTTAGTCTTAAAATTGCACATCGATGATTTATGACGTCATCAGTGACACTACCATCACAGGATATTGAAAGTAAAATGGGGAGCATCTGCAGAGGACACAACTGAAAGCCAACCAATGTGCAGTGTCACTAGGGTGCGTGTGCATGAAAATCCGGCCTGTTTGGTCTTGACGTTCTTTTAAAGGCATCTAAATAATCAACATGACCTACAAACATGAAATCAAAAAGTTTTTTTTTAATTTTTAGGTTGGAGGCCATATTTACCTGATTAAATGGATATGGGTGTGTTCTTTATCTCTGTGTCAGTCACTGGAGCATAAAAATTAGTTTGAAAGTAATTCACATTAAATCAAATAAGACTTATTAAAAAAATGATGTGCAACGGAAGTTCTAGTTCTCTAATAATTTTTTCGAGTCAAATTTCGTTTGAGACAGTTAATAACATCATAATCAATCCACACAAATGTGTGTAACACACATCACAGGAAACTTGCTTCACTGAGTGTGTCCAGTTTTGCTCTTTTCACCACTAATGAAACCCTGTGTCCTCCAGGGTAGCCATGGGCGATAACTCATCCAATTTTTGTGTAAATGTAGCTCAGACAGTAGGCTGAACATCTGAAGTAAGGAACAAATCAAATGTTCGTCAGTATATAAGAGAAACACACTACTGCTTAGTCTTCGCACAAGAGGTCTTAACTCCCTCATTGACGATAAATACTGAACACCACCCAACTGCAAGAGGTATAGATCCTCATGAGCCCCCGCCGGTGCGGGGGCTCATGAGGATCTATGCCTCTTGCTGACACCTCTTTGTATCCCTGTTCTTTGGACGACTGGGGCTCTTTCGTGTTGAATTAAGAAAGATTTCAGACACAGAATTTGCGTCCACGGTCGGCCGTTGGTTGGTCGTACGCTCCTCAATGTCCCGATAGCAACAAGACTTTTGCAGGACGTGCCTGCACTGCTTGTGGAACGCCCACCTCCCCCCTACCCCCCCCCCCCACACACACACTAAACAGAGTATTGAATGTAAGTCGCCAGCCGGTCTGATATAATAATAATAATACCGGTTATTGTATAGGCGCTTTAACCAATTCTGTGAATCGGCTCAAAGCGCCGCGAACTGAACCCAACACGGACGCTCACGTGACACACACGCATTCACTATGAAGGCAAACAGTACAAGGCAAACACAGGACATTACAAATAATAATAATAATAATAATAATAATAATAATACCGGTTATTATATAGGCGCTTTGACCCAATTCTGCGAATCGGCTCAAAGCGTCGCGAACTAAACCCAACACGCACGCTCACGTGACACACACGCATTCACGCTGAAGACAATGACAGTACAAGACAAACACAGGACATTCACGTGGTGCGAAGGGTCAGAGCTCAGCTACTGAGGTTTCGGAACTTGATCACTTGTCAGTATTTGAAATTTATAAGGTGGCCTGAAACCGGTACCAAAGTGGAGAGGGGAAAAAGAACCGGAGTACCCGGAGAAAGAACCCCCGACGGTCCGCCCGAATTAACGGTGACGCGTACTAGAAGAGAAAAGTCCGACGCCGGAACCCGGTATCGAACCTCGCATCTTTAGCATTGGTTGCAGGCGCCTCTACCACTGCGCCACGGACCGCCCCACATTCACGTGGTGCGAAGCTGATATTACTGAGCTGACATGCTAATATGCTAAATAAACCTAAGACATGCTAGGAATGCTGCTTCATCATGCTAATATATCATACTGGTGTGTACAGAAAAGAGTAGAAAATCATTAAAATTACAAAATATGTACAGGGAAATGATATATAAAAATGCATTAACCGCAAAGACTTTAATATCCTAGGTGCAGCAGACCATTCAACAACACACATCCAAATGATATTCATAAGAGAGGTCCTTAAGCCAAAACAAGACTTAAATTGTTGAAGGGGAGCTGGGTGACTCGGTGGAGTGGGGCGTTCGACTCTCGTCCGAAAGGTTGCGGGTTCGAATCCAGTTGGGGTCAAACTGATTTGTTCGGAATCTATTCAGTGACCCGTTTTTGAAATTCAGTGACCCGTTTTTGAATTCACCTTCGTGATGGACAGAACACGTAAAGCCCTACGCGTTTAAAATGTTGAAATTGTTGGCTGAAAGTCATTGCATACATGGCTTACTTAGTGGCTGCAAGTGCAATACGCACCAACCCGTCGACCGCTGAGAAATTAATCCTTAGTCCAAAGGCAGTGCCTGATTACCTTGGCGTCCGTAAAGACTCCAAGCCATTTAGGCACAGCCCTTGATTTACCATAGCATATCTAATATTAATCAATCTTAAACCATTTCACGTCAAGGCCGTATTTGCCAAATTTTGGAGGTGTCACCTAACAACTATGTACCAGCTGCGGGAGATGAATCGACCATGATAATTCAAGGGTAGTGCCGGATTAGCTTGGCGCCATCATGCGCCAAGCTAATCTGGCACTACCCTTGAATTATCATGGTCGATTTATCTCCTGCTGTAGTGCGTCGGTGCTAAATAGTCACAAACCAGATAGGTGAGGCTAGCGCTGGTAGAATTGTACACATACCAAGGGGAATTACTCAGCGCTGGACAGACAAACAGTTAGATCCCCTGCCCCCGCCTATCAGGCAGCCAATCGCCAGCCTACAGAAAAATGCGCAGTTATAGAACCAGACGATCATCTACATCCCTTAAAGGTAGGTGCTAAATAGGTTAATCTACTAAGTCAAATTCATGTATTTTTTAAACGAAATTCCTGGCAAGGGTAATGCCAGATTAGCCTAGTGCCATCAGGCGCCAGGCTAAATCTGGTCCTACCCTTGAATTATCACGGTAGATCCGTCCCCTGCTGAAGTGCGTCGGGGCTAAATAGGTTTAATCTACGAACAGTTTCAAATTTGTGCCTTTTTTTAGACGAAATCCTAATGTAATCTTAATCCTGCTGCCGTTGTACTGCCTCTGGCCCTAACTGAAATCGTTTAATCTACAAACTGCGTCAAATCCGTGCATTTTTTATGCAAAACCCTAATATATTTTGACAAACATGGCAATACAGTTCTATCTTATCGCTTAGCTTTTGAACGTCTGTTTTGCTCACGTCTTGCTCGCTACTGATCAGGATCTTGTAAAGCGTGACGACACACTGCGGTTCATGGTGACGCGTGACCCTTTCACTCGCCTGTGGAGCGCCTACGTGGACAAGCTCCTACTGCCGGACTTCTGGAGATACCATGGCCTGGTCTTTGTCAGGCAAAATAGGAAGAACCCCACAGAAATGGCAGCAAGGTTTGTTTTTGTTTATTTCCTTGTATGTTTGTTTTAGTTTGCTGGTAATGTAACCGAGTGCCGAACTTCAACACAGCGGTTTTTGAATGGAGCCAAAACACGTTCAGACCGGATATTATAATTTCTGTTAACCGTTGAATGCTGGAATAATCTTTACACTACCCAACTGCAATAACTGTCCCCGTCTCCCATAACCCGCCTGTTAGGGTCTTTTATCACTTCGGTGCCATGGACGTTAAAACCCCAAACTAACCAACCAATCACTGCTAGTATCTACAGTCAGTTAACCCTTTTAGCCCCGGAACGCTGCAGCAGGAGATGGATTGATCATGATAATTCAAGGGTAGTGCCAGATGAGCTTGGCGCCTGAACTTACAACTAGTACATAGTCATTAGGCAACACCTCCAAGATTTGAGAAATGGGACCTTAGGGCTAAAAGGGTTAACATGACAATGTCACCCGTCACAGTTCGTCGGTTGGTTGGTTGTTTGGCGTGTGGCTTGTCGGTAACCAAAGGTCCTCGGGCCGACGTCGACGAAACTTAACCATTTGCGTGTCGGTAGCGGTTTTTGTCGCGATGATTCGCGACAAAAACCACTACCGACACGCAATGGCATAAGATATTGCAATATCTTATTCACCAAACTACGGATCACACGGAAAGTCTTTCACGAATCAATAAAATCCTCAACACGATAAACACGTGTCATAATTGTGTGTATCCTCCTCCCCCCCCCCCCCCCTCGGTTTGTTTCAGGTGTGGCCATGACGTCACGTTTCGAGAGTTCATGAGTACTATATCCACGATAACGAATTCTCACTGGGAGCCCATCCACCAACGATGCGATCCGTGCAGGTACGAGCCCCAGCTCGTGGCCGACATGGACACTTTTGCCCGTGACTCCAGGTTCGTACTGCGCCGAATGGGAATGGAGTCTGTGTTAAATTTCAACAGGACTCAGCAGAAGGAACTGGAGCTCATGACACTCATCCAGTACAACTATGAGCTCATCACCACCGTGCATCATTATAATGGCTGTATCAACCAGACGGAACTGGCCTCGCTGCTGTGGAGCGCTTTTCAAATAAACGGTTATCTCCCTGCAGACACTCTCTACTCTCCGGAGAAAGGGGAGCCATTTTTCCACCAAGAGTTCGAGAATCACGTGATACGAGTGTTCCGAGAGTCGTCTCACATGCAAGGCGCTCTCGAGGCGCAGAAGCGGAAGTTCATGAATGATGCATACAAGTCGCTTCCGCCGGCAGTGATTGACAGTGTGAGAGAAACTTTCAAGCTGGACTTTCAGTTGTTTGGATATGACGACTCTCCGTTCCGATAGTTGACATCATGCCAGTGTGCGAAAGGCCCTGGGGCAAAGATTGGCCCCAAGACTCTTTGCGCACTGGGCTATGATCCCCAGTAAGCAAAGGACCTCGGGCCGCAGTGGGGCCGCGCACGGCTGTGGAGGTGGAGGTCCCACTGCGGCCGTCGTCGGCCCGAATACGTTTGGCTGCTGGGGTTCGTGGTGCGCTTATTTTTGGGACTTTGAAAGGAAGATAGGTGAACGAAAGCAAACAATTGTATTATACTCCTGGAACTCTCTCTCTCTCTCTCTCTCTCTCTCTCCCTCCCTCCCTCCCTCTCTCTCTCTCTCTCTCTCTCTCCCCCTCCCTCTCTCCCTCTCTCTCTCTCTCTCTCTCTCTCTCTCTCTCTCTCTCTCTCTCTCTCTCTCTCTCTCTCGGTCGGGGTGATCTCTCTTGAATAAACAGAGAGCCTTTTTCGAGCTCTCTCAATTCAGTTTTGATTTGGGGGCTCCAGTCAAAGCGACAATGCCTGTTGAAGGACTACCATCAGCAGTTGATGTCATCCTGAATGCCCTGCTCAAAGAAAACACCCTGTCATCCTACAAAATCGACGGTAAGGGCGATACAACCATAGTTGTGCTTCGGCTGACCGGCGGCCCTCCACCCGAGAAGATGTCAACATACCGGGAAAAAACACCCTCCCAGATACTGCGTGACCGGACAAGAGCAGAGACACGGAAGCAAGAAAAAGACAGTAAGGAAACTACAACCCGTTGTTTATTCCAACACCACCAGAGAAGCAAATAAACAATGACACAATTACTTCACGCGTTGACCTACAAACCGACAACACACCGTGTGCTATTGGTCGCCCCCCTCCCCTCCCCCCCCCCCCCCCCCTCCCACGTGAAACTCGCACGGAAAACAACGATCCTTGCATCACAATGGCGAATCGACAGAACAACACAGAAAGCGTGACAACTCAGCTGACAGATGACCTACATGCTATTGAAACGGAAGAGCTGGATGCTGGATCGACAGAAATAGACTTGGAAAAGACAGGTTATGACTTGGAACAAATAAAACAATACATCGGGGCAGTGGACAGAAGACTGCAGAGGCCTTTGAGGGACAGACACAGAAATGTGGACAGAAGACTGCAGAGGCGTTTGAGGGACAGACAGAGAAATGTGGACAGAAGACTGCAGAGGCGTTTGAGGGACAGACAGAGAAATGTGGACAGAAGACTGCAGAGGCGTTTGAGGGACAGACAGAGAAATGTGGACAGAAGACTGCAGAGGCGTTTGAGGGACAGACAGAGAAATGTGGACAGAAGACTGCAGAGGCGTTTGAGGGACAGACAGATAAATGTGGACAGAAGACTGCAGAGGCGTTTGAGGGACAGACAGAGAAATGTGGACAGAAGACTGCAGAGGCGTTTGAGGGACAGACAGAGAAATGTGGACAGAAGACTGCAGAGGCGTTTGAGGGACAGACAGAGAAATGTGGACAGAAGACTGCAGAGGCGTTTGTGGGACAGACAGAGAAATGTGGACAGAAGACTGCAGAGGCCTTTGAGGGACAGACAGAGAAATGTGGACAGAAGACTGCAGAGGCCTTTGAGGGACAGACAGAGAAATGTGGACAGAAGACTGCAGAGGCCTTTGAGGGACAGACAGAGAAATGTGGACAGAAGACTGCAGAGGCGTTTGAGGGACAGACAGAGAAATGTGGACAGAAGACTGCAGAGGCGTTTGAGGGACAGACAGAGAAATGTGGACAGAAGACTGCAGAGGCCTTTGAGGGACAGACAGAGAAATGTGGACAGAAGACTGCAGAGGCCTTTGAGGGACAGACAGAGAAATGTGGACAGAAGACTGCAGAGGCCTTTGAGGGACAGACAGAGAAATGTGGAATTTAAGAAAATTGTGCTTGACACTCGTTTCGAGAAGGAAATGTTCGTGTGTGAGAGTGACGATGTGGTTTTGTTGTTTGACAACAAAAACAAACATGTTGATCACTGGTTTTTCAAACGACTGTCAGGTGAACTAAATGAAGAGAAAAATAAAGCCATCAGCGATCTCCGACGCTGGGCGCCAATCAACCGTGTTCGCTATAAGGAGGTGTGTGAGCGTGCTGAATGGAATTGAAAATCATTCGGGCCTTTCTTCGACATTACATGGGTTAGGTGGACGCCGGTTGTGCTGAAGTTTTCAGTTTTCAGAGACTGTAGCCATCGCCAAAACTGTTTATGAATTATTTATTTCATTGATACTGACATTTCAAGTAAACAGTTTGTATTTTTCAAGTATAAACTAAACATGGACTACCATGTTTGGAAAATATGTTTACAAGCATATTGTTTGTGAAACTTTGTATAATCCCTTTCCCCACCTCCCTTTGTGAATGGACCAGAAGGTCTGCCACAATAAACTTCTTGAGTCTTAAGTCTCTGTCTGTCTGTCGGTCTGTCTGTCTGTCTCTCTCTCTCTCTCTCTCAGTCTCTCTCTCTCTCTCTCTCTCTCTCTCTCTCTCTCTCTCTCTCTCTCTCTCTCTGTGTCTCTGTGTCTCTCTGTCTCTCTGTCTCTGTCTCTGTCTCTGTCTCTCTCTCTCTCTCTCTCTCTCTCTCTCTCTCTCTCTCTCTCTCTCTCTCTCTCTCTCTCTCTCTCGGTTTTTCCAAGTGGATATTGCCGCCACCATGGCAGTAACTGGCCTCCCAGCTGCTGTATCAAACATCCTGACCACTCTACTCAGCAACGACCACCATGTCACGTCGTGGAAAGTGACAGGGGAGGGTGACAGCTCAGTCGTCATACTTCGCCTGTCAGCTACACAACCGGGCGTGGCGCCATTACACACAACTGGCCAGTGGCGTCGAAAACCACCGGGACAGGTTCGCAGGGACCAACAACGAGCAGCACGACACAGACTACAACACATGGACGAAATTACAACTACAACAGCCAACAACCTACGTCAAGGTGACAACCACAACAACAACGACTTCGGCAGCGGCGATGGAGTGCGTAATGACTGTGCCACCGGGTATCCCACAACTGAAAATGACAGCAGTCGTTCTGACACGGGGGCAGGTATGGCTGTGAAAGGCAGGATTGACAAGCATGACGAACATAGACAGGCAAGTGACTTTATTACTCGTAGAACTTCGCCCTCGGGACTGTTTATGCCAAGCCCTACCCCCACCCTTATTTCTGAATGGGACATGCAAGCTGAAACAGCAAGAAATAACGCAATAGGTCTAACAGTTGACACACATGAACATTCACGTGCAGCTTACGTTAGTGTCAACATGAGTGATCCGACACAGATGTGTTGTGACCTTCCAGCCCAGACTACAACAGAAGACCTTTATGACATTTCAATCGATTCTAACGGAGAAACATCAGAAATGACGTCCATCGAACAGCTCCTTTCAGAGAGAGGATATGCCATGGAGAACGTGAAGGCAGTTGTGGCTGGTTTGACAAACAAATTCAAACAGTCGCATCTACGTCAAGTCAAAAGAAACACTGCGTTCAAGAAAACAGTATTAGACACACGGGGTAGCAACGAGATCATTATATGTGACAGTGATGATTATGTCTTCACCTATGTCTGTAAGCGACAAATTTGTAGTTGGTTCATCAAGGTGTACGACGGTCAGATGTCTCAAGAAGATCGTGACACACTGTCATGTTTACGCAAGTGGGACGCTATTGACACTGACCCATATAAAGAGTATTGTGACGTTTTGCTGGAAGACATGGCCTGTGTGTCACGTGCGGTACGATATCTCATGGGCTAACATGCGTGTTGATAGATTGTGATATGTGTAGCCAATAATCACGGAGTTTTGACTGTGTCTGTGTGTGATTATGAGCCAAACTGAACACTTTTTCAAACATATGCATAAGTGTCATGGTTTCCATGTCACGACCAGATTGTCCATGTTTTTATACACGGTTCCTAAAGTGTGTTTTTTTTGTAATCCCCTTCCCCCAACTCCCTCTTGTGTATGGGCTGAAAGCCTTGAACACAATAAAGAATCTGAATCTGAATCTGAATCTCTCTCTCTCTCTCTCTCTCTCTCTCTCTCTCTCGGGGAGCCGGGTGACTCAGGGACTCAGGCGGTAGAGCGTTCTCTCTCAGTCTCTCTCTCTCTCTCTCTCTCTCTCTCTCTCTCTCTCTCTCTCTCTCTCTCTCTCTCTCTGTGTCTCTGTGTCTCTCTGTCTCTGTCTCTCTCTCTCTCTGTCTCTCTCTCTCTCTCTCTCTCTCTCTCTCTCTCTCTCTCTCTCTCTCTCTCTCTCTCTCTCTCTCTCTCTCTCTCTCTCTCTCTCTCTCTCGGGGAGCCGGGTGACTCAGGGACTCAGGCGGTAGAGCGTTCAACTCTCGTCCGAAAGGTCGCAAGTTTAAAACCAGCTTGGGTCAAAATTTGTTACACCCTATTCGGCGCCCTGTCTTTGAAATCAACTTTGTGGTGGACAAAAGACGTGAAGCCCTAAACGTCTCTCTCTCTCTCTCTCTCTCTCTCTCTCTCTCTCTCTCTCTCTCTCTCTCTCTCTCTCTCTCTCTCTCTCTCTCTCTCTCTCTCTCTCTGCATGTGTGCGTGAGTGCGTGTAATGTTGTTCTGAGATTGTATGCGCACGAGCTCGCTAATTTATTAATCTTGTGTATAATGAAATTGGACACATGTCACATGCATTATATGTTGAAAAAGCACAGCGTTACTACAGCTTAACCCTCAAAATGCCGGGCAAGGCGAATGCTACCCATCTGCAAGAGACGTAACTCCTCATGAGCCCCCGTGGTCGCGGGGGCTCATGAGGAGTTACGTCTCTTGTTAGGTCTACGCTTCATATGCATATTTTTACATCTGTCTTGTTCACGCGAATGTCGATCCATGTGCAGTGTTTCCAGACGCGCAATTCATGATCACTGGCAGCGAAGGGTTTACAAAACCTGTTTCCTCATCGCCTCACCATTCAATATGAGATTAACCCTTTTCATCCTGATACACTATTTTTTGAAATAAATTTGACTATGATAGTTTAAAAGTGATGGCCTTGAACTCAAATGGTTGACTTATCTCCTAATCTGTAACGTAGCCTTCATAGGACAATAAACAATTTTTTAAAATGTCAGTCTCAGGATGTAATGGGTTAATCAATCTCTCGGGCTTTGTAGGGATTGAAGGGGGTGGGGATGGGCTGTGTGTGTGTGTGTGTGTGTGTGTGTGTGTGTGTATGTGTGTGTGTGTGTGTGTGTGTGCGCGCGCGCGCGCGCATGTGTTTATATTATAGTAGAGAAAGCTAGTACGCATTTTATTGAGTTATTGCGAATGACCACCATGCAAGAATTTCCTTTTATGTATAATAAAGTTGTCTGAATCTGAATACTCTTTAAAATCCCTGAATTCACATAGACTGCGTTAGGTACTGCGTATTATAAACAACGTTGTGAAAGCGTTTGTCTTTTTTGTCACGGATGTGGCTTTATGACATGTGGCAAACTACAAATCCACAAGTTTTGGAATAGTTCTCTGAAGACCGTATTACAATTCAAGAGTCAAATCGACCATCATAGTTCAAGGGTGGTGCCAGAACGGCTTGGCGTCTACAGGCGCCAAGCTGTTCTTGCGCCACTCTTGAGCTATCATGGTCAATCTATATCTTGCTGTCGCCTGTCGGGGTTAAAGGTATTAACACAGCTGAGAGACAATGCCATTTTTCTCACATAACAACTACAAATAAAATATACACCAAAACGAGAGAGAAAGAGAGACTTGAGAGAGAGAGAGAGAGAGAGAGAGAGAGAGAGAGAGAGAGAGAGAGAGAGAGAGAGAGAGAGAGAGAGAGAGAGAGAGAGAGAGAGAGAGAGAGAGAGAGAGAGAGAGAGAGAGAGAGAGAGAGATGATGATGATGATGATGATGAATCTTTATTTATTCAGGATAAAGCTATTAGGCAACTCAATGCCTGTCTTACAAGCTGTCCTGTAAACAAACAACATAACAGGAAAATAAGCAGAGCATGCAAATAAAAACAAGAAAAAGAAGAACAAGAACAAGAGGAAGAAAAAATACGGAAAAAAACACAATAGGTAAATTAATGAAGAGAGAGAGAGAGAGAGCTCTGACCTTGCCGTCTCCGCAGGTGGTTTTTTCCATGGCAAATATGGCCTGGAAAAGTCCCGGATGTTGCGGCACGGCGCAGTACAGACGACGACACATGCTGCTATATGATTCCGTGTGCTGCAAACTCTGAAGGAAAACACAAGTAAAAATAATGCATAAAACAACAACAACAACAACAATAACACAATAGCAGTGATGTAAGAGAAATAGAACAAAAATAAGCAAACAAACTAATAACCACCACCCCCCACCCACCCCAAAAAAAAAAAAAAAAAATCAACCCCTTCGACCCCACCCCCCCCCCCCCCCCAAAAAAAAAAAAAAAAAAAAAAAAAAAAAACAATGAAAAAAAAAAGAAAAAACAAACAAACAAACAAAACCACAAATAACAAAAATGTAACCCCCAACAACAACAGCAAAAGACAACAACAAAAACAACAATTACAACAGCAACAAGGAAAGATCAAAGTTAATATACACTAATCCAAAACAATTACATTAACGATAACAGCCGAGTCCGGAAATCAGAAGTAGTCAAAATTGTACGTGCTTCGACGAAAACGGTGGCTAAATAGCCCGGACAAACATGCGATATCACATATGTTTGTCCTGTTATATATATATATATATATATATATATATATATATATATATATATATATATATATATATATATATATATATATATATATATATATATAATATATATATATATATATATATATATATATATATATATATATATATATATATATATATATATATATATATATATATATATATATATATATATATATATATATATATTAATCTATTGTTTTCTTCGACTTGAAACGCGTGCAGTTTAGACCTACTAGTGGATCAAAAAGCCCAGTGGATGAAAACAGTGGAAGGGTGACAAAGCACGGACAAACATGCGATATCGCATGTTTGTCCGGGCTTTTTATCGGCCGCTGTTTTCGTCAAAACACATGCGGCAATTTTGACCTATTCCTGATTCCGAACAACGTTTATTGAAGAACAGAAAAAAAAAGTCGGAGAACGGGGGAGAAAATGTAAGAGGACCTACGAGCTGTATAATGTCTGCACAGACTGCATGGGCTCATGAGAATCTTTGTCTATTTCAAGATGAAGGGGCTTTGTTGTGGGCGCTGCTTACCCTCCCAAAGAAAGAGTGCTGTCCGAGAGCGAGTTGACACTGCAGGTCGGCGGAGAACACCTGTCCACCACCAAGCTCCGTCGCAAGGGCCGACCCGCGCAACGTGGCACTCTGCTGTCCACACTTTACCCTGAGACAATAATTATAAGTTATTGGTAGCAGGGGTTTGCTGCACGGATCCTTGTAGGCCTTCGGGAGGTCAAAGGAACCATTGTACCCCGAAGGCCTGAGTGGTACAATGGTTCCTTTGACCTCCCTAGGGCCTACAAGGGTCCGTGCAGCAAGCTCCTGCTACCAATAACGTGTTTGTTTTCATTCCTCCACTATTTTCATTTTTTTAAATCGAGAAGAAATCTTCCGACCTGGATCGCGCCAGACATGACTGACGTAAAAGGAATATATATTTATACATAGCAGACGTATGGCGTAATTTAATTTCTTTTATGACGTTGCCGTCTCCAGTAGTGTCTCTGTTGTTTCGAACAACACTAAGTAACTTTTTACTTTAGAACGTTTTGGTGATCATTTACAGAACAAAACTCGCATCCAAGATGCGTCACAAAGAGGGCTAAAAGAAGTCCACCATTTGTCGCTACAAGGGTTTTTGTAGCTCAGTCACATGGTATTGTTTTCGCTAAAGAGATTGGTTGTGTGACGTAGGGATGAAAACAATGATATTTATTTGCTAAAAATGCAAATGTGAATAATGTAATCATGTGTTCCCTTACATGTAGATTATACGGAACATATGATCACATCATAATTACAACGCAAATTACATCGTAAATTACTTGCGTTCTGCTGGTAATCCGCCTGTAATTTGCGTTTATCTTACATGTAATCTACCTGCATTCTACCTGTACTCTACCTGTAATCTAACCAAGTGTGATTACCCGTAATATACCTGTTTTCCAACTGAGGGGAGCTGGGTGGCTCGGTGGTAGAGCTTTTTTTCTTTCGTCCCAAAAGGTTCCAGGTTTGAATTCAGCTGGGGTCAAAATTTGTTCAGACCCTATTACGGTGCCCCGTCTTTGAAATCACCTTCGTGGTGGACAAAAGACGTTCCCAGTGCGCAAAGGCCATCGGGCCGACGTAGGCCGCCGTTGGCCCGCGCACGGCCGTGCGCGGGGCAACGGCAGCCTACATTGGCCTGATGTCCTTTTGCGCATTGGGTTAAGCCCTAAACGTTTAACGTCTTTGTTTTCCACCTGTTCTTCACCTGTGGATCCACCTGTAACGTACTCACCTAGACAGGAACTCTCTGAAGGCATCGACGGAGCAAGGTGAGAACTGCCAGGGTCTGGAGGCCACCTTCTCTGCGTCAGGCGTCTTCAGTTTGCGGGACATGACGTAGTTGTCTTCGTCTTGACACTCCTTCACCTCGCCGTCATGACGCGCGGACAGGCTGTAAGATAACAAAGGGTACCGCTTAGTCTGCACTTTCATGTACGAAGATTGGCATGCACATTATGTTGCGCTTTAGCGTATACATGCCAATCTCCGTATAACGCGAAACACAAAGTATGGAAGTCTCAATAATAGCTCAGTAGAAGCTCGGTAATAACCCACTTCCTCGTTGTCAGATTCAAACCTTAGTCTGCACATTATGCGGAGACTGGCACGTGCTTTATGTTGCGGCACAGCGCGACATAAAGCACATGCCAGTCAGTCTCCGCATAACGCGAAACTTCAAGTAAGGAGAGTCAGTAATAACTCAGTTATAACTCGGACGTAGCTCGGTGATTACTATGACTCACTTCCCCGTCATGACGCGCGGACAGGCTATAAAGGGTAAAGGTCAGTCTACACTTCATATACAGAGAATGGCCTGTACTTTATGTTGTGCTTTAGCGCAACATAAAGTACTCCAAAGTAATAACGGAGTAGTAGCTAAGTATTAAATCACCTCCCCGTCATGGCACGCGGACACATCTGTGAGATAACAATGGGTACCGGATAGTCGGCACTCTCCGGCTGCATACAGACATAAAGCACACCATAAAGTACAGGCCAGTTTCGTATATGAAGTGCAGACTGACCTTTACCCTGTACAGCCTGTCCGCGCTTTATGACAGGGAAGTGAGTATTAACGCGAAACACAATGTGAGGTCAGTCTCAGTAATAACTCAAAAGTAACTCATTAATAGCTCAGTAACAACTCAGTAGCAGCTCAGTAATGACTCAATAATAACTAACTATAACTCGGTAATAACTCACATAGCACAAAAATAACTCAACAGTAACTTATTCAGTATACCTTGGTAATAAAACAGTAACAACTCAATAGTAGCTCAGTAATAACTCAGCAACAGCAGTAAAAGCAAAAATGACTCAGTAGTATCTGAGTAATAAGTCAGTAATACCTCAGTAAAATGTCTGTAGTAACTCAGTAGTAATAAATCAGTATTAATTTAATATCCCTCAGTAGTGGTACAGTAATAATTCAGTAATAACGCAGTAATAACTCAGTAGTAACTCAGTAATAACTCAGTAATAACTCTGTAGTAACTTACTACTAGTTCAGAAATAACGCAGGAATATTTCAATAATAACTGAGCAAAAAGTTAGTAATAACTCGGCAAAAACTCAGTAATAATGCATCAGTAATCCTGACAGGAAACGGACAGATCATAAAAGTTCAAGGGTAGCATACCAGGTGGTGCAGCTGGTCTACCCAGCTCACGCAACCCGTCCACATTAGTCCGGGAACTCCTCTTGGAAAATCGACCTGCCCCAGGATTGAAAGATATAACGCGCCACAGGACGTGCAGATCTGCCTAAGTATAATTCATGGCGCCTCTATGGCTCTCAGAGAGGGCGTTATAGAGAGGCTGACCTGTACAAGTCTAAGTGGCAGTTTGGCCCACCTGTGTCCGAGTTCATGAGCGGCTGTGGCGCCGACACTGCCCGTATTGTCCTGCTCAATAATGGAGACAGACAGGTAACTACACAGCCCGCCCAGCTTCGCCAGCCCTGCAACACACAACCCAGTCACCAGAAGGTCCTCGGGCCGACGTCGGTCGCAGTGGGCCCGCGGACCTTCATCTCGCCGTGCATGAGCCTCATGCAGAAGAAACTCATACTACTTTGGACTGAGACGCACAGAAACAGTTCAATCTCTCGACGTCTTTCTTATGCGGTACTGATTGGGTTAGTGTTCGTGCCACTGTCATCATGGAGAATATGAGAACGATACAAAATACGGATGAAATGAGAACAATTTAAGAATAAACGGATCAAACTACATTTCAGCAATCTCACCTGCGATGTTGGGATTCTTATCTGTGTAAATGTCGTACCTGAAAAGAACAACAAACAATACTAACCCGTTGGCTGTCGGTAGCGGTTTTTGTCGCGATGATTCTTACAGGAATCATCGCGACATACAACCGCTACTGACAGCCAAAGAGCTAATTATTTACAAATGTTTGGGAATACAATGTACATAGGGCCATCACGAGACAAAGAACCTTAATAATAATAATACATAGTTCTTGTATAGCGCTGTTCTCCAGGAAAACATTGGACTCACTGCGCATGCACAACAGCACACCCTTTCTCTCTCAGACACACACGCACAATTATGCACTACTTTAAACCACCCCATCCCTTCCCCACACCTTACATTCACTTCCTCTGGGATCAGAATATTCTTGAGATCTTGCCTCTAGAAATAACGCATCCATTCAAGGAACACGGATCCAATTGGGCAAGCAAGAGGCAAAGAAAGCCATGAGCAGGGGCGGATCAGTTAACTCGAGGAATTGGGGAGGGGGGGATTGCTTTTGAGATATCTTCAACTGACATAAGCATTTAAAAGAATATTTTTTCTATGCCTCTGGCAGTTGGGTCGTCGTTCACGTTTTCCACGGTACCAAAAGTGGTTAAACTGACCCCGTGAAGAGCATCCAGTGGTCACTGTCCGGCAGGCTTGACCTGACCAGCCTGATCCAACGCCGGAAGGACTCCAAAGCGTCGTTCGCCTCCACGTAGGCCGACCCGGGGCTGAGCACGTAGTTTTCCGTCCAGTACGAGTCCTCGCGAGACTGTCACACACGCGGGACATACAGACGCAAGGTAAAAGTAAAACAAGTTCTTAGCTGTTCATATATATACTGACGAGCAATAAAGAAATGCGACATTTTTGGAATCATCGGAAACACTAAAGTGTTTCCGATGATTCCAAATATGTCTCATTTCGTTTGCTCGTCAGTATATAATTTCAGCTTTCACGTGTAATTACTCTAGTCGTTTAGTTTTTGTTTTTGTTTTATCATATATGTAAGTGGGATTAAGTGTTTTTAAGTGTCTGTGTATGTAAAAGGGAATGGGGGGGAGGGGGGGCAGGGGAGGAGGGTGGGTGGGTGGGTGTGTGTGTGTGTGTGGCGGGGTGGGGGGGGGAGGGGGGTTGTGGATGACGTGCTCACGTATCTTTCTTTATTCTAGTCTCCTTTCTGTGTTATACCGCTGCGCCAAAATTTCCCCTCGGGGACAACTAAAGTACCATTGTCTTGTATTATATTGTATGTTGTTTTTATTTTGTTGTTGTTCTTATAAGTTGTCGTCGTTGAAGTTAGTTGTTGTTGTCTGTTGTTCTTGTTTATTGGTGTTGTTGTTAGTTTTCTTGTCGTTGTTGATGTTGTCGTTAGCAGTTATTGTGGTTGTTTTTAGATGATGTCGTCGTCATCACATCATAGTTGTTATTGTTTTTGTTGTTGGCATCGTCGTCGATGTTTATTGCTGGTATTGTTGCTGTTAGCTGTTATTGCTTTTTTGTGCTGTTCTCGTCGTCGTCTTTGTTGTTAGTTGTTCTTGATGTTAGTTTTGCTGTTATTGTTTTTTGTTGTTGTCGTCGTCGTAGTCGTTGTTGTTGTTAGTTGTTGAGACGGTGACAGTGACGGTGAAACACTCACATTAACAATCAGAAGGCCGGTGATGAGAATGTCTATCTTGAGATATGGATCAACATTAGCAATGCTGCGGTACCGCTGAGATATCTGGGAGGCAGAAAATACAGTGAAATTTAAACATAAAAGTCATCATTTATAAATCATATATCAACGATATAGAACAGTTCCATTTTGAATACGAAATGTGTAATCTGTTACGGAAACATTAGAATGTTGTACAAAATGAACCCTTTCTCTGAGATAAATTGAACACCAGCCAGCTGCAAGAGGCCGAAATAGCTCAGGCGGTTAAGCGTCGGAGCAGGAGAGCGAAGGGAATCGCCGGGTCCTGGGTTCGAATCCCCGTCCCGGCCCCGGTAGCTGGACTCGCAATCCAGGGGGAAAAGGCGGATTTACTCAATAGCATGTCCGTTGAAAGGTCATGGTAAATCAAAGTGGCACAGTTGGAGCGCGCCTGAATTGATCAGTGTTCAGGTCGTACTCCATAGGCAATAGATTTCCTTATCCCCCATAACCCGCCCGTCAGGGCCGTCCATTATCACTTTGGTGCCGTGGACGTTAAACCCGGAACTAATCATGCAAGAGGCATAGATCCTCATGAGCCCCCGCAGTTGCGGGGGCTCATGAGGATCTATGCCTCTTGCTGAAACCATTTTGTAACCAGTTTTTTTTTGGGGTATGGGTGTCTATGACGTTGAATTCACTATGATTTCAAAAACACGACCTGCACCCATTGGCACTGATAGGGTTACGCCAAGCCAGGCCTTCGTGTAGACAGTGCACGTTTTGAATACTGAAAATATTAAGCTAAATACTACTTGCGCGTGTTGTAATCGCAGACATTACGGACCAAAGCGATGGTGTACGAAATGACAGACCAACACGCAAATACAAAGTTCATACCGAATTGGCCACAAAGGCGTAGTACAGCTTCATTTCAATCTCGGTCTCTGTCTTGTTTCCACGGTAGTAGTCCAGCCACCTGAAGACAAAAATAAATTCACTATTATACTGTCAAATCAGACTAAAGGCCCCGCCACACATGCCCGATTTTGAAGCCGATCGATTCTTGAGCAGTTTCGAATCGGAGTGTGATCGGACCGGACTACAAAAACGTGTGCACTGCCACACATTCCCCGACCTTTTTTTTTTTTTTTTAAGCCGACCGGTTTGAATCGAAGATCAAGGTCGTACCTGTTCAGTAAAATGGCTGCTAGTTTGGACAGTGATGATGATGTGCTTGCATTATCAGCAGTTTTGCATCATATTAGGGAAGACTGAGGCGGGTGAAACATCAGTCGGCAACGAAGGTGGTACTGATCTTCCGCCATTTTCAAACCAGCTGAAACGACGTGCTTTGCGAGACGCGCTCTGATTGGTTGAAACTTACAATCGGAAAAATAGAGCAGGTTTTTAACACCCGATTCCCAGCCGATTGGGATCGGATCCGGATATATGACGTCATCCGATCGCAGTCGGATCGGAATCGGCTTCAAAATCGGGGCACAATCCGGGCATGTGTGGCGGGGCCTTCAGTCTGCATACCCTTGATTTTGGCTCTTAAGGCTTCCAGCCGGAAAACTCAGAATTACGAACCTAGCGCATGCTCGCCAAAACGTGGTTTCACTTTTGACCCAGTCTGCTGGGTGTTTCAATGCAAGTAACAAACCAACAGCGCAAAAATGTACACATATTTCTTCAGCTGTATAATAAAGTGTAATGAGTTGTCAAATTTTTTTTCTTTCTGGGCACATTTTGAAAATACACACTACACCAAACGTAACGTAAATCCCAACAAAGAAAGCTACAGGCTTACAACATAATTTATTATCTTTTCCATTTAACTCATTCAGCCCGACGGCCGTATTTCCTAACGTTTGGAGGAGTCTTCTAATGACTGCACCAGTTGCAGGGGATGGATCGACCATGATAATTCAAGGGTAGTGCCAGATTAGCTTGGCGCCGACAGGCGGCGCCAAGCTAATCTGGCACTACCCTTGAATTATCATGGTCGACCCCTCCTGCTGTAGTGCGTCAGGACTGAAAGGGTTAAAAATCCTTTTACAAAATGGACAAAAACACAATTTAACTGATACTTGTCCGGTGTTTTGGTGTGCTGCACGAGGCGTAACTCATGATACCAAACATGTAATGAATATTAAAATTTATGATTTATCTGAAGAAAAAAAAAGTGAATCTAATATTGTTCAAGAGCCACCAAGTCACATTACAATACCCAAACCCCAAAACACGCTTGTGAAATTCTATAAAATAAGCAACACGAAACGAAACAACGACATTGTCTTCCAAAACGTGGTTTTTAATTAACCCTTTTACCTCCAAGGTCCCATTTTTCAAATTTTGCAGGTGTTGCCTAATGACTATGTAACAGTTGCAGGAGATGGACTGACCATGATAATTCAAGGGTAGTGCCAGATTAGCTTGGCGCCTTCAGGCGCCAACTAATCTGGCACTACCCTTGAATTATCATGGTCAATCAATCTCCTGCTGTAGGGACTCGGGGCTAAATGGGTTTTAAAAAACAACACCAAAACAACACCACACCACACCAGAAATGTCTTACTCTGAATAGTCCTTGAAGTCAGCCACCATGAACAGTTCAATCTCGTATGTAGCGACAGACTGCCGCCTCTTTCTCTCCTTTAGTAGCTGCCTGCTGATGTGATCTGCCTTGGTCAGCGAGCGTCTTATTTTGCTGTAGCGCATTCCGTCTGTGTGGTACCCTAGGGCGGTCAATGCACTGCGTCGTTTGCGTTTCCTTCCCGAGCCCGTATCTTTTGGTTTTGACGGTCCCACTGCAAGTAAATGACACGACATAGGTAAAGGTCACAACATAAGTAAAGGTCACAATATCAGTAATGGGCAAAATATAAGTTATAGGTAGCAGGGGTTTTCCACACGGACCTTTGAAGTACACACACAGAGGGGAATTACTGAGCGCGGAACAGACAGACGGTTAGATCCCCTTCCCCCTCATATCAGGCACCCGATCGCCAGCCCATAGAAACATACGCAGGTAAATGACAAGACGATCACATATATGGTCGTCTTGTTATTTACCTGACGGTATTGTTCTGTAAAAGATTTTTCTTTTCCCTTAACTCATTCGAGACGTGCCGCCTCCGAATACGCGGCTTATGCCGCGTATCCGGAGGCGATCGTCTCGAATGAGAAAAGGGATGTATATGTTCGTGGTGTCAAACTTTCTTTCTCCACCTTGATTTGTTGTGTAGGCAAACAGGTATTACGAAAAAAAAAAATCCGTTAACCATAGGCGATTCCTGCAGGAATCAACTCGACTAAAAGCGCTATCGACATCCGACGGGTTAACAAAAATTGCGCCATCATCATCACCACCACCATTTTCATCAGCATCACCAACAGTGCACTACCACAACCTACCCGTGTTGTCGATATAGTCGCCCTGAAAGTCCATGATCCTGTCCTGCGTGTGTACCCGGTGTAACCCTGTGGAGTCGGGCATGAGGTGGTACTGCTCCAGCCCGTCATAAAACACGCCCTCCTGGAACGAAAACAGAACACTTTGTGCTTCAACTTCAAGACAGGAAGAAGCATCACTAGTCGATTTTCGGAAATCAGAACTAGGTCATAATTGCTCGTGTTTCGACGAAAACAGTGGATTAAAAGCCCGGACAAACATGCGATATCGCAACAAATACCATCTGGGTCTTCTAGCATTCTGCTTCTTCTGATGTTCATTGTATGCTTCTGTATACACGTATTAACCCACTGACTGCCGCTGAAGATATCGATAAATACATATCTTTTCCGCCGAACGGCGGAAAAGATGCGTAGTTATCGGTATCTTCAGCTGCAGTCAAGAGGTGAGTTAAATAGACCAATCACGTACCAGTATAAATTCCGCGCGGTCCTGCAGTCTCCTGGCGACCAGCGAGTGGCCGTGAGTGTCGTTAGTGTACACGGCCGCTGTCTGGCTGGCAAAGAACGGCATCATCAACATCAACACCAACAAACACCACATCCAACATCAGCATCAACACCAACGCCAATAAACACCATCTAACATCAACATCATCCCCAACTATAGCAGTTTAAAAACAACAACAACAAGAACAACTACAACAGGAGCAACAACAACAACAACTCTAATTTCCACACACAAAAGTAATTCAGACGCAATAAAAGTTGTATTAATTACAATAGCCATGCAGATATAAATGAAACTATACGAAATCTTTTTTTTTTTTTTTTTTTCCAGTTTGGTGTTGGATTCGGTTGATGCACATTTGTCATGTATATTTCCATTAGCACACTCACGCACGCATGTAAACACACACCCATGACCTACAGCCTTGACCTTGCACTCGCCTGCAGGGGAGGTAACTGCCGTCTTGTAATCATTCCGTTCTCTATGACAAAGAGGGGAAAATTGGTCACTTCCGGTTTGTTTTTCCCGCTGCGCTTCACCCGGATGTTGATATTTCTGTCCTTTAGAACGAACCGGAAGTCGAGGTCATCGGGCATGCTCAGTGACCGCTTTGATCGTTCTCCGTCTGCGTAACGGCTGACGATGTGAACTAACTCTGGAAAAGAGAGAAAACTCAGGACTGTAAGCATCCATACAGTTATTAACCCCTTCTCTCTCAACGTACGACCAAAGCCACAACGGGCCAAAAGACATGGACACAAAGTGCACGGTCTCAGCAAGAGGCATAGATCCTCATGAGCCCCCGCAGTCGCGGGGGCTCATGAAGATCTATGCCTCTTGCAGTTAGACCGCGTTCAATTTTTCTCGGGGTTAAATCCCTTCCTGCTAGTGATCACAACTAGGGTGTCTGAAACGACTCAGTGCACGCTAACCGATATTAGGGTTTAAGAGCACAGATGTAAATGGGGACAAATTTAAACATAATACATGTCAGCCTGAGGATGAACATTTATCAAACATTTACAAGGTCGGTAAGAACGAAGTTGTTTTCTGTATGTGATGTTATCGTTTTTTTCATTTTTAAATTTTTGAGTTAGATATTCTTTGAGGTGTATGTTAATTGTTATAGTTTCACTGGACATTTTTTTTTAATTTTTAAATTTTTTACTTAGATATCCTTTGAGGTGTATGTTATAGTTTGACCATTATAGTTCCAGGATGATGTCGGAATAGCTTGGCGCCTAAGGGCCCCAAGCTATTCTGACACCACCCTTGTACCAGCGCAAGCCTCACCTATATGGTTTGTGAGCACCCTTGTACTAGCATGGTCGAGCCACATTCTGTTGTAGCAAGCAGGAGCTGAATGGGATGAAGACCATGAGACTAGCAAAGACATACATCCTCATGAGCTCCCCGCGACTGTGGGGGCTCATGAGGGTTTATGTCTCTTGCGGCTGGGTAGCGTTCGCCTTGCCCTGGCAGTTACAGAATACAAAATTTTAACAACAGTAACAAATGTTGACTTTCATATACATACACCGACAAATATGACCAACTAAAGTGAACCCACAAAGACATCAGGTTCCAGAAGACTTAACCCATTCAGCTCCAAAGCCCTACAATAGGAGATGGATTGACCATGATAATTCAAGGGTGGTGCCAGATTAGCTTGGCGCCTGAGGGCGCCAAGCCAATCTGGCACCACCCTTGAATTATCACGGTCAATCCATCTCCTGCAACTGGTACATAATCGTCAAGTGACACCTTGAACATTTAGGAAATGTGGCCTTGGGGTTAAATGGGTTAAGATTCATGATTCATAAAGACAAGCCACATTTACGTAGGCATGTCTGTTTTGATCTGCAAATTTCATAAATAATGTTGTACCGGTGGCACATAATTATATTGGGGTAGGGAGGGGTGTTTTTGTGCGTGTGCGTGTGTGTGAGGGGGTCGGTGGGGAGAAGGGAATGGGACAAACGTATCTGGCTTGTTACTTTCTAGACTCCAAAACATCAAACAAGGAGAGGGGTGGCGGAAGTAAGTCCAACGTCTGGAAACAACAAGCGAAGTTGGGGGGTGGCGGGTAGGGGTGTGGGGGTGGTAAAGGTGTGGGGTGGTGATGGGAGGGAGGGAGGTGGGGGGGGGGGAGGATGATGATACTTTCAGTCTAAAAATACAATAAAAATCTCCACATCCATTTTCTCCCTTGCAGAATTATTGGCGGTGGGGCGGGGAGGGCGTGGGGAGGACATACAATTCCCCCCCCCCTCCCCACACACTCTCCTACATTTTCATTGTACACAAAGTCAGATTAAAAGAAAAATTAAAGAAACGAAGATGACAACCAGAGAGAGAGAGAGAGAGAGAGAGAGAGAGAGAGAGAGAGAGAGAGAGAGAGAGAGAGAGAGAGAGAGAGAGAGAGAGAGAGAGAGAGAGAGAGAGAGAGAGAAAGAGAGAGAGAGAGAGAAATGAAATGAAATAAAATGAAACTTTATTTCTCAAGGATAAATGATTAGGTACACAGACTTGTTTTCAGTCATGTCCTTGCACACGCACTCACACAACAATCTCACGCGCGTGACTAAAACTAATAAAATTGGAAAGGCAAAACGTGAGCATTAAAAAACCCATAAAAAAGCAAACAAACCAACAAACAAACAAACAAACAAACAAACAAACAAAAAAACTAGTTAGCAGTCACTCACTCACACACACACACACACACACACACACACACACACACACACACACACACACACACACACACACACACACACACACACACACTCACACACACACTAAGAACCTGATTAAACATGAACGTTAGAAACTTAGTTTGAACAGCAACAGCAAACTCGACAATACAACTCAATGCGCTCGAGTAACGCCGACACAACTACACAACTATGGGCTTAAGTTTCTTTCAGCTGCCGAAATAAGCGGGCCCTGAATGTGGACAAAGAAGGAGCCCCAGTAATGTCGATAGGCAACAAATTCCATAGTTTGGCTCCTGAGTAAGACAAACTAGTTTTGAATATATCGAGGCGCGGCCTTGGTATGGATAGATTGTTCCTCGTCGTTTTATAAGGCGTATGAGCAGGGCTAAATAGATCTTTTAGATAACTAGGCGTTTTAGAGTGGTAGATTTTAAACATAAGTACGTTTTTATTGTACATAAGTAACTTACGCAGAGGCAGCATGTCGAGGGCTTTGAGTCGGTCGTCGGTGCTTTCTTTACTATCCGGGTGGATTAATTTGGCTGCCCTACGATGAAGAGCATTAAGCCTTTTTATGCACGCATCGCTACATCCATCCCAAAATGTAGAAGCATAATCTATATGGGATTGAATATGTGCGTTATAAAATATTTTCCTTGTCGGTGTATCTGTAAAATAACGCAGTTTTGAAAGAAGATATAAATTCCTGGACACTGTTTGACATACGCTGCTGACATGCGCGTGCCATGTGAGTTGGTCGTCGATAATGACGCCTAACAAGCGTTGCTCTCTAACTTGTCTAATCGGCTCAGAGTTGAGAGAAAGGCTAAGCGGGGGTGGATGTAGCTGCTGCTTTTGTCGTGTTGTTATTAGCATGCATTCTGTTTTAGACGGATTTGGTACCATATAGTTAGTGTGACACCATTTTGAAACATCAGTTAAGCCCTGTTGAAGTGAGGAATTGATTGTGGAGATATTCGCTGACGACACGTCGAGAGTAGCATTATCAGGGCTACAGCGTACGTTTAGATCTGAAATATGCAATGGCATATCATTGATGTAAATGGAAAATAAGAGGGGCCCTAATATTAAGCCCTGAGGCACGCCATGCTTTAGTATGCCTTCAGCGGAACATTTTCCGTTAACAAACACATACTGACGTCTTCCGTGCAGTTCAGGATTTGAAAAAGTCCAAGGGTGCTTTGTTTACGTGATACACTGATAGCTTTAGTATCAACATATCATGATTTACTAGATCAAAGGCTTTAGATAAATCTAGAAATACAGCACCGGTCATTTCAGCTTTGTTCATGGACGTAAGCCAAGTATTGGTCAGGTGAGCTAGAGCTGTGTGGCATGAGTGGCGAGGTCTAAAACCTGACTGTAGTGGGTAAAGCAAGTTATGTTTTTCAAGAAAATAGCTCAGATGCCTGTGTACATGTTTTTCTATTGGTTTTGACAGAGCTGACAAGAGCGAGATTGGTCTAAACTTATTAGGGTCTGAGAGGTTCTTACTTTTAGGCAGAGGAATAACTTTGGCTACATTCCAGCTGTTTGGAAATGTACCATGTTGTAAAACGAGATTATAAATAAATGTCAAAGACTCGACCACATACGGGGCAGCAAGTTTTAAAAAGTAATTATTTATCCCGTCGTGACCAAGCGAGCGCTTATTTTTGAGTTGGCTAATAGATTTGCCAACGTCAAATACAGTAAGCGAAGGAATACTAAAGGATACGTTTGGCGCGAGTTTGTCCTCACAAAAATCTGTAAGCCTTTCGGATATAGATGGTGTGTGAGTTGTCGTACTGCTTAACAACGAATCAGCAGCAGACAAGAAATGGTTGTTAAATGTGTCTGCAGATATAGATGTACATGGTGCTGTTTGTCGTGATTTAGTGAACGCATTAAGGGCGCGCCAGACAGATAAGGTGTCTGTTTTGTTGTCCATCAATCGCTTAAAGTGGTTTGTTTGGGCCTCTAATACCATGTATTTAACACGATTTCTCTGCTTGCGGAAAGCATCAAAATATTTGTTGCGTTTTAGTTCATTTCTGACAGCCATGGCCTCTTTAATGTCATTGCTTAACCATTGGGGTAAATGCACATGTTTCACCCTCTGTTCACGCAACGGCGCATGCTTGTCAAGAACCCGACGGAACAATCTATACCAATCGGCCAACGCATCTTCAGGATTCGTATGATTGTAAACCGAAAAAAAAAGAGGTTTCATTTAGCTCGGCTAGAAACATATCCCTATTAAACTTTTTAAACGTTCTATAATAGATAGTGGTATGCTGGTTTTTCCGATTTTGTTTGTCCACCTTCAAAGCCCAGCTCAGTGCAGCACACACACAGAGAGAGAGAGAGAGAGAGAGAGAGAGAGAGAGAGAGAGAGAGAGAGAGAGAGAGAGAGAGAGAGAGAGAGAGAGAGAGAGAGAGAGAGAGAGAGAGAGAGAGAGAGAGAGAGAGAGAGAATGACAATGACAATGCCCTTTTATATTACAACGTTAGAGGTATTTGGTTACAAGTATCTTGAAACTTGCCGTTGCTACAAACTACACTCTTAATCAACATTATCACCAACGCAACAATGGTCTAATACATAACTAGGTTAAACACTCAAGCACATGCACGCACGCACACACACACACACACAGACACACACACACACACTACACACACACACACACACACACACACAGACCGCCCATACTCTCTCTCTCTCTCCTCTTGGTCAGAGTAACAGTACATAACTTATAGTACACACATCATAGCTGACATAACTGACGATAAGAATGCGCGACATGGCAATACGGTCTCTCTCATTTTGAGAGAGAGAGAGAGAGAGAGAGAGAGAGAGAGAGAGAGAGAGAGAGAGAGAGAGAGAGAGAGAGAGAGAGAGAGAGAGAGAGAGAGAGAGAGAGAGAGAGAAGAGAGAGAGAGAGAGAGAGAGAGAGAGAGAGAGAGAGAGAGAGAGAGAGAGAGAGAGAGAGAGAGAGAGACTGTTGAGTGATTAGGACATGAAACAAGCAGAAGAACATGACGCAAGCAGAACTCCTGAGGACAGTTCGCAACTAAAGCGCCATTGTACGCCACACGACCTCACACTCACAACAAGCATCTTTTGTCGTAATACAACCACCAGCGTGTTTGTATGCTCAAGACGTTTTGGTGACGGCAAGTGACGCATGGTTAACTAACCTCACGCAGGCCAAATTGCCATTACATGGCCAAAACCAGTATGTTGAGAAAATCTAGATTTTCATTGTGTAATAATAAAAATCTCCATTTTATAAAAAAAATGGACAGTATAAGAAAAACGAAATTGTTTTTGTTACACAATTAAAATCTCGCTTATCTCCAAAATAGACATACGGTCCATTTTTGAGAAAAGCGACATTTTAATTGTGTAACAATGAAAAAGTCGCTTTTCTCAAAAATGGACATACTGACTTTCGTCATTTCTAGAAAAGCGAGATTTTCATTGCGTAACATTGAAAATCACGCTTTAAAAAAAAAAAGGAAACCAAAAAAAAAAAAAAAAAAAAAAAGAAGGGTGTTTGGAATTTGCAATTTCCAGAAAAGCGAGATTTTCGTTGCGTAACAATGAAAATCTCGATTTTCTCAATAATGCTGGCTTTTACTGTGGTAACGACAGAGTGAATAGATTATGCTGTGTGTGTGTGTGTGTGTGTGCGTGTGTGTGTGTGTGTGTGTGTGTGTGTGTGTGTGTGTGTGTGTGTGTGTGTGTGTGTGTGTGTGTGACCCGCAGTAACCTCGCGTAGCAGGTGCAGTAAAGTGCTATATTAGCAAAGACGCTCTCACGATGGGAAGCTTGGAATCTTTTTAGAATGAGTTATACATTAATTAGGTCACTAACGTGACCTAAGTCAGTGGCGTAGGAAGAAGTTCGAGGGAGGTATGGCCCACCCTGAGCAAATTAATGACTGCGAGTGAGGAGGTTGTGGACGAAGGGACACTTAGCACGAGCATCATGTTCAATATGCCTTAGGAAAAATAAAAACCTTTTTCTATCAGACCAAGCAGTTACACTTTGCTTATTTATGTGCCTGTAACACATGTAACCCCTTCACTGCCAAGTAAAAATTGAACACCACCTACACTGCAAGAGTTATAGTTCCTCATGAGCCCCCTCAGTTGCGGGGGTCCATGAGGATCTATGCCTCTTGCTGACACCACTTTTAATCCATTTTCCCTTGACGGCTTAGCGTGGAATCGAAACAGATGTTAGAAACAGAATCTTTATCCACTGAGCAACTCGACACACGGGACTGAATGAGGTGTGACAGAAGTACACTTTTATATAGGGAGGATGCGAGAGAAGATATGGCCCAGTTTTCATAAAATGTAGGCAAAGACCAAAAAAGGCGATATGACCATAACACATTCAGAATGAATGAATGAATTTTGTTTAACTCATTCTACCGCAGGACCGAAATCTTTAAATGTTGCCGTTGCCCTCTGAAGACTGCATTGCAGTGCAGGACACAGATCGACCATGATAGTTCAAGGGAGATGCCAGAATAGCTTGGCGCCCATAGGCGCCAAGCTATTCTGACTTCACCCTTGAACTATCATGGTCGATCCTTATCTTCCGGTGGTGTGTCTGGCGTAGAATGAGTTAACTCATTCTACCGCAGGACCGAAATCCCCACATTTTGAACTTGCCCTCTAAAGGACTGTATTACAAGTCTAGAGACAGATCGAGCATGATAGTTCAAGGGTGGTGCCAGAATAGCTTCTGGCACGATCCTTGAACTATCATGCTCTATAAGTGTCTTGCCGTCTTGTGTCGGGGCTGAATGAGTTAATGTCTCTTCACGTGTTGTTGATTTTAGAAAACAACAACAACAGAAACAACAACAGAAACAACAACAACAACAACTCTTTAAACTTGAAACTCAACAATATAAACTGTACACCCATTAAAAAGTTTGCCTATAGGAATCTGACATAATAATTTAACTATATTTGTTGCTATACTAGTATGTAAAGTATCATTGATGTTTCCTGCTAGTTCATCAACATGTATCGCATTTTAGCATTATAAACAAATGTGTCGTGATAGGACATGCGAGTATTATTATTATGAACTTGATAATCTCATCTATACATGCATTACAAACGTTTACCTATAGGAGCCTGACATAATAATTTAACTATAGTTGTTGCTATACTAGTATGTAAAATATCATTGATGTTTCCTGCTAGATCATCAACATTTATAGCACTATGTCTGAACAAGTGTGTTGTGGTAGGACAATCGAGTAGTGTATGTACCAAATTGAGAGAAGGTGTGTCCGAGCCATACCTGACCGAACGGGTTCCTATCAATAAATTAATGAATCTGTATTTTAAAACGGTGAAGGTATTACCCAATGTGCCCCAGGATCGAAAGCGACACATTTTTGAATTGGCGTCCTCTGAAACCCGTATCACAGTTAAGGGAATCATATCCACCATGATTGTTCAAGGGTGGTACCATACCTTGGTGCCTCAGTGTGGGCGCCAAGCTATTCTGGCACCGCCCTTGACCTATCATGGTCTATCCATATATTGCTGTGGTGTGTCGAGGGTACACACAAAGACAATGCAATTTTTCACACATGCCGTTGGTACAACTACAACTGAAGGGGGAGTGGGAAGGGGGCGTACAAAATATTCAGCAACGATAGAGAAGGAACTATCATGCTCGATTTGTCTCTATAATTGTAATACAGTCTTTCAAAAGGCAGCTTCAAAATTTTGGGATTTCGGTCCTGGGGCAGAGAGAAGGAAATCACAGTGAAAAACAGTTCACTACACTCACACACACGCACGCACCTACGCCACTGTAGGTAGATAAACCCATGCTAATAGGTTAAGCAACATTCTTGGAGTCTGTGCACGTTCCCTCAATGTGCCAAAGTAGCTTGTTCGCTTGATTTGTGAGTCACTCAGCTAAACGATACATCAGTGATTCATGTGCTGATTGACTGATGTATCAAGTTAGCTGAGTTATTAATTAATTGCTTGAGTTCAGCTTCTAAAGCAATGGTGTGCAACCCGGCAACAGCAACAACAGAAGCTAAACAGCGTGCAGCTTAACAGCAGCAGCAGCAGCAACGACAGCAGCAGCTCAGCAGCAACAACGGTGATGCACAGTTCTAGACTTTATCAACGCAACAAAAACAAATATAAATAATACGCAGGCTGGTCACATAAAACCTTGTTAGCAAAAGTGTCTCCTGCCCCGCGAGCCTAGCTCCAACACCTGTCTCGCAGAGAGAATGATTATGTGTAGTTGTCCATCCGGCAACAAAACCGGAACATCTGCAAGAGGCATAGATCCTCAATGACCCTCCGCAGTTGTGGGGGCTCTTGAGGATCTATACCTCTTGCTGGTTCAAACTGAATTTAAAAAAATCATTGACAAAAGTCGTGCGTTATCACTCTGGCCCATCTTTACAGCACAGTCTATACCGCAGATATATTATTTAAAATGGCATCTTCATTGTATGTTAGACTTGAATCGACCTATATTTGTGTCACGGGTGCTTGATTCGTGATAGAGAAGAATCACGTCTGCCTCCTTCTCTACGCCTGGTGATGTCTGGCAGTTACTGGCCGTCACGTCACGTGACAAAACAATTAATGTCACTCTCGTGTCTCAGAGGTACAAATGGGTTTCTGTTTTGGCGGGCAGTGTAGTGTAGAAGAGACATACAGTGAAATGAAATGAACTCAAATGAAACTTTATTTTACAAGCGAGAGAGAGAGAGAGAGAGAGAGAGAGAGAGAGAGAGAGAGAGAGAGAGAGAGAGAGAGAGTGGGGGGGGGGGGAGGGGGAGAGGGGAGTGAAGTCGTGATGTGTACTGCGGCATGCGAATTGGGGTCACAACCGCTGAGATGAGAAGCAAGGGCCGGGTCGGGGTTAAAAGTGGGAGAGGTGTAGAGGGGGTTGGGGCGCAGCAGTGTGAGGTGACAGTGTTGTTTAAGTAAGTGTGTGTAGTTCTAGTAACATTTGGCTACCAGTATACTGTCCCGCGGATTTCCAGCCCGTTTCTCAGTGGAAGATGTCAAGTTTTCGGTTTTCGTCAGTAATACGAACGTTCCCGCAGTTAGAGAAACACCACGTCGACGTTACCCTCTGCCCCCTCTTCCTCCCCGCCCCCCCCCCCCCCCCGCCCCCCCCCCGCCCTCCCCCCCGCCCCCCCCCCCCCGCCCCCCCCGCCCTCCCCCCCGCCCCCGCCCCGCCCCCAACAAACAAACAAAATAAAACAACAACAACAAACAAATTTTAAAATAAACTCCCTCCAAACAACAACCAATCAACCAAGCAAACAAAAATAAAACCAACATCATCAACACCAACGACAACAAAAACCACAGTTTCTTTCTCGGGGCGTCGTAAATTAAACCCACGGCTGTTGACCCTCTTCTGCTGATGCTGCCATTGGTTCTCTTTAAAGTAGACAGACACAGACAGGGTTTAACTCATTCAGTCCCGACACACCACACCAAGACATGGATAGAGCATGATAGTTCAAGGGTGGTGCCAGAATAGTTTGGCGCCTATAGGCGCCAAGCTATTCTGCACCACCCTTGAACTATCATGCTCGATTTGTCTCTAGAATTGTAATGCAATGCAGTCCTTCAGAAGGCAACTTCAAAATGTGGGGATTTCGGTCCTGGGTTAGAATGTGTTAAAGTGCACAGAAAAAGACACTAAACTTACAGTACACAGACGCACACACTGTTAACCGTACGGAGACACTCACACTGTTAACAGTACGCAGATACTCACACTGTTTACAGTACGCAGACACTCACACTCGTTTACAGTACGCAGACACTCACACTGTTTACAGTACGCAGACACTCACACTATTAACAGTACGCAGACTCTCACACTGTTTACAGTTTGCAGACACTCACACTGTTAACAGTACACAACACAGACACTGTTTTCAGTACACATGCACATATACTGTTCACACTGCACAAACACCGTTTACAGTACACAGACACTGTTCACGTTACGACTCAGACACTGCCTAGTGTACACAGACATAAACACTGTTTACACAAGTACTGTTTACATAATACAAACGTAGACACTGTTTGCAGTACACAGACACTGTCTACAACACGCAGGCACTGTTTAAGTACACAGACACTGTTTACAGTACACAGACATACACACTGTTTACAATATACAGTCACAGACACTGTTAACACTACCACACACACACACACACACACACACACGCACGCACGTACACGCAATGTTTACATTACCACACATACTGTTTACACTACAGACAATGTTTACAGAACCACACACACACACACTCTTTACAGTACACAGACACAGACACTGTTTACAGTACCGGTAGGTGCATGCACAATTTAAGGAGCGGGAGGGGGGTGGGGGGTAACTTCAAGCTTATTTCATCGGCTCTGAAGTTTTTTTCATTTGTTGTATCAATCGTTTGTTGTAAATAAATGTATCTCTCTCTTGGCTTGACTTCGCGAACGAAGATTTTATAGGAGTTGCCCACGACGTCTACAGGCTTGTTCGTGGCAGCGGAGGCCAATCCGAGACAGGCAGGTTCGACCGAGGTGGCTGCAGGGGGAGGTATGGCCAGGGTTCAGAGTTGCGACATCTCTGTTTTTTCTCCTGAGCCGCTTGTCCTTAAGGCTAGCTCTGCGAGAGTCCTCAAAGGAGACAGCTGCCTTGTAAATGGTGGAGCGCCAGGTGTCACGGTCCACAGCAAGCGAAGACCACTGGTGGTGGTCGATTTGGCAGGCACTAAGTGACTTTTTGAGACAGTCTTTGTATCTCTTTTTTGGTGCCCCTCTGTCACGGTGTCCAGTAGCAAGCTCTTTGGTAGGCGATGATCCTCCATCCTGGAGACATGCTCCGCCCAGCGGAGTTGTGTCCGCAGCAGCAAAGCCTCGATGCTCACAGTTTCAGCCTGTTCAAGGACCTCGACGTTGGTGACATAGTCACTCCAGTGAATGCCCAGGATGGTGCGCAGGCAGCGCTGGTGGAAGCGTTCGAGGAGTCGTAGTTGGCTGCGGTAGAGGGCCCAGGACTCGGAACCATACAGCAGGGTGGTGAGGACCACAGCTCTGTACACGCTGATCTTGGTGCCTGTTTTCAGCTGTTGATTGTGCCACACCCGCTTGAAAAGTCGCCCGAAAGCGCTGTTCGCTTTTGCCAGCCTGCTGTCAAGCTCCTTGTCCAGCTTGGCGTCCGACGTGATAATGCAGCCAAGGTAAGTAAACTGGTGCACTGACTTTAGTTCCGACTCGCCAATGGTGATGTGAGGAGGGCGATACACTGTCTTGGGTGCCGGCTGATGGAGGACCTCTGTCTTTTTCAGACTGACCTCGAGTCCAAAGAGCTGGGCAGCATCTGCGAAGCAGGACGTGATGCGCTGCAGGGCTCTCTCTGTGTGTGCAACGAGGGCAGCAAAAAGCAGCTCACGAATCAGTTGGTCTAGGGTTTTCGTGTGGGCCTGCAGTCGTCTGAGGTTGAACAGGCTGCCATCGAGACGATACCTGATCGTCATCATCGAGGTCCACTATGGCCTGCTTCAACATCATGCTAAAAAAAAGGTGGCGAAGAGGGTCGGTGCCAGCACGCAGCCCTGCTTTACGCCGTTGAGAATAGGGAATGGTTCTGAGAGGTCATTGTTGAGTCTGACTTGGCCTTGCTGGTCCTCGTGTAGCTGGACAATCATGCTGAGGAACTTTGGGGGACAGCCAAGTCGCTCCAGGATCTGCCACATGCCTTGCCTGCTCACAGTGTCGAACGCTTTTGGTAGGTCGACAAACGTTACGTACAGCCCTTTGTTCTGCTCGCGGCACTTCTCCTGAAGCTGTCTCAGCACAAAGACCATATCGGTGGTGCTCCTGTTTGCTCTGAAGCCACACTGGCCCTCTGGGAGGTGGTCTTCAGCGATGGCAGGTACCAGCCGATTCAGGAGCAGCCTTGCAAGAATTTTCCCAGCAATGAACAGCAGGGTGATTCCCCGATAGTTGGAACAGTCAGACTTCTCGCCTTTGTTCTTGTACAGGGTGATAACGACAGCATCACGGAGATCCTTTGGTAGTGTTCCTTCATCCCAGCAGCAGAGAAAGAGGTCATGGAGCTTGTTGTGCAGTGCTGTGCCTCCATGTTTCCAGATCTCTGGCGGTATTCCATCAATGCCTGCTGCTTTGCCACTCTTAAGCTGGTGGATTGTTCACATCTGCATGGGACATAGACGACCCCGCCCTTCACGAGTCCCTTGCTGCCTTGCAGGCCTGGCCGCTTGGCTGCGGAAAGGCTAAGGGAGGAAACCCCTGACATCAAAGCCCCCGTGTCTCCGGGGAAGGCTTTTGAGCCAGAGACTAGGACAAGGACAAGTCTGATATAAAACCTACGACCCGAGGACCTCGATGCCATCGTCCCAGCTTGCTAGGCCATGGCAGATGAACCAAGGGTTTAAAGGGTGGGGCCAGTACTGCGTACACTGCACTCTACCAAAAAGCTCCACCGCGCAGGCTTTAGGAAACGTCCACGGACCATGACACTGACCATTCCAAGTCCTGTAGCGACGGGCGACGGGCGAAACGGCAGGTGAAAGATGTCACTGGAAGCCGCAGTCTCAAACCTGCATGCAGGCGGTTCAAGATATTGGTCGCCTGATGTTGACCTGGGGATGACAACATCACTCGGCACACCCTGAACGACCAAGCAGCCTTCTCTAGGGACAGCACTGCTTGCTCCACACGGAGAGGGGCCTAGAAAAGGTGACCTAACCAAAGCTCGTCCCCTCAAAACCCCAGTTGGCCAGCCGCGGTCAACGGGCATCTTCTCCTGCGGTCAGAAAACAAGAAAGAATAACGGTTCCACTCTCATGACGACCACGACCGGACTCAACGTAGCATGCTGGAACATCCGAACCATGCTCGACAAAGCAGACAGCGGACGCCCTGAACGTCGCTCCGCCCTCATTGCCCATGAATTGCGGAGGTTAAACATCGACATCGCCGCGCTCAGTGAAGTACGCCTTCCGGACGAAGGCAGCCTCCAAGAACTTGGCGCTGGGTACACCCTCTAATGGTCAGGCAGGCCTGAATCAGAAAGACGGCTCTCAAGCGTGGGTTTCATGGTCAATTGCGACTAAGCTGGAAAACCTACCAACGGGTCACTCAGACCGCATCATGTCCATGCGCCTCCCACTGAGACACCAGGAACACGTCAAACTTCTCAGTGTGTACTCCCCAACCCTCCTGGCAGAGCCTGCTGAAAAGGACAAGTTTTACACTGACCTGCGCAGCCTCATACAGAGCACCCCTGCAGACGACAAAGTCATCATCCTTGGCGACTTCAATGCCAGAGTGGGCCAGGACTATGAAGCCTGGAAAGGAGTCCTCGGCAAGCATGGCGTCGGGAACTGTAATGACAATGGCCGCCTACTGTTGGAGTTCTGTGCAGAGCATCAACTGGTCATCACCAACACTACTTTTCAGCAAAAGGACAGTCGAAAGACCACCTGGATGCATCCTCGCTCCAAACACTGGCACCTAATCGACTATGTCCTAGTGCGTCAGAGGGACCGCAGTGATGTCCTCTTCACCAGAGTGATGCCCAGCGCAGAGTGCCACACTGACCACCGCCTTGTCCGCTGCAAACTCAGGCTCCACGTCAAGCCAAAACCCAAGAAATGGGGCCCCCCCAAGAAAAACTTGATGTTGCCAGCCTTCAGCGTGACGACCTTACAGACAGATTTACAGCGCAGGCTCAAAGACACAGCGGACCCAGCAGACTCCTCCCCTGAAACACTTTGGGAACAACTGAAAACAGCTATTGCAAAATCCTCTGCAGAAGTCTTGGGTTTCGCTAGAAAGAAGAACAAAGACTGGTTTGACGAAAACGATGTTGAGATCCAGGAACACCTAGCAAAAAAAAAAAAAAAAAGAGCCGCCCATCAGGCCCACCTAGCCCAGCCTTCCTGCCCTGTGAAGAAGTCTGCCTTCCGCCTCGTCTGCAGCAGTCTCCAGCGCAAGCTCAGAGATCTCCAGAATGAGTGGTGGACCAGACTTGCACAGAGGACCCAGCTTTGCGCTGACAATGGTGACTACAGGGGCTTCTACGAAGCACTGAAAGAAGTGTATGGCTCCAGGCACCTGGTACAAAGTCCCCTGCGAAGCGCGAATGGCCAGGCACTCCTCACAGATAATACCTCCATCTTGAACCGCTGGTCGGAGTACTTTCAGAGCCTCTTCAGCGCTGAGCGCACTGTTCAAGAAGCAGTCGTCCTACAAATCCCACAACTCCCAGTAAAGGTTGAATTGGACGAACCGCCCACCGCTGAAGAGAAATAAATGTATAATGCATTGTGGATGCACACTCCCGGGGACACGGTGAATCTGCCATCCAGCAGTAAGAGCCAGAGATCTCGTTCCTTTTTTCACAACCCAACATGCATTTTAACCCGTTCATTGCACAGAAACATTAAACACCACCCGACTGCAAGAGGCATAGATCCTCATGAGCCCTTCAGTTGCGGGGGCTCATGAGAATCTATGCCTCTTGCAAAATAAATCACCTTATATGCATGTTCCCTTGACGGCTGGAGATCATCTTTGACATGGAATTTACAATAATTTCCGAAACACAATCTGCGTCCCCACTGGCACTGAAGGGGTTAACGCATCTTTGGCTGAGAATTAAGAAATGAGTGAGTGAATGAATGAACGAGGACTTATTGCTTGCTAGAATGATATATGGGGCGTCGGCAGCGTGTAGTTACTTGTTAAACTGTCACGACACGGAAAGCGCCTTGGTAAATAACAGCAACAAAGAAAGCGACGCAGAAGATGTTTTTGCTCCCCACCCCTGGCGTCAAAAAAACAAACATGGTAATTCCACGACGGGGCATAACGTGTACTGAAAGCACGTAGCTTCGAGCCTAGCCCAGTAAGCAAAGGGCCTCGGGCCCACGACGGCCGCAGTGGGCCCGCGCACGGCTGTGCGCGGGCCCACTGCGGCCGTCGTGGGCCCATAGACGTAATTGCTACTGGGGAGTCTTGTACTTCCATCGAATCGTTTCGCTTCGTGGCTTGCATGCAATTACTGAACTGAGAAGCAGAAAACGTTCCCTGCAACCGGGGGCAGGTCAGTACTTTCTGCTCCTTCAGAGGGACTGTTGGCCAACTAAATGTCCCGGCCTGTGCGCTGCAGGGAGATTTTTTGCGTAGGATGACTAAAAGTAGCTCAAAACCCATGCCGTTTGGACTATGAAAGGCAGGTACTGACTACTGAAAATTACGTGCAATTCGACCACGCTGGTCCCTTTAACTCATTCGAGACGTGCCGCCTACGGATACGCGGCAGTTCGCCGAGTATCCGTAGGCAGCACGTCTCGAATGAGTTAATCAAAAAAATAGGTATACTTTGCATTCCAATCGAAAATGTAACCTACCAAGACTTAGATTTAGCGAAATTCTTGAAGCGTGAGACTAGTACGATGTTCAGAAATGCGCTGTACGACGTTCAAGCTTGATGTACGATGTTTTATCTGGCTGTACGCAGTGTACAAAAACAAAAACAAAAATGAACAGTACGATGTTAGTTAGTTATATCCAGTTTAATGTCCCACTGTCGCTGAAAAAAAGAAGGCAGCAGGAGCAGACAACATCCCTGCAGAGCTAGTCCAAGAATGGGGAGAAGACATGTTAAGCGCCTTACTAGCAATCTGCAATAAGGTCTGGCAGTCAGGGGATTGGCCCACACCATGGACCCAATCACTTATAATAACTCTCCCCAAAAAGGCAACTTACATCAATGCCAGAATTATCGCACGATCAGTCTTATATGCCACCCAAGCAAAGTCATGTAAAAGATCCTACTGAACAGGCTGTAGCCACAGGCAGAGGAAATCATAGCTGAGGAACAAGCAGGCTTCAGACCAGGGCGCAGCACAACTGAGCAGATCTTCAACCTGAGAGTTCTATGTGAGAGGTACCTCCAGCACCAGCAAGACCTCTATCCTGTCTTTGTGGATTTTAAGAAAGCGTTTGACAGGGTGTGGCATGCAGCCCTTTGGTCCACCATGAAGCTATACAACATCAATGCCAACCTGATCAAAGTTATAGCAAACCTTTACAACAAGGCCACTAGCGCAGTCTGCTTCAACGGCAAAATAGGAAACTGGTTTAGGACTACAGTCGGAGTCAGACAAGGCTGCTTGCTCTCACCTACTCTTTTCAACATCTTCCTGGAAAGAATCATGACAGACGCGTTGAAAGATCATGAAGGAACTGTCAGTATTAGAGGCAGAACAATCACGAACTTGCGCTTTGCGGACGACATTGATGGCCTTGCAGGAACAGAGAAGGAGCTAGCTCAGCTGGTGGAAAAGCTGGACAGTACAGCCATTGCGTATGGGATGGAAATCAGTGCAGAGAAGACCAAACTGATGACAAATAACACCAGTGGCATTGGCACTGACGTCATGATTGGAAGCCAAAAACTGGAAACAGTTAATAAATTCAAATACTTAGGAGCCATTGTGACAGATGAGGGACCAAAACCAGAAATACTGTCCAGGATTGCGAAGACAACAACAGCACTGACAAGACTGAAGACCATATCATGGAAGGACAGAAACATCACGCTCTGCTCCAAGATCAGACTGATGCGCTCCTTGGTCATCTCAGTGTTCTTGTATGCCTGTGAGTCATGGACCCTCACAGCAGACCTTGAAAGGAGGATACAAGCCACTGAAATGAGATGTTTTCGAAGGCTGCTTGGCATTTCATACAGAGATCACATCACGAACGAGGAAGTGGGAAGCAGAATCAGGCAAGCCAATGGTCCCTATGAAGACCTATTAGCCATTATGAAAAAACGCAAACTGAAGTGGTATGGGCATGTCACACGTTCAGCAGGGCTTGCCAAAACAATCCTGCAAGGCACTGTGCAAGGAGGACGAAGGAGAGGAAGACAGAGGAAAAGATGGGAGGACAATATCTCAGAGTACAGGACTGAGGCTGGGCGATACGCCGGGCAGAGAACAGAGAGGAATGGAGGGAGCTGGTTGCCAAGTCATCAGTGGTTCCCCAACCGGGTCGGCAAGACTACGGGATATAGATAGATAGATAGAATGTCCCACTGGCACCGAAGTGATCGGGGACTACACGTGAACGGTACGATGTTTCGGCTATATGTGTTCTATGAATGCAGAATACATCGCACTGCCCGGTTATCCACTGTGAATTCTAGGGCACAGGCTGTGATGCATACTTTGAAGAAATATTCATGAAAAACACCACGAGGCCTAATATAAATATTTGGCCCCTGAACTCAAACTTTGAAAAGCGTGCTTTCATTCACCATAATAACATAGCTTAGAGGCCGGGTGCACAACAGGCAGTTACCTATTTAGCTGTAAGCTACACTCTACATGTCTGCTAAAATCTGCAAATTAGCAACAAACTAAGCTAACTGCGGTTGCACGAACGCATTGTTAGGTTCTTTTCTTCTTATTTTTACGTAACTGTTGCGTAGTTTGTATAGGAAATGTAACCATCGACGTCACATTTTACCAGCCTGCCCAGTCCAAGAGCCGTGACATATTATTATTATTATTATTATTATTATTATTATTATTATTATTATTATTATTATTATTATTATTATTATTATTATTATTATTACATTTATTTAAAAAAAAAAAAGATTGTAGTTAACATAGAGGCGAGTTCATTTTACAAGACTCAAACTTCATGATTTAACACATTCTACCCTGGGACCGAAATCCCCAATTGTTTAAGTTGCCCTCTGAAAGACTGTATTACAAGTATAGAGACAGATCGAGCATGATAGTTCAAGGGTGGTGCCAGAATAGCTTGGCGCCTATGGGCCTATCCATGTCTTGCTGTTGTGTGTCGGGGCTGAAGGAGTTAAATTTGTCGAGCATTATTGTAAGACACAGCAAGAACATTATAAAGGGTATGTTTGCGAAATATTAACCCCTTACTGCCTGGAGACACGAACGGGTCGCGCTAAAGCTTTGATTGCTACAATTCGGCGATACAGATTGCTATGAATGTTGTCTTGCCTCCAGTAAGACTTGTCTACCGTTCTTTTCACAGTCCATGTGAGTAGGCAGATGCACCAGAACATTTCTACTACCTTTTACCAAGACATACTAAGAAGATTTATAATGGAGATGTTACGAAGAATTAACACTGGAGTAGACCGCTTTAACCCTTCTGCTGTCGGTAGCGCGTTTTGTCGAGGTGATTCCTGTAGGAATCACCTCGACAAAACGCACTACCGACAGCCAAAAGGGTAACCTCGTAAGCTGAATTGGAACCTTTCTCTTCCTCCTACGTGTCAGTGCCGCACACATTTCACATAATAAACTGACGGTATGACGCAGAACGCCTGCACGATTTCGCATATTGCATAACAATGATCATTCTGTTATTGGGACATGCGGTCACGTGTACGTCAGGCTATTCCAGTCTTCTTCAATTTATTTATCTCCAGCGCGGCATTACTGCACTCTGAATAAGACATTGCGTATTAG